>JAHWFO010092366.1:4436518-4550874 GCA_023313115.1 Rhysida immarginata
AACAATCTCAAAAAATTAAATTGTAACTCCCAATTGGTTAAATAATAACTCAATCAATACAACACAGAGCAAAGGGATTATCCACTGTATGAAAAATACGAAAAACAGGAATTCTAGGTGATATACCGGCACTTTATCTAAACTCTTCTTGACTTGCCTCACCACTGCGGAGCATCTCCACATACTTTAGATTCAAATTTTCCCTTGCCCTTGACGTAGAAGCTGCCTTATTTATTTTCTGTCACTGCATCATTATTTTATGCTCATTATTAATAATTCTTGGAAACGAACGTTTAATCATCGCATTATCAGCATCTCGATTTCCAAAATATACACAATCCTACAGATTTTAGTCAAAATGTTTTGAACTGATGTGCTACCAAATAAGCTAAGTTAACACAGGGGTGGCTGGGACTTCTTTTTTGATTAATTTTTGCAATATCTTAAAAATAAACACATGATAACGCTTAAAATACTTATTTAAAATTCGAAAAAATTTTTTTTAGAGGCTCACATTGGATGGACCCCTCCAAGGATGCCACTGCTAGTCTAAATAATTTCTTACTCAGGTAATCTTACTTTAGATGTTCCTATTTATGTTGTTGCAATTTTTTCGAAATATGAGGTAGACAGTGACCTTCCTCATGCTTTGAAGTTCATTTTTGCAAAATTTTATCAAGATTGGTATAAAACTGTAGATTTGTATAAAAAACAAACAAACAAACCCACAAACAAACAAACAACCTTCTTTATATATATAGAAGAAAAGACTAGCAGAGGTATCCGGCGTTTCCCAGGGTAATTACACAGGCAGGAAAACAGGACAGTCTCAAAAAATTAAATTATAACTTCCAACTGGTTAAATAATAACTCAATACAACAAAGAGCAAAGGGACTATGCATTCTACGAAAAATACGGTAAACATGAATTCTAGATTATATACCAGGACTTTATTTAAACTGTTCTTGACTTGTCTCACAACTGCGTGGCATCACCAGATGCTTTGGACTGAAAATTTTCTTGCTTTTAACGCAGAAGCTCTTACACCCTCTTGTTCTGTGGGAAACTCCCGTGCAGATGTTTCCAATCCCCATATAGATTTTTCTGTTTAAGCTGCAGTTTCTCTGGCCAATACTCATTTTTTCTCTTTCCTTTACAGACAAACAAAATTTTGCCAGTCGTCTGAAAGTTTGATAGGGAGCTCAAGAGAGACACGCGTCACTCCTTTGCCTGACCTGTAGACGCTGCCTCATTAATGTTTTGTCATCATCATTTTATGCTCATTATTAATAATTCTTGAAAACAAACGTTCAATCAACGCATTATCAGTAACTCAGTTTCCTGTATATAAACATTCCCACACATAGGAAAGGCAGGAATTTACCTCTTCACTGAAAAAAACCTTTCTAGGTGATATACCGTGACTTGATTTACCGAATAACGCTGCCCTATTAATGTTCTGTCACTCGCATCTTCACTTTAGGCTCATTATCAAAAATTCTTTGAATCGAACGTTCAGTCCTCACATTATCAGCATTTCAGTGTCCAAAATATACACTTTCCCGTAGAATATATTCAAAATATACTTAGGCAATGTTTGGATCTGCTGTGCTACCAAATAAGCTAGGCAATAACCCCGGCGTGGCTGGGATTTTTTTTTTTTTTGGAATAAATTTTGAAATATATTCAAAATAAACACATGAAAACGCTTAGAATTATTACAGTAAAAAATCTTAATAAAAATTTGGAAAAAAATTTTTTAAAGGCTCACAATGGATGGACCTCTCCAAGGATGCCACTGCTAGTCTAAATAATTTCTTACTCATGTAATCTTACCTCAGATGTATACTTAGTGTTGTTGCAATTTCCTCTCTTCTCTCGATGTGTTGAAGCAAAACTTGGCCATTCATCACTTTGTGCAGTCTAGCGGTCGCCGATTCTTCTATTTACTTGCTTCCCATTTGCTCAATACATCACGGAGCTAAAGGAGTGCGTCCTCTGTCGTCTTTCCACTCTTTCTCAATAGTCTGCTATTTCTCCATTATCTCCAGTTACTGATCATTTTTAAAGATTTTCAAGAAATTGTTAAGTACTAAGAACTCTCTTTTCTAAGAAAAGCCTGAATAACAGGAATTCAATGCATTGTTACAAATTGAAACTTATCCATATTACATCATCATTTTATGTTCATTGTTATAATTCTTGGAAAGGATTGCTTTATCATTGCATCATCATTTTGAGCTCATTGTTATTGGTGAATTGCGTGTTGAAACCATTGTTGATACCTATTGTTGCACAAACTTTTATTTGCATTGTTGGTCATGAGATATATATTGTTGGTCCATGCAGAGCGTTTGTGAATTGCGTGTTGATACCATTGTTGATACCTATTGTTGTACAAACTTTGCCTTGCATTGTTGATCATGAGATATTTCTCATTAATATGCCTTGCCATAACCATGAATATCGATTTTTTATCGATATTTATTATTTTTCCGAAATCTGAGGTAAACAGTGACCTTCCTCATGCTTTGAAGGTCATGTATGCGAAATTTCATCAAGATCGGAATAAAACTGTAGATTTGTATAAAAAACGTACCGACCCACAGACAGACCCACAGACAGACCCACAAACATCCTTCTTTATATATATAGAAGACTAGCAGAGGTCCCGGCGTTGCCCGGGATAATTACGCTTGTAGGTAAACACACACACATACACAAAGAAACACGACACTTTTCCCAATCGTCTCTACGCTTGTTAGGGAGCTGAAGAAAGACACTTGTACCCCCTTTGCCTCATCGGGAGAGACTACCCTATCTATGTCGTCTATTATATCCATTTCCTGTTCATTATTATTAATTCTTAGAAACGAATGTTCTGTCATTGCATCATCATTTTATTTTCAATGTTATAATTCTTTGAATAGTTTTCTGCTCATTGTTATTGGTGAAATGCGCATTGAGACCATTGTTGATGCGAATACAACGGGCTTATTGTTGCACAAACTTTGCCTTGCATTGTTGGTCATGAGATATTTCTAATTATTATGCTCTTCCATAACCAAGAATATCGATTCTTATCGATAATTATTATTTTTCCAAAAATCTGAGGTAGACAGTGACCTTCCTCATGGTCTGAAGGTCAAGTATTCAAATATGCATCAAGATCGGAATAAAATTGTAGATTTGCATAAGAAACAAACAAACAAACAAACAAACCCACCAACAAGCAAACAAACATAGTTCTTCTTTGTATATATATGAAGAAGAATGTTTGTTTGTTTGTTTGTGGGTTTGTTTGTTTTTGATACAAATCTGCAGTTTTATTCCGATCTTGATAAAATTTTGCATACGTGACCTTCAAAGCAAGAGGAAGGTCACTGTTTACTTCAGATTTCGAAAAAATAATAATAATTGATAAATAATCGATATTTATGGTTATGGCAAGGCATAATATTGAGAAATATCTCATGACCAACAATGCAAGGCAAAGTTTGTGCAATGTAGAATTCAATGCATAGAATTCCTGTTATTCAGGGTTTTCTTAGAAAAGAGAATTCTTAGTATTTAACAATTTTTTTTAAAATCTATAAAAATGATCAGTAACTGGAGATAACGAGTTAGCAGACTATTGAGCACGAGTGAAAGACGATAGAGGAGGCACTCCTTTAGCTCCGTGCTATATTGAGCAACTGGTAAGCAATAAATAGAAGAATCGGCGACGGTTACACTACACAAAGTGAGGAATGGCCAATTTTTGCTTCAAAACGTCGAAAGAAGAAAGGAAATTGCAACAACATCAAGTGTAAATCTAATATAAGATTACATCAGTAAAAATTTATTTAGACTAGATGACATCCTTGGAGAGGTCCATCCATTGGGAGCCTTTTAAAAATATTTTTTCGGTAAATCAAGTCCCGGTATATCACCTAGAATAGATTTTTTCAATGAAGAGGTAAATTCCTGTCTTTCGGATTTTTCTTGGAATAGGTAGTCCCTTCGCTCTATATTGTAGTGATTGAGTTTTTATTTAACCAATTTGGGGTTTTAATTTAGCTTTTTGAGGTTGTTCTGTTTATCTACAAGCATAAATATCCCGGGCAACGCGGGGGCCTCTGCTAGTTATATATGTAGAAATTAGAAGAAGGCTGTTTGTTTGTTTCTTTGTTTGTTTGTTTCTTATGCAAATCTACAGTTTTGTTCCGATGTTAATGAAATTTTGCATGCCTGACCTTCAAAGCATGTGGAAGGTCACTGTCTACTTCAGATTTCAAAAAATAATAATTATTTATGAAAAAAACGATATTCACGGTTATGCTAAGGCATATTAAGGAGAAATATCTCAATACAAGGCAAGGTTTGTGCAACAATACTTATTAACAATGGTATCAACACGCAATTCACAAAAACTTCGCACGGAGCAACAATATATATCTCATGAGCAACAATGGAAGGCAATGTTTGTACAATATAGGTAAGTTTCAATTTGTAGAAATGCATATAAATTCCTGTTATTCAGGCTTTTCTTAGAAAAGAGAGTTCTTAGTACTTAAGAATTTATTTGAAATCTTTAAAAATGATCAATAACTGGAGATAATGGAGAGTTAGCATATCATTGAGAAAGAGTTGAAAGACGACAGAGGAAGCAAATGGTAATTAGTAGAATCGGCGACACTAGACTAGCAGTGGCATCTTTGGAGAGGTCTATCTACTGTGAGCTTTTAAAATTATTTTTTTCGTATTTTCATTAAAAATTTTTACTGTATTTTCATTAGGAATACTAGGCGTTTTCATGTGTGTTTTTTTTTTTTTTAATATTTCAAAATTTATTCCAAAAAAAAAAGTCCGAGCCACGACGGGAATATCACCTAGCTTATTTGGTAGCACAGCCGATCCAGACATTTCATAAAAATACATTTTGACTATATTCTGTGGGAATGTGTATATTTGGTAGCACAGCCGATCTAGACATTTCATAAAAATACATTTTGACTATATTCTGTAGGAAAGTGTATATTTTGGGCGAGGGTCAGAGTTCAATGACCTTAGCCCAGCATAAGTTTAGTCGTGACAATAGTGTTGGTGCATTGCGTGTTGACACCATTGTTGATACCTATTGTTGCACGAACTTTTACTTGCACTGTTGGTCATGAGATATATGCTGTTGATCTGTGCAGAAAGTTTGTGAAGTGCGTATTGATTCTATTGTTGATACTTATTGTTGCAAACACTTTGTCTTGCATTGTAGGTCATGACATATTTCTCATTAATTTGCCCTGCCATAGATTTTTTTATCCATAATTATTATTTGTTCGATATCTGAGGTAAACAGTGACATTCCTCAAGCTTTGAAGTTCATGTATGAGAAATTTTATCAAGATCGGAATAAAACTGTAGATTTATATAAAAAACAAACAAACATAGAGAAGAGAGTTCTTAGTAATTAGGAATTTATTTGAAATCTTTTAAAATGATCAGTAACTAGAGATAATGGAGAGTTAGCAGACCATTGAGAAAGAGTTGAAAGACGACAGAGGAAGCAAATGGTAATTAGAAGAATCGGCGACCACTAGACTAGCAGTGGCATCCTTGGAGAGGTCCATCTATTGTGGCCTTTAAAATTTTTTTTTCGTATTTTCATTAAAAATTTTTACTGCATTTTCATTAGGAATTCTACGCGTTTTCATGTGTCTTTTTTTTAAATATTTCAAAATTTATTCCAAAAAAAAAGTCCGAGCCACGACGGGGTTATCACCTACCTTATTTGGTAGCACAGCCGATCCAGATATTTCATAAAAATACATTTTGACTATATTCTGTGGGAATGTGTATATTTTGGAAAATTGGATGCTGACAATGCGATGACTGAAGGTTCATTTCCAAGAATTAATGATAATGAACGTTAAGTGATGATGCCGTGACAGAACATTAATCAGGCAGTGTCTAGTGATGAGGCAAAGGAGTCATGCGTGTCTCCCTTCAGCTCCCTTTCAAACGTCCAGATGACTGGCAAAAATTTGTTTCCTGAAATGAAAGAGACAGAACGAGTATTGGTGAGAGAAACTCTGCAACAAGAACAGAAAAAGCTATACGGGCATTTCAAATATCTGAATAACTGGAGTTTCGACAAGAGCAAGAGGGTATAAGAGTTTCTACATCAAGAGCAAGAAAAACTTGAGTCTAAAATATCTGGGGATCCCCGCATTGGTGAGGCAAGACAAAATGAGTTTAGATAAAGTCCCTGGCATATCACCTAGACTACTTGTTTTTCGTATTTTTCTTAGAATGGATAGTCCCTTCGCTCTGTGTTGTACTGATTGAGTTATTATTTAACCAGTTGAGAGTTGTAATTTAATTTATTGAAATTAATCACTTTACCGCCAACTAAACCCGTGGCTCCAAATTACAGGAATTGTTCAAAGTGCAAGCCACCAGCTCGCACGCACGCTTCGGCTCGTTGCATGAGCGACCGTCTGAAGTCATGGAAGAGTTTGTCGCCAGCATTACGAACGGTTGGCATGCATTTTCAATTCTTTGTCGGAGATCCATAATGTTAGGAACTTCTGTGCTGTAGACGATCGTTTTCACATAACCCCCTAGAAAAAAGTCCAAGGGATTAAGGTGGGTGATCTTGCAGGCCAGGCTACCGGTCCACCTCGACCTATCCACCGATTCGTATATGCAGCATTAAGGTGTGCTCGCACAACGTGGCTGAAATGTGCTGAAGCGCCATCATGCATGAACCACATGTTAGATCTTATGAAAAGAGGAGCAGGATCAATAACTGGAGATAATGGAGACTTAGCAGACTATTGAGAAAGAGTGGAAAGACGACAGAAGAAGCGGTCCTTTAGCTCCGTGTTGTATTGAGCAAATGGTAAGCATATCAATAGAAGAATCGGCGACCACTAAACTACACAAAGAGATGAATGGCCAAGTATTGCTTCAAGACATTGAGAGAAGAGTTGAAATTACAACAAAATCAAGAGAAGAGTTGCAACAACATCAAGTGTACATCTAAAGTAAGATTACGTGAGTAAGAAATTATTTAGATTAGCAGTGGCATCCTTAGTGAGGTCCATCCATTGTGAGTCTTAAAAAAAGTTTTTCCGAATTTTCATTATGAATTTTTACTGTATTAATTCTAAGCGTTTTCATGAATTTTTTTTTAGATATTGTAAAATTTAATCCAAGAAAAAGTCCGAGCCACGCCGGGGTTATCACCTAGCTTATTTGCTAGCACATCAGATCCAAACATTTCATAAAAATACATTTTGACTATATTCTGTGGGAAAGTGTATATTTTGGAAACTGAGATGCTGATAATGGGATGATTGAACGTTCGTTTCCAAGAATTATTAATAACGAGCATAAAATGACGATGCAATGATAGAATATTAATAAGGCAGCGTCTATTGATGAGGCAAAGGAATCAGACGTGTATCCCTTGAGCTCTCTATCAAACGTCCAGACGAATGGCCAAAATTTTTCTGTGTCTGGAAAGGAAAGAGAAAGAACGAGTATTGTTCATAGAAACTCTGAAACTAAAACAGGAAAAGGTATACGGGCATTTTAAACATTTGAACAATGGAAGTTTCGAATGGAGCAAGAGGGAATATAGCTTCTACATCAAAAGTAACTGATGAATCTCCGCAGTGGTGAGGCAAGACAGAAGATTTTAGATTAAGTCCCGATATGTCATCAAGGATTCAGGTTTTTCGTGTTTTTCATAGAATGGAAAGTCACTTTGCCCTTTGTGTTGATAAAAAACTACTGTAATACATAATGATTTTTCGTGTCATTTTGCCATCTGGCATGCCCGTCTGGGTTAAAATTTGCAAGACATAATGGAAATAATACCAAGCTTTCCAGAACATTACCCTAAGCATTATTGCACAATTCGATCGGAAAATTGCTCGCAATTACTCCATTGAAAATGAATTTAAATTGGAAACATGTTCCAGAGCTCATAAAAACCGTACTGTTGACTATTATGGTAAATCCTATTTATCATCTAGTCCCTGGCATTCTGTAACTTTCTCTACATAGGAAAAAACGCAATAATTACACAAGGAGATTTGAAATACGTGATATCTATTTCGGCTATCAAGTAGCGATCTTCAGCAATGAGAGAAAAAAGTCAACAAAAGAAAATAATGTGTTAGTGCTAGAGAAATTGAAGTATACCCTCTTTGAAACGTTATGACTCATCAACGAAATACCATAGAAATATATGGTTGTTGTATTTTATTCCTTAAGCTTCCATAGGCCCGTATATGTTTAAAATGTCCACCTTTCTGCCACAGTACACTCCAACACCGACGTCGAAGAGAGTGACATACCGACTGGATCGTAGCTAATGGAATATCATTGATGGAATGTTCTGTCTCATCTCTTAATTCTGTCAGTGTTTGTGGGTTTTAGGCGTACACCTTATTCTTTAAAGTTCTCCAAAGGTAGAAGTCGATAGGGGTTAAATGGGTAGATCGAGGCGGGAGCACCGTAGCACTTCCTCTTCGTCCTATCCATCTGTGAAATAACGACAAAATAACTCTTTAACCACAACAGTTTTATAAAACAAAAGAAAATACAAAAGGAAAAAATAAATACATGACCTGTGATACATGCAGGTCATGTATTTATTTTTTCCTTTTGTATTTTCTTTTGTTTTATAAAACTTTTTAGGTTAAAGAGTTATTTTGTCGTTATTTCATTGTCAATATCCACATACAACCTCTTATTTCGGATCGTCATATTTTACGGGTTTTAAATATGTCTTCCGATTATTTACCTATCCATCTGTGATTGAATGTCTGGTCGAGAAAAGTTCGGAGTTTTGTTATTGTTACACTTGTTCGCTGTGGTGTACCAAATTCAAACCTCCAACGTCGTTGAACCTCAACAACTTTCTCCATTTTCCAAAAATACTTCAGTATCCACTTACGCACATCGAATAAAAGTCTCACCGCAATTTAGGTTTATATAAAAATGAACAACAATGCACGTGTTGCTATGCTTTTCCAGCCCCGTGTGGATCATACACATCAATCCACATATTTCTATCTTATTTCGTTTCCAAGCAATAAAGTTTCAAAGAGTGTATACAACAATTTGGGACACTCTGTACAGGCAATGTAAGGGGGAGAAGCAATTGCCAAGAGTATCTCCCATTGGCTAAGTGGAAGGGTAATTAACGACTACTCGACATGTTTGAACAACGAGCCAATAAAATGAGAGGAGATATCTTGTCAATAGGGGGAATAGAATAAAATTAGAACGTAAGATTAAGTAAGAAAAAAGAAGAAATTTCCGTAGAGTCCAGTTGTAGGAGCCGCATCAGAAACTGAGAACATGGTTCTTAAATCCGAAGTGTAAAATAAAACCCAGAAAAGCAAACAAAACTCTAATGAACATAAATTAAAAACAATACAAGGCAAAAAGAGTAATGGTGAATAATAATAAAAAACAAAAACAAAAGAAACAAGAAGACCCAGAATCAATTCTATAAATCAAACAGAACAGAGTTTGAAATAGGCCCTTTGTCTATATTCAATAACTTTTTGAATCCCTTTTATTGAACTGAAGGCTGTTAATTGATTTATTGAACTAATATTATAACCAGTGTACAATATGTTTGTCGACACTCGATCTGTCCAACCTGCCATATTTTACATGAGCTAAATACTTCTTCTCACAAAAATCACATGGAACTAAATAGATTCCCGACATTTCCAGAGGTGGGATGGCATCTTTAGTTTTACCTAAGGGTGCTTTCAAAGTATTCCCACTTCCGAATGGAATCTTCAAATGGCAAGCACTAAATATCTATTTCAGGCCCTTGGTTAATTGCGGAACATAAGCAATACTAATAAATTAAGAGCTTCTGGTTCTGGAATTAAGCTATTTATACGAAGCTTATGCCAACGGAGTAAGTTATCGACAATATTATCGAAAAAGCCATTTAAGCTTCCTATAGATTTGTTTGTTTCATCTTGTATCAGTTCCTTGCTGGACATAGGCATCTGCCATGGGGGATATTTGGTCTAATGTCCCTCGCAAACCAGACGAGTAGGGAGATGCATTTTTGAGCTCCTGCCAGTTTTATGACTGCTAGGAAGTGGTAGCAGCAGCCATGAAGTAATAAAACTGGAGCGTCAACTCTACCTGATTTAATACCCAGCGCCAGCGAGGCCCTCTGGTGTTCGGGACGCCAATACTAACAAATTACGTCACAATGGCGGTTCATTACTGAATGACGTCATAGTCTATTCCGGTTCCCCTCCCCCTTCCACCTTCCTTTTTTATATTAATTTTATTAATTTTAATGATTTTAATATTTTTATTCATTACTCTTACGATTTCTCTTTCGTAATTTGCTAAATATTAAACAAAGTATACAATTAAAGACTTCAATCAACATAAGTAGCCAAAATTTTATTCAATCAATTAATTTTTACAAAAGGTATATTCTACATAACATTTTAAACGTATACGAATTTATGCAAACATTACTTTAATTAATTGATATTGTTATTTCTATATTTGCGAATAATTAATATTTTTTATAAATAAATAATTACATAAAATAATTTCTACAGAATTATACATCAAAAAATAATAATAAATTATAGCCGAAAAAATAACTTAAAAAATATTTTGAATACACAAACTTGATAATAATGACTAAATTTTTACAATACATATAAATGCCATGCTGGAAAATATTCCAATTTTACCAACAGTGGATATAAAATAAGAAAAAAAAAAAAACATCAACCATATAATGTTAAAAATCATACAAGCTGTAGACTTAAGCCCTAATAGTAATCAACTTAATATTTAACAACAAAATATATACATGAACAGAAGGTTATCTATGGGTAATCCATTATCACTTATCACTGCCAAAATTTACATCAACTATATGGAACATCAACTTTAAATTATTCGCAATACAAACAAAATATCAAAATTTGATTAAGATATATAGGCGAAAATATCACCAATAATTCAACAATAACACTAGTGAAACAATTAGATAATATATACACACTAGTAGAGGTAGACGACGTTGCCCGTAATAAATACACTTGTACGTAAAGAGAACAATCTCAAAAAATTAAATTATAACACCCAATTGGTTAACAAAGAACTCAATCAATACAACTCAGAGCAAAGGGATTATCCATTCTACTAAAAATACCTGGAAGTCTAGGTGATATACCGGGAATTTATCGAAACTCTTCTTGACTTGCCTCACCACTGTGGAGCATCACGAGAAATTTTAGACTCAAGTTTTTCTTGCCCTTGACGTCGAAGCGCTTTTACCCTCTTCCTCTTTTCGAAACTCCCATTGTTCAGATGTTCCAAACGCCCGTCGAGCTTTTTCTGTTTTAGTTGCTGAGAAGAAAGGAAAAGAAACCACTAATCCACATAAAATATTAATCGGATGATGGATGCATATTTCGGCAGCCAAGCTGCCTTCTTCAGCATACAGGAGAGCTTCGATATGGGTAGGCAAGCTATTCTGATGAATTGTTATAAACGTGTTATATAGCAAACAGGAGTCAATTAAACAAATTTAACAAATACATTAAAAACGAACAAAAAGTCGGAAACGTTAAACATGGATATGATTGGTTCATCGTCCTTGGTTGTCATTGGTCGTCGTTTTCTGGTGATCCTCTGTTCGGGTGTTTCTTCTATTGGTCAATTTCGGTAGGCTAATCAGTTTTCCAATGTTTCTCAGCTGGGTAAATCCACTGGGTCTCCATCAGTGTTCAGAAGTCTTGGGCGGTCTTCGCAGCTAATCGCGTAGTTCAGGAGTCTTGGGTGTTCTTGTGCTGTGCAGGATGTCGAAATCTTCTCGTCGGAAATCATGTTCCTGGTCCAAGATATGTTCCGCAAATCTAGATATACCGTATTTACCGTTCCTTATATAAGTCAGGTGCTCATTAATTCGTGTGAGCACAGCTGTCTGCGACTGCCTATAGTACACTGCTCACATTTGGTGCAAAGAAGTTTATAAATACCTGGTCGATTTTCTGTTGGTATCTTATCTTTGGGGTTCCACAGTCGTCTTCCCAAAGTGTTCGCGCTTCTGTAGGTTCTCTCCAGACCAAATTTCTTATCTATCTTGTCCATACCTCTATTAAGTTGCCGGTTATATAGTAATATCAATCTTGCCTCTGTTTTCTTATTTGCCTTTTGTGTGGTGGTTTCTTTTACTACTAATTTTCGTTTTATCTTCTTTGTGACGCTAACAACTATCATTTCTTGGAATTTATTTTGTATAGCAAATTCTTTTATAGTTTTGATTTCTTTTATCTTGTTTTTAGCATTCAGAGGAATCGTATGAGGTCTGTACACCATGTGCCTGAAGGCCGCGAGTTTGTGTTGGTGACATTGATTGGAGCTATTTTTAATATAATTAGCTACGAAATTCTTATTTCGGTAGACGTCGAAGTCCAGGTTTTGGTCATTCCGGGATATCCTGACGTCCAAGAAAGGAAGGCTTCCATTGTCTTATAATTCCATGGTGAAGTTGATAAATGTTGGCGATGAACGAACTGACGCTGCTACCCATTGGGATGCCATCCGTCATCTTATACCATCTGCTGTTGAACACAAATACGTTGTTCAACACAATAAGCCTAATCACCCATATGACATCAATCACTACACCCACTGGCCAATCATTGTCGTACATCGTATCCTCACTACACCCAATTTCTTTAATTGACTACTGTTTGATATATAACATGTTGTAACTTATTCACAATTCATCAGAATAGCTTGCCTGCTCTGATCGAAGCTCTTCGTTATGCTGAAGAAGGCAGCTTGGCTGCCCAAATGTGCATCCATCATTCGATTAAATATTTTATCTGGATTAGTGGTTTCTTCTCCTTTCTTCTGACACCTGTCCACAATATCTGGCTCCAATTATTCCGTGTTAGTTGCTGAGTTTCTCTGACCAATACTCAGTTTTTCTCTTTCCTTTCCAGGTATAAATTTTCGCCAATCGTCTGGACGTTTAATAGGTAGCTGAAAGGAGACACGCTAAACAATAGCCGCTGCCTTATTAATGTACTGTCACGGCATCTTCACTTTATGCTCATTATCAATAATTATTGGAAACGAACGTTCAGTCATCGCATTATCAGCATCTCAGTTTCCAAAATATACACTGTCCCACAGAATATAATCAAAATGTATTTTTAGGAAATGTTTGGATCTGCTGTGCTACCGAATAAGCTAGGTGATAACCGCGGCGTGGCTCGGACTTTTTTTTTAAAAATAAATTTTGAAATATCTTAAAAATAAACACATGAAAACGCTTAGAATTAATACTGTAAAATTTCTTAACGAAAATTTAAAAAAAAATTTTTTAAAGGCTCTCCAAGGATGCCACTGCTAGTCTAAAATATTTCTTACTCACATAATCTTACTTTAGATGTACACTTGATGTTGTTGCAATTCCCTTTCTTTCCTCGATGTCTTGAATCAAAACTTGGCCATTCATCTCTTTGTGTAGGCTAGCGATCGCCGATTCTTCTATTGACATGCTTACCATTTGTCCAATACACCACAGAGCTAAAGGAGTGCTTCCTTTGTCGTCTTTCCACTCTTTCTCAATAGTCTGCGAACTCTCCATTATCTGTAGTTACTGATCATTTTTAAATATTTTCAAGAAATTCTTAAGTACTGTGAACTCTCTTTTCTAAGAAAAGCCTCATCATTGAACAAAGTTTGCCATTCATTGTTGGTCATGAGATATATATTGTTGGTCCTTGTTCAGTGTTTGATACTATTGTTGATATATATTGTTGCGCAAACTTTGCCTTGCATTGTTGGTCATGAGATAATTCTCGTTAATATGTCCTGTCATAACCTTGAATATCGATTTTTTTATCGATAATTATTAGTTTTCTGAAATCTGAGGTAAACAGTGACCTTTCTCATGCTTTGAAGGTTAGGTATGCAAAATTTCTTCAAGATCAGAATAAAACTGTAGATTTGCATAAGAAACAAACAAACAAATAAACAAACCCACCAACAAACATGCTTCTTTTGTATAGATACAAGGTAGACAAACCCACAGACGAACAAACCCACAAACAAACCCACAAATGTCTCTCTTTATATATAAATCAACTAGATTTAAAGAATATAAATTATATAGCTTTCAGATATTATACAATCTCTGACAAAAAGTATCAGATTACCCTAGGCTCTCTGGAAAATGAGATCATTTCCAGGACTATAAACACTAAAGTATTTACCGCTATTCTACATAATTTATTTGTTAATAAGTAACGGCCTAAATAGTTGTTTTCTCATGAAGTAATAAAAATGTTCTTAAAAATACAAACGTAGAAAATTAAAGAGCGTCCACCCTTTTGGGAAAAAAGCAATAGATCATCCTTCAACGGAGAAATAAGTCTTAGTTCACCTGTTCTTAACCACTGAAAAATAACAAAATCATCCCATATTTCAATTAGCAAGATTTCTCTCCTGTGTGTAAAATAAGTGTCAATCAATTGTTCCAAAATCATCAGCGAATATAGCTCCAACACGATACTACTACTGCTGCAAATTATCAAGTTGATATAATCAGGCTTGTCGCAAAGAGCAATTGCTAACCAGCTGGGATGTTCGCAATGTGTAGGTTCCTATACGTGGAAAGAATATCAGTTTTCTGGAATCGTGGAAACCTGCCCACGAAGTGGACGTCCAAAGAAAACCACCAAGAAACAGAACCAATCTATGCAAATGATTTGTAAACAAACTCAATACCAAACTTCCAACGAAATGACAAATGCCTGGAAAACACACAATGTTGATCTCTGCGACAAAACAGTGCGCAATCGTCTACACGAAATGGGATATTACTACAGGAAAGCCAAGGAAATGAAAGTGGACATTGGATGAGTAGAAGAAAATAATCTTTTCGGATGAATCTCGTATTTGCGTGGGAGGCGGAGATGAGTTTGGACCATATGTGTGGCGAAGGGTGGATGAAAAATTTAAAGAGCAATGTTTGTTTTCGAGAAGCAAACTCCCTCAATCACTGATGGTTTGGGATTGTATCGTTTGGGGCGGGGTTGGTAAAATGTGCATTGTCGAGACAAAAGCAAATACAGATGTCTACATAGACATCATCGACTCTTTCTTAGTACCCACAGTTGAAGATCAATTTCAGGATAGCAACGACTTTACATCACAGGATGACAATGCACCTTCACATCGAGGCAAGAAGGTTAAGTCCCGTTTGCACCAGAAAAACATCCCTACAATGTCATGTCCAATAACAGTCCCTAAACCCCAGTCAGACTGTTTGGTGGAAGTTGAAAGACTTGGTAAAAAACAAAAACCCACTAACAAAGATAACCTTAAAGCTGTATTTAAATCAAGTTGGCTTGACATTAGTGTTGATTGTCGCCAAGAATTGATTTTTTCATTGCCGAATAGAATTATAGCTGTAATTAGGGAAAAAGATGGGCCAAATAAGTACTGACTGAATTTGTCACAAATTGCATTGTTTATTTTGTATGCTTATTTGATCTAAGGCTTTTTTCTCCAAAAAGGGTGATCTAACACTTTTTTGTCCCAAGAAGGGTTACGTTCGTTAACTGTTGAAATATTGTGTATTGCGTGGTTTTTGTATTGCTTTAGAGAATAATAATTACTAAGACCAGTAATTATTAATTAACAAATTGTGTTAAATTACTATTGTTTCATTTGTGTTTATTGTGTTTGAGTGAACTAATACTTTTTGCCAGGGGTTGTAGACTGAAAATGTTTCAGTCCAGTGATTGTTGTACTTCCTTGACACTAACTGTACTTTTTTAGTATTTTCAATCAAAAGTCGAAAGTCGCTATGAAACTTTCTATCTTCCAATCTCTCAAACGTTTCGAACACAATCAGCAGATTATCAGACCCTAGTGAAAATAATATTTTACCTACTTCATTTCAGGTTAAACTTGTAAATAAGTTGTTATCTCTTCCTCTATCATCTTACCACTCTTTCTCAATAGTCTGCGAATCTCCAATAACTCTAGTTACTGATTATTTTTAAATATTTTCTAGAAATTCTAAAGTATTATGAACTCTCTTTTCAGACTAAGAGAAGCCTGATCATTGCACAAACTTTGACTTTCATTGTTGGTCATGAGATATATATTGTTGGTCCGTGCTGAGTGTTTCATACTATTGTTGATATATATTCTTGCACAAGCTTTGCCTTGCATTGTTGGTCATGACATATTTCTCATTAATATGTCCTGTCGATTTTTTTATCGATAATTATTATTTTTCCGAAATCTGAGGTAGACAGTGACCTTCCTCATGCTTTGAAGGTTAAGTATGCAAAATTTCGTCAAGAGGAGAATAAAACTGCAGATTTGCATAACAAACAAACAAACAAACAAACAAACAAACCCACAAACAGACATGCTTCTTTATATATATACTAGAAAAGGTACCCGGCGTTGCCCGGGATAATTACACTTGCACAAACTTTTCCTTTCATTGTTAGTCATGAGATATTGATTGTTGATCCCTGCCTTGTGTTGGTGCATTGCGTGTTGATACCATTGTTGATACCTATTGTTGCACAAACTTTGCCTTGCATTGTTGGTCATGAGATATTTCTCATTAATATGCCCTGCCATAACCATGAATATCGATTTTTTATCGATAATTATTATTTTTCCGAAATCTGATGTAGACAGTGACCTTCCTCATGCTTTGAAGGTCATGTATGAGAAATTTCATCAAGATCGGAATAAAACTGTAGATTTGTATAAAAAACGTACACACAGATCCACAGACCCACCCACAGACAGACCCACAGACAGACCCACAAACATCCTTCTTTATATATATAGAAGACTAGCAAAGGTACCCGGCGTTGCCCGGGATAATTACACTTGGATGTAAACAGAACAATCTCAAAAAATTAAAATAAATTTTGCAATATCTTAAAAATAAACACATGAAAATGCTTAGAATTAATACAGTAAAAATTCTTAATGAAAATTCGAAAAAAATCTTTTTAAAGGCTCACAATGGATGGACCGCTCCAATAATTTCTTACTCAGGTAATCTTACTTTAGATGTACACTTGATGTTGTTGCAATTTCCACTCTTCTCTCGTTGTGTTAAAGCAAAATTTGGCCTTTCACCACTTTGGGTAGTCTAGTGGTCGCCAATTCTTCTATTTACTTGCTTCCCATTTGCTCAATACAGCACGGAGCGAAAGGTTTGCTTTATCTGTCGTCTTTCCACTCTTTCTCAATAGTCTGCTAACTCTTCATTATCTCCAGCTACTGATCATTTTTAAAGATTTTCAAGAAATTGTTAAGTACTAAGAACTCTCTTTTCTAAGAAAAACCTGAATAACAGGAATTCTATGCATTGTTGCAAATTGAAACTTATCCATATTGCATCATCATTTTATGTTCATTGTTATAATTCTTGGAAAGGATTGCTTTATCATTGCATCATTATTTTGAGCTCGTTGTTATTGGTGAATTGCGTGTTGAAACCATTGTTGATACCTATTGTTGCACAAACTTTTATTTGCATTGTTGGTCATGAGATATATATTGTTGGTCCGTGCAGTGTGCTTGTGAATTGCGTGTTGATACCATTGTTGCAAAAACTTTGTCTTCCATTGTTGGTCATGCGATATTTCTCATTAATATGCCCTGCCATAACCATGAATATCGATTTTTTTATCGATAATTATTATTTTTCCGAAATGTGAGGTAGACAGTGACCTTCCCCATGCTTTGAAGGTCATGTATGCGAAATTTCATCAAGATCGGAATAAAACTGTATATTTTTTATAAAAAACGTACAGACCCACAGACAGACCCACAGACAGACCCACAAACATCTTTCTTTATATATATAGAGAAGATATAGATAGATAGAAGGTAGACAAACCCACAAACGAACAAACCCACAAACAAACCCCCAAACATCCTTCTTTATATATATAGATAGATTTAAAGAATATAAATTATATAGCTTTCAGATATTATACATTCTCTGACAAAAAGTATTAGATCACCCTAGACTCTGTGGAAAATGACATCATTTCCACGACTATAAACACTAAAATATTTACCGATATTCTACATAATTTATTTGTTAATAAGTAACGGCCTAAATAGTTGTTTTCTCATAAAGTAATAAAAAAGTTCTTATAAATGCAAACGTAAAAAATTAAAAAGCGTCCACCCATTTGGGAAAAAAGTAATAGATCATCCTTCAACCGACAAATAAGTCTTAGTTCACCTGTTCTTAACCACTGAAAAATAACGGAATCATCCCATATTTCAATTAGAGAAGATTTCTCTCTTGTGTGAAAAATAAGTGTCAATCTATTATTCCAAAACCATCATCGAGTATGGCTTCAACACGATTGTACTCTGAGAAATTTACGTTGCAAATTATCAAGTTGATATAATCAGGCTTGTCGCAAACAACAATTGCTAACCAGCTGGGATGTTCGCAATGTGTAGTTTCCAGTACGTGGGAAGAATATCAGTTGTCTGGAATCTTGGAAACCTGCCCACGAAGTGGACGTCCAAGGAAAACCACCAAGAAACAGGAACAATCTATGCGAATGATTTGTAAACAAAATCAATACCAAACTTCCAACCAAAGAAATGAATGGCCCAGTTTTGATTCAAAACATCGAGAGCATAAAGGGAATTGCAACAACATCAAGTGTATATCTAAAGTAAGATTACATGAGTAAGAAATTATTTAGACTATCAGTGGCATCCTTGGAGAGGTCCATCCATTGTGACCTTTAAAAAAAATTTTTTTTTAAATTTCCATTAAGAATTTTTACTGTATTAATGCATTCATGTGTTTATTTTTAGGATATTTCAAAATTTATTTCAAAAAAATTCCGAGTCACGCAGCGGTTATCACTTAGTTTATTTGGTAGCACAACAGATCCCAACATTTCCTAAAAATACATTTTGATTATATTCTGTGGGACAGTGTATATTTTGGAAACTGAGATGCTGATAATGCGATGACTGACCGTTCGTTCTCAAAAATTATTGATAATGAGCATAATATTGAAAGTGAAGATGCAGTGACTGAACATTGATAATGCAGCGTCTATTGATTAGGCATAGGAGTCAGGCGTGTCTCCCTTGAGCTACCTATCAAACGTCTAGACGATTGGCAAAATTTTATGTCTGGAAAGGAAAGAAAAAGAACGAGTATTGGTCAGAGAAACTCAGCAACTAACACTGAATAAATGGAGCCAGATATTGTGGACAGACATCAGAAGAAAGGAAAAGAAACCAGTAAGCCACATAAAATATTTAATCGGATGATGGATGCACATTTGAGCAACCAAGCTGCCTTCTTCAGCATAATGAAGAGCTTCGATCAGAGCAGGCAAGCTATTCTGATGAATTGTGAATAAGTTACATGTTATATAGCAAACATTAGTCAATTAAACAAATTGGCCGCTGTGAAAATCCACTGACGCCCTTAAGATACGATGTACGACAATGATTGGCCATTGGGGGTAGTGATTAATGTCGTATGGGTGATTAGGTTTATTGTGTTTAATAACGTATTTGTGTTCAACAACAGATGTTATAAGATGATGGGATGGCATCCCAATGGGAAGTAGCGTCAGTCCGTTCATAGCCAACATTTATGTGAGGAGTTTGTAAAATCGTTCCAAATCGGAATTTAGATACTTCCCTGGTGTGTGCGTACGTTACGTCGATGTTATTTTTGCAATTTTTAACGCCGATGAAAACATAGAGCAGTTTTTTTATACAATTTCCACAAATTGTTCCAGAATATCAAATTTACCATGGAATTAAAAGACAATGGAAGCAAAACTTCCCTTTTTTATTTTACTTCCCTTTCTTGGACCTCAGGTTATCCCGGAATGACCAAAACCTGGACTTCGACATCTACCGAAAAAAGAATTCCGTAGCTAAATATATTAAAAATAGCTCCAATCACTGTCACCAACACAAACTCGCGGCCTTCAGGCACATGGTGTACAGAGCCCATATGATTCCTCTAAATGCTGAAAACAAGAAGAGAGAAATCAAAACTATAAAAGAATTTGCTATACAAAATAGATTCCAAGAAACGATAGTTGACAGCATCACAAAGAAGATAAAACGAAAATTAGCAGTAAAAGAAATCACCACACTAAAGGGAAATAAGAAAACAGAGGCGAGATTGATATTACCAGATAACCGGCAACTTAATAGAGGTATGGACAAGATAGCTAAGGAATTTGGTCTGGAGATAACCTATAGAAGCGTGGACACTTTGCGAAGACGACTGGGGAACCCCAAAGATAAGATACCAACAGAAAATCCACTAGGTATTTACAAACTTCTTTGCGCCAAATGTGAGCAATGTACTATGGGCAGTCGCAGAGAGCTGTGCTCACACGAATTAATGAACACCTGACTTATATAAGGAATGGTTAATACGGTATATCTAGATTTGCGGATCATATCTTGGACCAGAAGATTTCGACATCCTGCACAGCACAAGACACCCAAGACTCCTGAAGTTTTTGGAGTCCTATGCGATTAGCTGCGGAGACCGCGCAGGACTTCTAAACAGTGATGGAGGCCCAGTGGATTTACCCAGCTGAGAAACATTGGAGAACTGATTAGCCTACCAAAATTGGCCAATAGAAGAAATACCCGAACCGAGGATGACCAGAAAACGACGACCAAGGACGACCAAGGACGACGAGCCAATCATATCCATGTTTAACGTTTCCGACTTTTTGTTTGTTTTTAATGTTTTTGTTAAATTTGGCTACTGTTTGCTATATATCATGTTGTAACTTATTCACAATTCATGCCAACATGTTATATAGCAAACAGCATCAACTATTGGATCTTTTAGATCCTGCTGATTTTTGGGGAATTTATTCGTTAATCTACAATTTGACTCTCGTCTCTTCTGGGGACTTCTTCTCTGCAGGACTAAAGAGGTTCATCAGGCTTCTCACCCAGTTCAGTGTACCACCTCTGGTCTACTCTTTGGGCGAGCGTGCAAAGTGAACTTGGCTCCTGGACCACTCGCGTCTTTCTTTTCACTATACTGTTCGATGGTCGATTCACAATTCATGGGTTGTGAAGGGACGATGGATGACGCATCATCAGAACGGACTAGCTTTTCAAGGTATCACTCTACTTCCTTCTCAGGTATCATTTCATTAGCCTCATTTTTCGGTCTTATGTGCCGGTCTCTGGCGTTGGCATTAATATTCCCGTAAAATTAATCAAGACATCAAGAAGATGCTCATTATCCTACTGGGTTCCTGCCGTTGGGATTAATTTTCTCGCAAACCTAACTAAGGACTTTGATCATATCATCTATTATTTCTCTAATCATTCATGAGTGGGTCCCTGGCGTACAATTATTTTCTCGCAAATGTGACTTGTTCTTTTTTTCATAGCTAGGTGCGTCCGTCTTAGGACGGCTTCCTTAGCACACACCTAGCTGCGAGGTTACTCTCCAACCCTAGTTCTGTACAAGAATATGATGGCTTCATCCAAACTAACGACGCTGAAGTCGACAAAGGAGTCTTTGCTAGCACCCGATGGTAAAAGTGTGTCCTGCCAAAGGGCCTACAGGGATGCCTGTTTGGATCCTAGGTTTGCTGCATTCTAGTATTTAACGAAATGCTAGAATCTCTCAGGAATGACATAAACGCCAAGTAAAATGCACTGGAGGCGACGGTCGTCTCATTACGAACAACTTTTGATGAGAAATTCAATGGAATCAATACGGAAATTCAAAACTCTCGTACAGACGTCATCAACAAGATAAATGATTTTAGAAAAGCCTTTGAGAAATGTTCCGGGACTCCAAAGGTGGGAAACTCTAAAGAAGAAAATAAGGTAAGAAAAAATTTTCAACTTATCTCGCTTGCTAACAAAGTGCATGGAGTGGATTCCATAGAAACAAGTGATGATCGTGACTGTTCGACAAACGGTGGCAACAAAAGAAGCCATTCCGACGGAAGTGACGGAGAAGTGGAAGATAGTGCCTGGCCAGTTGTTCGTAGCAAAAAACCCAGAAGGGGGACCAGAACGGAAAATTCCCAGATTAAGGTAAGTGAAAAGAAAGCTATTTTTATACCCCCTATTATCGTTAGACATTACGGAAAGCCAATTAAGGAAGTGCTAAATGAGATAAAAAATCACGTAACGTTAGATAAGATTACTGCACATACCGGATGATCAGACACTATCAAGATAAAATGCCACGACAAGGACACTCACAAAACCCTCGTGGCAGAAATCAAAATGAATTGTGTGCTTAAAATCCAGCATCATCAGCTCAAATCTGAGAAACTGTTAAAATACGTTGTCCGTTATTTTGATATAACGTATGACATGGAAGATTTTTGCGCAGACCTTAGAAACGCTAACTACTTCCCCGATAAGGCAGTTAGACTTAAAAAAGCAAATGGTTAAGTTGAGATGCCAATGGTTCTAGTACTCCTACAAAACACTGAGCACAATAAATCTTTCCTAAATTTAAAGCGCATTGGTCCACTTGCTGTAACAGTTGAATTGTTTAGGGGCAAAAGAATCCCTTACAATGTTACAATTGCTTACGTTTTGGGCACGTGTCCCAGGGCTGCACCGATTCGCCGCGTTGCAATAAGTGCGTGGGCGACCACCAGTCAAAGGATTGCACCAATATAAAACGTAAAGAACCTCCTAAATGTATTCTATGTGACATCGAGTTATACTAAGTGTCCCTAATACCCACAAGTTGAAAGGAATAGAACTTCCAAAGTAACTGAAGGAAGAACTATTGCATCCGTTGCTTCTGCTTCTATCGGTAAAAAAGTCGCTGACCACGATGAATTTGTTAAAATTCAAAAGAATCTGGATAACCTACTGAATATGTTAAAGGATAGTGGCAAAGTGTTGCCGCAGACCACTCAAACTGAGACAAGACAAGAATCATGGATAGACACCCCTACAAAGTTTTAAATCAAGGTAAGCTACGTTGCACTATATGGAATGCGAGCGGCATCCCTCGCAAGTGCCATGAGTTCTACGATTTCCTCACAAGCTGGAACATTGATGTTGCCTTCTTGTGCGAAACCCATCTCAAACAGAGTAAGGCTTTCAATCTACCAGGGTACTATGTTTACCGAAAAGATAGGGCCCCTAAAAATCTTCAGATCCAGCCTCTGGTGGTGTAGCTATTGTTGTAAAAAGAGGAAATAATCACATAAAGATTGTCACACCTAACCTTGTGAATATGGAAGCACAGTTACTGAAAAGATGCTGATGTTGGAGAGGTCAGGTTTACTTCCCTATACAACCCACCCAGGCACAAGTTAGACCCTCGCGACTTAGATGAACTACTGTCAGGGCACACCCCAGTCGTTATGGCAGGTGATTTGAATGCGAAACACCCACACTGGAACTGCAGATGCACTAATCAAAGTGGCTTGATACTTTATAGGTACATGGTAGATCAGATCGACACTTCCGTTATTGGCCCTCTTGAAGATACCTACTACTGTGATCGCTCACTCGCTACTGACGTACTCCACATTGCTGTTCTCCAGGGGTTTTTCAAACCTTACAATATTTTTACAGTAAATGCCTTATCATCTGATCACCTCCCAGTTGCACTAAATTTTGAGGGTATAAATATCGATCTGAGAATAAATCTTCGTTATAAGCAGAACTGGAAATTTTTTAGAGAACTTATGAACGGCAGTAACATTCCCTATCAGGATCCCGTCACCAGCAGTGACATTGACGAAAATATCAAAAAGGTCACTCACTCCTTCAAAGGATTAAGGATTTAAAAAATCAAAGATGAAACGGCAAAGTTAAAAGTCTGTCCGGTCAGGATAACTCTCTCTGGAGTATGGTCAGGGCCCTTAAAAGCAACAGGACTATTGTTCTCCCTCCTTTGATTACAGAGGGTGCCGATTTCGTTCGCAATGACCAGGACAAAGTACAAATTATCGCCGATTCACTGATGAGCCAATTCTCTACGCCCAAAGAGGATAATCTGGTCAATATCACTAGTGAGGTCAAGGACGTGTGTGTGATAGGTATGGCCACATACAGCCCGCTCTTGGCTCTCCTGATGTCATTGGCACCTCTGAGATATTGAACATCATAAAGCACCTGAAAAGCAAAAAGGCAGCCGGCATCGACACCATTACCTACAGTGCTCTCAAGAATTTGCCTCCCAGTGTTATCTGAATCATCACCAAGGTCATGAATGACTGCTGGCTTAGCGGCCATTTCCCTAGTGCCTGGAAGGACTCAGTCATCATCACCATTCCTAAATCTGCTCTTCCCACGAGTTATAGGCCAATTAGCTTGTTGCCCATGCTTTCGAAGGTCTTTGAGCGAACTATACTCATAAGGTTCAACGAGTACTGCGAGGCAAACAACCTCATTCGTAATGAGCAATTTGGCTGCCGTCCAGGCCACTCTTGTCAGCTTCATTTATGGAGGCTCGTTGCTGATTTAAACGGTCCTCTCAACCTCTCTATGTTTGGTGGTCTCGCTTTCCTCGATGTCCAAAAGGCCTTCGACGACCAATGACAACCAAGGACGACGAGCCAATCATATCCATGTTTAACGTTTCCTACTTTTTGTTTGTTTTTAATGTTTTTATTAAATTTTTTACTTGGCTACTGTTTGGTATATAAAGTGTTATAACTGATTCACAATTATTCAACTTCTTTATCCATGACTTCCCTAAGTTTGCAAAGTGTAATCTTTACATGTTTGCTGACGACGGTTCCATTATGACCTGGGCACGAAACCCAGCACATGTCATCACTCGACTACAAATAGTTTTACATCAGTGCGAGAGCTGGTTCACTAAGTGGCGATTAAAGCTGAATGTTAAAAAGTGCAAGATCATGTTTATCACTCGCAAAGGCAAAAACCCTCCAAAGCCCCTCTTCTTATTTGGCAAGAAACTTGAGTGGGTGTCAAGCTATAAATATCTTGTTGTCATGACCGATTCCAAACAAAATTGGAACGACCAAGTCCAATACGCGCTCAACAAAGCAAAGAAAGCGAGGTTCAGTTTGATTGCACTTCTGGGGCGCAACAGCGCTCTTTGTGTTGATAATAAACTCTTAGTATACAAGGTTATGATTCGTACTATTTTGCTTCATGGAATGCCTGCTTGGGCTTCTATTTGCAAATTTAGGTGGAAGGATCTCCTGAACTTCCAAAGCGTTGCTCTCCGATCCATTGCCCAACTTGAAAGCAGAGTTGCCAACAACCACTCTATCTATGACGATTTTGAGATGACCCACATAGGCACCTTTGTCCGGACACTTATGAAGAACATGCTACCAAAGTTAGAGAATCCTGATAATACTCTGATTTCTGGTATTCTGGACCATCCACTCGTTGTTAAGGGTCCTCTCAGGTTTCGCAGACCTCGCCATATCCTGGATGTCTGCTTTGATGACATTAACAAGGCCGTCTTCCCCAACTACTGGATCTTTTAGATCCTGCTGATTTTTGGGGGCTCTATTCGTCAATCTACAATCTGACTCTCGTCCCTTCTTGGGACATATTCTCTGGAGGACTAAAGAGGTTCATCAGGCTTTTTAGCCAGTTCAGTGTACCACCTCTGGTCTACTCTTTGGGCGAACGTGCAAAGTGTGCTTGGCTCCTGAACCACTTGCGTCTTTCATTTCACTACACTGTTCGATTGTCGATTGTCGATTCACAATTCATCAGAATAGCTTGCCTACTCTGATCAAAGCTCTCCTGTATGCTGAGGAAGGCAGCTTGGCTGCCGAAATATGCATCCATCATCCGATTAAATATTTTATGTGGATTAGTGGTTTCTTTTCCTTTCTTCTCAGCAACCAAAACAGAAAAAGCTCGACGGGCGTTTGAAGCATCTGAACAATGGGACCTAGACTATCACCTAGACTTCCTAGTATTTTTAGTAGAATGGATAATCCCTTTGCTCTGTGTTGTATTGACTGAGTTTTTTGTTAATCAATTGGGTGTTATAATTTAATTTTTTGAGATTGTTCTCTTTACGTACAAGTATATTTATCCCGGGCCACGCCGCGTACCTCTGCTAGTAGGTATGTATTATCTAATTGTTGCACTATTGTTATTATTGAATTATTGGCGATGTTAAAATGTCGCATATACAGGGTGTTTCAAAATTATGTACAATAAATTTAGTGACATATTCTTCAGGTCAAAAGAACACGAAAATGTTCTATAGCAATTTGTCTGGAAACGATTTATTTACGCGATACAGCCAACTAAACCCGTGGCTCCAAATTACAAGAATTGTTCAAAGTGCCCGCCACCAGCTCTCACCCATGCTTCGTCTCGTTGCATGAGCGGCCGTCGGATGTCATGGAAGAGTTCGTCGCTAGCATTACCATCGGTTTGCCATGCATTTTCAATTCGTTGTCGCACATTCATAATGTTAGTGTCACGGTGAGGAATTAGCAAAATGAGTATGCGCAGTGGAAAGTTAAGACACTCGTAACAGGGAACGGTAATTAGGAATAAATAGTGACATTTATTATAATAATTGAGTAAAAATCAAAGAACATAAAAATGCAAAACTTAACATAATTGATCAGGTTGAATTGATCAGATAATAAACATAAAACAGCAAAATTCCAAACAACAACTTGGCTTAAGTTTCTTACCCTAAAAGCTAAATCAAGAACAAGCATATAATATACTTCAACCAGCAAAATGATAAAGTTGAACGTGTCTTATGAGACAAATCGCAAAATACAAAAAAAAAACAACAGAAGAAACTTATCTTCTAATCAGAATTAATAATCACACATATAACATCAACTCACAACATACACTTCATGTTCCAAAAAGAACCTGGCCAACTGGCCTATCATAGTCCAAGTCTAGTAGAATCAATTAGTTCTTATAGCACTACCGCTAAATCGTAAAGCTAAGGAATCTGGATAAAAATGTTCTTTCACGATTCGTACGCTCGCCGCCTCCTTAATACATTAATAATAAGTCCAAGAACAATATCTAAACGTGCATATTGTAGGAACACAAAGTCCTAAATTGAGACGACAAAGTCTTATACTATGATTCAGTCACAAACAATGACAACAATAAATGTCTACGATTAGTCAAGATAAAATGGATATACAGGAGTACGGTATCAAAATAACATAAACTTATCTGTATATTCTTAGCATTTCAAGACGCTGGAAATACACAATCATATCGCTGCACAATAACTCTCTTATTGAAAATCATCGCTGGGTCCCGTCGACATGAGGGAGCACCACGCACACACACAAATTTGAAGAATATCTCGTTCCCGAAGCTGCACTTCTTTTTTTTTTCCTTCAGGTTACCACTATGTAAAAACACAAAGAGACCAAGGGGGAAATTCACACGAACACAGAACCCTTTTCTAAGAGTTGACCCCTTTCTAAGAGTGGAGTAGCCCAAGCTACGGTTTACATATGCCGACAGACCGAACGGCCACAAGCCCTGCAGATTCCAAGACACCTTTACCTCGGAGCAATACAACTCAGCGAAACACGCTCTCGCCTCTTCAGTGAACACACAAATAACAAATAGGGCGCTTACAGGATGGCTTATGCGGCACGTCTCCACTCCGGCGAATATCGCTGGCCGTCGCCTTGAATTCACTGGCTCCGCCTCGAGATTCGTCTCGCCGTCGCTCGCTGATACGGAAGGCTTCACTTTATCGAGGTCTTCATTCCCGGCTGGAATGCTTTGGCCGGGGCTCATAGACGGGGTCTCCGCCGACAAACGTCGTATCCCAGACGTGGGAACAGATTCCTTTGCTGCTTCTATCACTAGCAGTCGTCCACGCCGTTGAAATCCCGATGCCTCGGTCGAAGGAGCTTTTTCAGGTCTCCTCTGGTTGCCTCCCTCATAACGTCTGCCTGGATCTCTCTTTTCCGTCGATCCAGCTTGAAATCCGCGCTCCTGGTTCTGATTGGCTACCGAGTGTCGCATTGGTTGACGTAACTGCCGTCGTCTCTCGTAGCCCGATTTCGTACGATAGAAAATACGTGTTCGGTATCGACGACTGACGTCACCGGAATTCACGGTGTTAATTGAATTCCATGACACACACAGCGCCCCCATCCGCAGACACTCCTGCGTTCTGATGATGGTGTTGACAGACTGCGGTCTATAAGCTGATGCTCCGCTTTCTCTGCTCCTAGGTGGACTGAGACTCTGCCCGATGTTCTCATTTATTCCCCTGGGTGCTCTCCTTTCCCGGAAGAAATCGTCAATTAGCCCTTGGCAGCGGTGAAGGTTCTCCTCGGGTTCCCATGTGGGGTCTTTATAGCCTATCCACTTCACCAAGAATTTGCGACGTGGCTTCTTCCCTTTGACGTCAATCAGGGCCTGCACCCAGTAAACATCTTTGAAATTGGGGTCCCGTATTGGACCTGCCATTTTCTCTTTGTTTGGCCTCTCCACAAATTTCTTCAAGAAGGAAAAGTGGAATATTTTATTTCTACACCTCCATGATGGTGGAATTATCAGTTTCACTGATACCTTATTAATTATCCGCTATATTTTGAATGGTCCCACGTAACGAGGGTATAATTTGTGTCCTGTCCGTCTACGTTGTAGCAGGCGAGAAGCTTTAACTAACACTTTTTCGCCTGCTTTAAAACAGCACTTAGTATGACGTCTGTTATATCCTTTAATGTACCGTTGATTTGCTTTCTTTATTCTTCTCTGAGCCGAATGCAACAGATTGAATAACGTCTTTATGAAGTCCGGCATCTTAGGATCTTGATCTGAAAACTTATTTAATGAAGGCGGGATGACTATCTCTCGCCCCAGATCCAAAAAATATGGGGTATACCCTGTGGTCTCGGACACCATGCTGTTTATGGCTATCTCTGTTGTGATCAGGTGTTCGTCCCAGTCGGATTTGTCCAAATTAAGATAGGGCCGGAGTAACTGTATAACGCTCTGGTTGGTGCGCTCCAACTGAACGTCCGTTTGGGGGTGGTATGCGGACGCTAACTTCAACGATGTACCCAACCACTTAAAAATGCCTCTCCATAGCTCCGAAGTGAAACGGACATCCCTATAGGATATTATCACCGAAGGGAAGCCATGGATCTTGAAGATATGTTCCACCAGCAGCTTGGCTGTACCTTCGGCTGAAATTGTTGACCTACATGGTATAAGCCTTACTCTTTTGGAGAGCTTATCTGTCACTGTTAGCAATGCGTCCCAACCTTGCGTAGATTCTGGTAAAGGCATCACAAAGTCGAGACAGATCGAATGCCAACGATGCGGAGGGATGTCTAGAGGCTGCAGATCTCCAAAAGACTGTTGTCGTGGCACTTTGTTCTTTTGGCATTGCTCACATGTTCGCACTGCTTGCCTTATCCTTGTCCCTGTGTGGCCAAAAATACTCCTTGTGGCCAAAAATACTCCTTATCTTTCTCAATGTCTTGTTTATTCCAGTGTGACCCGCTGTAGGATCCACATGGAGCATCTTAATTATGGGATCTACCATTGCCGGTATGCGGGGTAGCACTAAGTGCTTGACCGATTTTATTTGCCGGTATAAAGGTCCTTGGTCCATGAAGAAAGGAGATCGTGTCTCTGCCGGTAATTTTTTTGTAAATTGACAGTCCCCATAGCGTCTCCTTATCGCCTCCTTCGGTCCAGTTGTATCTTGAGTTGATACTCCCAAAGCTGCTACCATTCTGCGGCTGTCTTTTACCATGTTCTTATCAGGTCCGTTTACTCCTTCTTTTACTTTAGGCTGAATGATGGCTTCGTCGGTATCATCAGGCTCTGTTTCTACCACACCGACGTCGACATTCTTTCGACTTGAGAAGGGCTTCCGGGAGGACTGTGGACCGAAGCCCTGGATCCTTGGCTGTGTGCTACATTCTTGTTTCCCATCTCCACCTGTCTTCTCCTTTTCCCCTTCGATTAACTTCGCCGTCTGTTGCATACACACATTTATATTATTGAGTGATACCTGATCCATTTTGCTCTGCCAACAGGGTGGAAAGGCTGCCTTATACAACTGTACTTTTTTCTCTTCCATACATTGCGATATTTTCTGTATTAATATCCCAAAGCACTGGTTAAAGAGCTGGATGTTGACCTTAAAACGAGCCTTCGCTAGCCCTTTCAACACTTGCTTGTCCATTTTCACTGGTTCTGACATTACTTTCTTTCTCGCCATTATTAATTCAACACCTTTATACAACGCACGATAGCAACGAAGCACTTTTATGATGCACTTAACACAACACCACTTCGGGCCGTTCACAACGCAACACTGCACAGAACCTCTTCCAACGTAGCACCAGTGGCGATTAATACAATCATTATTAACCGTGAATAAAGGCGAGGGTAAGAAAAACAACAAAACAAAACACACACCCACTGTAGCACAAGCACTGTAGACACAGAACTTAAGCTGATTCGTATTTCGTATCATTATGGTATGAATAACGCACTGTAAACACTAGTGGCTATTGCACATACAAAAAAACACCAAAAAAAATACCCCACTATATATATATATATATATATATATATATTTTTTGTTTTTAATTAATTGCAAGGAACAATGAATGTGGGCCATAGAGCGTAGATTGCTCTGTACCACGTGCCTTCGCACTGACAAGCAGCATTTTCTTACGTCGTAGAACGTAGATCACTTTTTCTCGTACACCTTCACATAGATGAGCACAAATTCACTAAGCCGTGTAACGTAGATTGCACTGTACCATGCGCCTTCGCGCTGAGGAGAACAAATTCAGTAAACCGTGGACCGTAGATTGCTTTGTACCACGCGCCGTCCCTGTCACGGTGAGTAATTAGCAAAATGAATATGCGCAGTGGAAAGTTAAGACACTCGTAACAGGGAACGGTAATTAGGAATAAATAGTGACATTTATTATAATAATTGAGTAAAAATCAAAGAACATAAAAATGCAAAACCTTAACCTAGGTTGAATTGATCAGATAATAAACATAAAATAGCAAAATTCCAAACAACTACTAACCCTAAAGGCTCAATCAAGAACAAGCTTATAATATACTTAAACCAGCAAAATGATAAAGTTGAACGTGTCTTATGAGACAAATCGCAAAATACAAAAAAAACAACAGAAGAAGCTTATCTTTTAATCAGAATTAATAATCACACAAATAACATCAACTCACAACATACACTTCATGTTCCAAAAAGAACCTGGCCAACTGGCCTATCATAGTCCAAGTCTAGTAAAATCAATTAGTTCTTATAGCACTACCGCTAAATCGTAAAGCTAAGGAATCTGGAAAAAATGTTCCTTCACGATTCGTACGCTCGCCGCCTCCTTAATACATTAATAATAAGTCCGACAACAATATCTAAACGTGCATATTGTAGGAACAAAAAGTCTTAAATTGAGACGACAAAGTCATATACTATGATTCAGTCACAAACAATGAGAACAATAAATGTCTACGATTAGTCAAGATAAAATGGATATACAGGAGTACGGTATCAAAATAACATAAACTTATCTGTATATTCTTAGCATTTCAATACGCTGGAAATACACAATCATATCGCTGCACAATAACTCTCTTATTGAAAATCATCGCTGGGTCCCATCGACATCAGGGAGCACCACGCACACACACAAATTTGAAGAATATCTCGTTCCCGAAGCTGAACTTCTTTTTTTTTTCCTTCAGGTTACCACTATGTAAAAACACAAAGAGACCAAGGGGGAAATTAACACGAACACAGAACCCCTTTCTAAGAGTGGACCCCTTTCTAAGAGTGGAGTAGCCCAAGCTACGGTTTACATATGCCGACAGACCGAACGGCCACAAGCCCTGCAGATTGCAATACACCTTTATCTCGGAGCAATACAACTCAGTGAAACACGCTCTCGCCTCTTCAGTGAACCCACAAATAACAAATTGGGCGATTACCAGATGGCTTATGCGGCACGTCTCCAATCTGGCGAATATCGCTGGCCGTTGCCTTGAATTCACTGGCTCCGCCTCGAGATTCGTCTCGCCGTCGCTCCCTGATACGGAAGGCTTCACTATATCGAGGTCTTCATTCCGGGCTGGAATGCTTTGGCCAGGGCTCATAGACGGGGTCTCCGCCGACAAACGTCGCATCCCAGACGTGGGAACAGATTCCTTTGCTGCTTCTATCACTAGCAGTCGTCCACAACGTTGAAATCCCGATGCCTCGGTCGAAGGAGCTTTTTCAGGTCTCCTCTGGTTGCCTTCCTCATAAAGTCTGCCTCGATCTCTCTTTTCCGTCGATCCAGCTTGAAATCCGCGCTCCTGTTTCTGATTGGCTACCGAGTGTCGCATTGGTTGACGTAACTGCCGTCGTCTCTCGTAGCCCAATTTCGTAAGATAGAAAATACGTGTTCGGTATCGACGACTGACGTCACCGGAATTCACGGTGTTAATTGAATTCCATGACACACTCGGCGCCTCCATCCGCAGACACTCCTGCGTTCTGATGATGGTGTTGACAGACTGCGGTCTATAAGCTGATGCTCCGCTTTCTCTGCTCCTAGGTGGACTGAGACTCCGCCCGATGTTCTCCTTTATTCCCCTGGGTGCTCTCCTTTCCCGGAAGAAATCGTCAATTAGCCCTTGGCAGCGGTGAAGGTTCTCCTCGGGTTCCCATGTGGGGTCTTTATAGCCTATCCACTTCACCAAGAATTTGCGACATGGCTTCTTCCCTTTGACGTCAATCAGGGCCTGCACCCAGTAAACATCTTTGAAATTGGGGTCCCGTATTGGACCCGCCTTTTTCTCTTTGTTTGGCCTCTCCACAAATTTCTTCAAGAAGGAACAGTGGAATATTTTATTTCTACACCTCCATGATGGTGGAATTATCAGTTTCACTGATACCTTATTAATTATCCGCTGTATTTTGAATGGTCCCACGTAACGAGGGTATAATTTGTGTCCTGTCCGTCTACGTGGTAGCAGGCGAGAAGCTTTAACTAACACTTTTTCGCCTGCTTTAAAACAGCACTTAGTATGACGTCTGTTATATCTTTTAATGTACTATTGATTTGCTTTCTTTAATCTTCTCTGAGCCGAATGCAACAGATTGAATAACTTCTTTATGAAGTCCGGCATCTTAGGATCTTGATCTGAAAACTTATTTAATGAAGGCGGGATGACTATCTCTCGCCCCAGATCCAAAAAATATGGGGTATACCCTGTGGTCTCGGACACCATGCTGTTTATGGCTATCTCTGTTGTGGTCAGGTGTTCGTCCCTGTCGGATTTGTCCAAATTAAGATAGGGCCGGAGTATCTGTATAACGCTCTGGTTGGTGCGCTCCGACTGACCGTCCGTTTAGGGGTGGTATGCGGACACTAACTTCAACGATGTACCCAACCACTTAAAAATGCCTCTCCATAGCTCCGAAGTGAAACGGACATCCCTATCGGATATTATCATCGAAGGGAAGCCATGGATCTTGAAGATATGTTCCACCAGCAGCTTGGCTGTAACTTCGGCTGAAATTGTTGACCTACATGGTATAAGCCTTACTCTTTTGGAGAGCTTATCTGTCACTGTTAGCAATGCGTCCCAACCTTGCGTAGATTCTGGTAAAGGCATCACAAATTCGAGACAGATCGAATGCCAACAATGCGGAGGGATGTCTAGAGGCTGCAGATCTCCAAAAGACTGTTGTCGTGGCACTTTGTTCTTTTGGCATTGCTCACATGTTCGCACTGCTTGCCTTATATCCTTGTCCATGTGTGGCCAAAAATACTCCTTGTGGCCAAAAATACTTCTTATCTTTCTAAATGTCTTGTTTATTCCGGTGTGACCTGCTGTAGGATCCACATGGAGCATCTTAATTATGGGATCTACCATTGCCGGTATGCGGGGTAGCACTAAGTGCTTGACCGATTTTATTTGCCGGTATAACAGTCCTTGGTCCATGAAGAAAGGAGATCGTGTCTCTGCCGGTAATTTTTTTGTAAATTGACAGTCCCTATAGCGTCTCCTTATTGCCTCCTTCGGTCCAGTTGTATCTTGAGCTGATACTCCCAAAGCTGCTACCATTCTGCGGCTGTCTTTTACCATGTTCTTATCAGGTCCGTTTACTCCTTCTTTTACTTTAGGCTGAATGATGGCTTCGTCGGTATCATCAGGCTCTGTTTCTACCACACCGACGTCGACATTCTTTTGACTTGAGAAGGGCTTCCGGGAGGACTGTGGACCTAAGCCCTGGATCCTTGGCTGTGTGCTACATTCTTGTTTCCCATCTCCACCTGTCTTCTCCTTTTCCCCTTCGATTAACTTCGCCGTCTGTTGCATACACACATTTATATTATTGAGTGATACCTGATCCATTTTGCTCTGCCAACAGGGTGGAAAGGCTGCCTTATACAACTGTACTTTTTTCTCTTCCGTACATTGCGATATTTTCTGTATTAATATCCCAAAGCACTGGTTAAAGAGCTGGATGTTGCCCTTAAAACGAGCCTTCGCTAGCCCTTTCAACAATTGCTTGTCCATTTTCTCTGGTTCTGACATTACTTTCTTTCTCGCCATTATTAATTCAACACCTTTATACAACGCACGATAGCAACGAAGCACTTTTATGATGCACTTAACACAACACCACTTCGGGCCGTTCACAACGCAACACTGCACAGAACCTCTTCCAACGTAGCACCAGTGGTGATTAATACAATCATTATTAACCGTGAATAAAAGCGAGGGTAAGAAAAACAACAAAACAAAACACACACCCACTGTAGCACAAGCACTGCAGACACAGAACTTAAGCTGATCCGTATTTCGTATCATTATGGTTTGAATAACGCACTGTAAACACTACTGGCTATTGCACACACAAAAAGAACACCAAAAAAAATACCCCACTATATATATATATATTTGTTTTTAATTAATTGCAAGGAACAATGAATGTGGGCCATAGAGCGTAGATTGCTCTGTCTCTTACACCTTCACATAGATGAGCACAAATTCACTAAGCCGTGTAACGTAGATTGCACTGTACCATGCGCCTTCGCGCTGACGAGAACAAATTCAGTAAACCGTGGACCGTAGATTGCTCTGTACCACGCGCCGTCCCTGTCACGGTGAGTAATTAGCAAAATGAGTATGCGCAATGGAAAGTTAAGACACTCGTAACAGGGAACGGTAATTAGGAATAAATAGTGACATTTATTATAATAATTTAGTAAAAATCAAAGAACATAAAAATGCAAAACCTTAACTTAGGTTGAATTGATCAGATAATAAACATAAAATAGCAAAATTCCAAAAAACAACTTGGCTTAAGTTTCTAACCCTAAAGGCTAAATCAACAACAAGCTTATAATATACCTAAACCAGCAAAATGATAAAGTTGAACGTGTCTTATGAGACAAATCGCAAAATACAAAAAAAAACAACAGAAGAAGCTTATCTTTTAATCAGAATTAATAATCACACAAATAACATCAACTCACAACATACACTTCATGTTCCAAAAAGAACCTGGCCAACTGGCCTATCATAGTCCAAGTCTAGTAGAATCAATTAGTTCTTATAGCACTACCGCTAAATCGTAAAGCTAAGGAATCTGGAAAAAATGTTCCCTCACGATTCGTACGCTCGCCGCCTCCTTAATACATTAATAATAAGTCCAACAACAATATCTAAACGTGCATATTGTAGGAACACAAAGTCTTAAATTGAGACGACAAAGTCATATACTATGATTCAGTCACAAACAATGACAACAATAAATGTCTACGATTAGTCAAGATAAAATGGATATACAGGAGTACGGTATCAAAATAACATAAACTTATCTGTATATTCTTAGCATTTCAATACGCTATAAATACACAATCATATCGCTGCACAATAACTCTCTTATTGAAAATCATCGCTGGGTCCCGTCGACATGAGGGAGCACCACGCACACACACAAATTTGAAGAATATCTCGTTCCCGAAGCTGCACTTCTTTTTTTTTTCCTTCAGGTTACCACTATGTAAAAACACAAACAGACCAAGGGGGAAATTAACACCAACACAGAACCCCTTTCTAAGAGTGGATAACGACGTCGGTATTCTAGTCGCAAAGAAGCACGGGGAACTATTAATGGAACAGGCTCACACTCCTTCGTTGAGGGAGCTTAGGGCGAATCGCATAAGTAAAGCCCGAGCTACGGTTTACATATGCCGACAGACCGAACGGCCACAAGCCCTGCAGATTGCAATACACCTTTACCTTGGAGCAATACAACTCAGCGAAACACGCTCTCGCCTCTTCAGTGAACCCACAAATAACAAATTGGACGCTTTCCAGATGGCTTATGCGGCACGTCTCCACTCCGGCGAATATCGCTGGCCATCGCCTTGAATTCACTGGCTCCGCCTCGAGATTCATCTCGCCGTTGCTCGCTGATACGGAAGGCTTCACTATATCGAGGTCTTCATTCCGGGCTGGAATGCTTTGGCCGGGGCTCATAGACGGGGTCTCCGCCGACAAACGTCGCATCCCAGACGTGGGAACAGATTCCTTTGCTGCTTCTATCACTAGCCGTCGTCCACGACATTGAAATCCCGATGCCTCGGTCGAAGGAGCTTTTTCAGGTCTCCTCTGGTTGCCTTCCTTATAACGTCTGCCTCGGTCTCTCTTTTCCGTCGATCCAGCTTGAAATCCGCGCTCCTGGTTCTGATTGGCTACCGAGTGTCGCATTGGTTGACGTAACTGCCGTCGTCTCTCGTCGCCCGATTTCGTACGATAGAAAATACGTCTTCGGTATCGACGACTGACGTCACCGGAATTCACAGTGTTAATTGAATTCCTTGACAGTTAGAAACTTCTGTGCTGTAGACAATCGTTTTCACATGACCCCACAGAAAAAAGTCCAAGGGATTAAGGTCGGGTGATCGTGCAGGTCAGGCTACCGGTCCACCTCGACCTATCCACCGATTCGTGTATGCAGCATTAAGGTGTGCTTGCACAACATGGCTGAAATGTTCTAGAGCGCCATCATGCATGAACCACAGGTTAGATCTTGTCAAAAGAGGAACATCTTCCAGTAATTCTGGCAATGCATTCTGCAGAAACAAAAGATACGTTCGCCCAGTCAATCGTCGCGGCAACACATAAGGGCCAATTAAGTTATTTCCGACAATTCCACACCAAATGTTCACGGAGAAATGCTCTTGATGCGCTCGAGCTCTGGTGACATGCACGTTAGCATCTGCCTAATGGTGCTGGTTGTGAGAATTTACGATTCCTGTCCGGGTGAAGGTTACTTCGTCCGTGATAAGTATCTGGCTGAGACAACTAGGGTCTGCAGCATGACGACGTTGTATCCATTGGCAAAGTCCGTGTGGATAGTGCCAGAACCATTTGCAGGTGGTATGGATGCAAAAGCTGACGGTGAAGAATGCGCCAAACAGATGAGTGCGGAATGTGTACTATGGAAGAAATACGACGGGTGCTTGTCTGTGGTTCATCATGTATGATGTCAATTATCACATCCTCCTCGTCCGGAGAATGTGCTACAGGCCGCCTTTGTCCTTTTTGACGGCCAAAGGATCCACGCTCTCTCAAATGTCTGTCGACAGATACAAATGTTCGGTTATTTGGCAAACGTCTATTCGGAAAGCGTTCTTGGTAGTCCTCTTGCTTCCACAGCATTTCCGTCCGCAAGACCATACATTAGGTGCATGTCAGTGTATTCTGCACTGGAATACGTGTACATGACTTTTTTTTTGCGGAAATCGTAATGCGTATGCCAAAGCACGCAAACGATCTGAAATTGATATTCCTAGTGGATGTACAGTAGTGAAATACAGTAATGGAAACAACCGTACACAACTAATGAAACAACCCTAAAGTAGGTTTAAATGGAACAAACCACTCAACCTAGTGTTGGGTTGAAACGCTGGAACTGCTAAAATATCGTCCGCTAACTACCGTGCTTCCCAATATTGGATTACTCGCAAACAAATCGTTTCCAGACAAAGTGCTATAGAACATTTTCGTCTTCTTTTGACCTGAAGAATATGTCACTAAATTTATTGTATATAATTTTGAAACACCCTGTATATCTTAATCAAATTTTGATATTTTGTTTATATTGTGAATAATTTAAAAGTTGATGTTCCATATAGTTGATGTAAATTTTGGAAGTGATAAGTGTTAATGGATTACCCATAGGGTAACCTTCTGTTCATGTATATATTTTGTTGTTAAATTTACATTGATTACTCTTGGGACTTAAGTCTATAGGTGGTATGATTTTTAATATTATATGGTCGATGTTTTGTTTTTTTAACATGGTATTGTTGTTTTTTTTTCTTTTTTTATATCCACTGTTGGTATAATTGGAATATTTTCGTGCATGGCAATTATATGTAATGTAAAAATTTAGTCCTTATTATTAAGTTTGAGTATTCAAAATATTTTTTAAGTTATTTTTTCGGCTATAATTTATTATTTTTTTTCGTGTATATTTCTGTAGAAATTATTTTATGTAATTATTTATTTATAAAAAATATTAATTATTCGCAATTATCGAAATAATTATATCAATTAATTTAAGTAATGTTTGCATAAATTTGTATACGTTTAAAATGTTTTGTAGAATATACCTTTTGTAAAAATTAATTGATTGAATAAAATTTTGGCTACTTTTATTAATTGAAGTCTTTAATTGTATACTTAGTTCAATATTTAGCAAATTACAAAAGAGAAATCGTAAGAGTAATGAATAAAAATATTAAAATCATTAAAATTAATAAAAAAAGAAAGGTGGAAGGGGGAGGGGACCCGGAATAGACTTTGATGTCATTTAGTAATGAACTGTCATTGTGGCGTAATTTGTTAGCAGCCTCTAAGAGTAATTGGCGTCCCGAACACCAGAGGGCCTCGTTGGTGCTGGGTACCGGTTTTTGTAGTATTAAATCAGTTAAGAGTTGACGCTCCAGGTTTATTACTCCATGGCTGCTACTACCACCTCTTAGCAGTCATAAAACTGGCAGAAGCTCAAAAATGCATCTCCTTGCTCGTCTGGTTTGCATGGGACATTAGGCCAAATATCCCCCGTGGCAGATCCCTATGTCCAGCAATAAACAAACAAATCTATAGGAAGCTTAAATGGCTTTTCCGATAATATTGTCGATAACTTACTCCGTTGGCATAAACTTCGTATAAGTAGCTTAATTCCAGAACAAGAAGCTTTTAATTTATTAGTATTGCTTATGATCCGCAATTAACTAAGGGTCTGCAAAAGTTATTTAGTTCTTGTCATTTGAAGATTCCATTCAAAAGTGGGAATACTTTGAAAGCACCCTTAGGTAAAACTAAAGATGCCATCCCACCTCTGCAAATGTCGGGAATCTATTTATTTCAATGTGATTTTTGTGAGAAGAAGTATATTGGTCAGATCTCAAGAAATATTATTAAAAAAGTGCAGAGAGCATTTAGCTCATGTAAAAAATGGCAGGTTGGACAGATCGAGCATCGACAAACATATTGTACACTGGTTATAATATTAGTTCAGATAATTTTAAGTTACTTAGGTATGTCAATTCAATAAATCAATTAACAGCCTTGAGTGTATAGATATCTATAAAAGGGATTCAAAAAGTTACTGAATATAGACAAAGGGCCTATTTCAAACTGTGTTCTGTTTGATTTATAGAATTGATTCTGTGTCTTCTTGTTTCTTTTGTTTTGGTTTTTTATTATTATTCACCATTACTCTTTTTGCCACTTATTGTTCTCAATTTCTGTTTATTATAGTTTTGTTTACTTTTCTGGGTTTTCTCTTACACTTCGGATTTAAGAGCCATGTTCTCAGTTTCTGATGCGGCTCCTACAACTGGAATCTACTGAATTTTCTTCTTTTTTATTACTTAATCTTTCATTCTAATTTTATTCTCTTCTCCCTATTGACAAGATATCTCCTCTCATTTTATTGGCCCGTTATTCAAACATGACGAGTAGTCGTTAATTACCCTTCCACTTAGCCAATGGGAGATATTCTTGGCAATTGCTTCTCCCCCTTACATTGCCTGTACAGAGTGTCCCAAATTGTTGAATACACTCTTTGAAACTTATTGCTTGGAAACGATAGAAATATGTGGATTGTTGTGTATGATCCAGACGTCGCTGAAAAGCATAGCAACACGTTCATTGTTGTTCATTTTTATATAAACCTAAATTGCAGTGAGACTTTCATTCGATGTACGTAAGTGGATACTGTAATGTTATAGGAAAGTGGAGAAAGTTGTTGACGTTCAACGATGGTGGAGGTTTGAATTTGGTAAACCACAGCGAACAAGTGTAACAATAACAAAACTCCGAACTTTTCTCGACCAGACATTCAATCACAGATGGATAGGACGAAGAGGAAGTGCTACGGAGCTCCCGCCTCGATCTACCAATTTAACCCCTATCGACTTCTACCTTTGGAAAACTTTAAAGAATAAGGTGTACGCCAAAAACCCACAAACACTGACAGAATTAAGAGATCAGACAGAACATTCCATCAATGATATTCCATTAGCTACGATCCAGTCGATATGTCACTCTGTTCGACGTCGGTGTTGGGAGTGTACTGTGGCAGAAAGGTGGACATTTTAAACATATACGGGCCTATGGAAGTTTAAGGAATAAAATACAATAACCATATATTTCTATGTTATTTCGTTGCCGAGTTATAACGTTTCAAAGAGGGTATACATCAATTTCGGACACCCTGTACATTCTCTAGCACTAACACATTATTTTCTTGGTCTGGGGATAACCTGCAGAAGCACGGACACTTTAGGAAGACGACTGGGGAACCCCAAAGATATGATACCAACAGAAAATCCACCAGGTGTTTACAAACTTCTTTGCGCCAAATGTGAGTCTGTACTCACACGAATTAGTGAACACCTGACTTATATAAGGAACGGTAAATACGGTTTATCTAGATTTGAGGAACTATCTTGGACCAGAAACATGATTTCCGACGAGAAGATTTCGACATCCTGCACAGCACAAAAGACCCATGACTCCTGAACTTTTTGAAGTCCTACGCGATTAGCTGCGAAGACCCCGCAAGACTTCTGAACAGTGATAGAGGCCCAGTGGATGTTACCCAGCTGAGAAACATTGGATAACTGATTAGCCTAACGAAGTTGACCAATAGAAGAAATACGCGAACCGAGGATGACCAGCAAACGACGACCGAGGACGACGAGCCAATCATATCCATGTTTAACTTTTCCTACTTTTTGTTTGTTTTTAATGTTTTTGTTAAATTTGTTTACTTGGCTACTGTTTGGTATATAAAGTGTTATAACTGATTCACAATTATTCAACTTCTTTATCCATGACTTCCCCAAGTTTGCAAAGTGTAATCTTTACATGTTTGCTGACGACGGTTCCATTATGACCTGGGCACGAAACCCAGCACATGTCATCACTCGACTACAAATAGCTTTACATCAGTGCGAGAGCTGGTTCACTAAGTGGCGATTAAAGCTGAATGTCAAAAAGTGCAAGGTCATGTTTATCACTCGCAAATGCAAAAATCCTCCAAAGCCCCTCTTCTTCTTTGGCAAGAAACCTGAGTGTGTAAAAAGCTATAAATATCTTGGTGTCATGATCGACTCCAAACTAAACTGGAATGACCAAATGCAATAAACGCTCAACAATGCAAAGAAGGCGAGGTTCAGTTTGATTGCACTTCTGGGGCGAAACAGCACTCTTGGTGTAGATGACAAACTTTTGATATACAAGGTTGTGATTCGTACTATTTTGCTTCATGGAATGCCTGCTTGGGCTTCTATTTGCAAATCTAGGTGGAAGTGTCTCCAGTCCTTCCAAAATGTTGCTCTCCGATTCATTGCCCAACTTGACAGAAGAGTTTCCAACAACCACTCTATCTGTGACGATTTGGGGATGACCCACATAGGCACCTTTGTCCAGACACTTATGAAGAACATGCTACCCAAGAAGGAGAATCATGAAAACACCCTGGTTTCTGGTATTCTGGACCATCCACTCGTTGTAAAGAATCTCCTCAGGTTTCGAAGACCGCGCCATATCCTGGATGTCTGCTTTGATGACGTTAACAAGCCCGCCTTCCCTAACTATTGGATCTTTTAGAACCTGCTGATTTTTGGGCAATTTATTCGTTAACCTATAATTTGACTCTCGTCTCTTCTGGGAACTTCTTCTCTGCAGGACTAAAGAGGTTCATCAAGCTTCTCACCCAGTTCAGTGTACCTCCTCTGGTTTACTCTTTGGGCGAGCGTGCAAACTGAGCTTGTCTCCTGGACCACTCGCGTCTTTCTTTTTACTTCACTGTTCGGTTGTCGATTCACAATTCATCAGTATAGCTTGCCTACTCTGATCGAAGCTCTCCTGTATGCTGAAGAAGGCAGCTTGGCTGCCGAAATGTGCATCCATCATCTGATAAAATATTTTATGTGGATTAGTGGTTTCTTCTCCTTTCTTCTCAGCAACTAAAACAGAAAAAACTCGACGGGCGTTTGAAACATCTAAATAACCGGAGTTTCGAAAAGAGCAAGACGGTATAAGAGCTTCGACGTCAAGGGCAAGAAAAACTTGAGTCTAAAATATCTGGTTATGCTCCGTAGTGGTGAGGCAAGTCAAGAAGAGTTTCGATAAATTTACGGTATATCACCTAGACTTCATGGTATTTTTAATAGAATAGATAATCCCTTTGCTCTGTGTTGTATTGATTGAGTTTTTTGCTAACGAATTGGGAGATATAATTTAATTTTTTGAGATTGTTCTCTTTACGTGCAAGTGTATTTATCCCGGGCAACGCCGGGTACATCTGCTAGTATATTATAAAAGTTGACAAAAGTTAAAATTTGAAATATATGAAAAACCCACAAAAATTAATAATATTTAACATTATCTATCTGAATATTTTTTTTTTATATGCGATTTTCAAAAGATATTGATTAAAGTTGAAAACAGCAAACAAAGTGAAAACATTGAATATTTATTTCTGGGGAATATATTCTGTTGAAGTTAGACTTTTTATTCTTTGAATATTTCACTTTGAAAAGATTGACAAGGAATTACTTTGTGTTCAAGCACCTGTTAATTACATATCCAAATTCACTTTCTCTATTGTCAATGTGTTAACAATTACACTGGTTTGAAATGTGTTAACAATTACACTGCTTTGAAATGTGTTAACAATTAATATGGCATTTGCAAAATTTTTGCCTCATAACCAATTTGGTTTGTCATATGGAATAGAATGCACAGTTTTAAAAAAGTAGCTTGAGAAATGAATGGAGGAATGCGGGTTCAATTAAATATGAGCCAATGTTTGGCAGTGAAGAAATACTTCTTGTTTGATGCATTTCATTTAGAATATATATTTTATCTTCTTCACAATTTAGTGATTTTTGTTACGTTTGTAATTTGAAGGTGCTTGAACACACATTTGAATTGGTTCATTCAAGAACAGATATTTCCTCAACCTTTTATGTCTGATTAATGAAAGATAAATTCCTAAGGCATTCTTTTACAGATGACTGGTAAAATAAATATTAGCCTCATCTGCAATATCTTTCGCTCTTAAATAGTTTCCAAAGTATACAAATCCTTTTATCTCATCTTTCTTTTTATCACAAGATAACAATAATTCCATTCTCATTTCATCAAAATTATGAACACACAATTTTTTTATGTCACTCAGGCAGTTTGTTTTTTCATTTAACATAGAAAATAATTGTCTGAAAACCCAGTTCTTATATCCTATTTATGAAGCCAATTTTGAAGAGAAGTTACACTGGGTAATAATATTGTTTTTACCAATTCCTGTGGGTTTTGGATAAATAACTTATCAGCAAATTGTTTATCTTTGAGCAGCCATCATCTGCCCTGTTTCCTTTTGTGAGCTGCTTTCAATTGTGATATCACCAAATTCAAAAATTCGCCTCTAATAGTTGGGGAATTTTTTTATAGTATTATTTAGTAGCACGTTCTATAGATATTCATAGTCAGCGAGCTCCATTGTTAAAATGAAGCTAAAGTTTCTAGCTCCCGGTAGGGCGGGAACTCTATTAAAAAGTGGCGCTGCATGTACAATCTGCCCAACAAGGTCGTTCTAATAAAGGTCATGACAAGGCCGCCATTTTGCTTCGATCTCAAGAAATCTAACTTAAGAATTTGCTTCGAATTTAAAATAACCGACTACTTAGCTATAAATTGTTCTGATAGCACTGATATTAGTTTTCGATTGTTTAGGTTGATAGATCGATCCGCCATTTTGCTTCAAACTAATGCATGATGGGATACTTTGTCATGACCTATATTAGAGCGGTCTTGCTGCCCAACTGCGCCTGCAGCGCCACCCTATCGGCAGACAGAAACTTTACTTTCGTATTCATTTTCAATGAAAATCTCTGTCGCAGGTTGCGGTCGGCTATAGTGCGATTTATGTGGCACCTGGCGCGGTCTGTTTTCCTTAGCTTCTCGAAACAATGGAAAATGGCTTAAGCTCGATGACCATGAATATCTATAGACCGTGCTTCAGAGTAAATACACATTTTCTTTTCATAGATGATAATGACAACAGCCTAAATATATACTACTGAGACTCTATAATTCTTTTAATAATTTAGTCTAAAGTGAGTTTTTTGACATTTTTAATCGAAACAACATTATGGGCCACCTTAAGTCCTATGCTTAGTTATTTCACTAATTTAATTATTCATTTGGAAAACTTACACATACTAGAAATATCATTTAACACTCTGAATTAAAATAGATTACCTTTGTTAAGAAAATGTTCAGTTGGTATAGCATTTTTAGCTGGGTTTCTAAATTGATCGTCGGTAAAATGCAGAGTACAGACACAAAAGTAGTGAACAAAATGTCGGGGACGATGAAGAAGATCAAATCTTTCAAAATTTTTTAACCATTTCTCACACCTATTAATGAGAACATTTATCGATCTTTCACTGAGTATAATTCTATTAGTAATAATTCTTTATTTAGATCAACTTTGTAATGCTCCTTTCTTATTTAATTGAATATATGCTATCATTTTTCTTTAGTTTTATTATCTGAGTTATATAGCAATTAAATTTTATCAACTTTTTAAGATTTATTAGTCAGTTTATTAAAATATCATTAATTTATACACAATCATAATTAAAAAAAAGATTTACCTTTTTGAATCCGACGGAATCCAAAGAAACGATAAATCCGGGTTGTCTTGCACACCAGTGATTTAGTTTTTAACTCATTTTTGAAAATTCTTTGCTCGAGATCATTTCACAAATTGAGCAGCACTGAAAGTGAAAGTAGGTCTAAGTGAAAACTGTTGAGCGTGAGACTCGCGAGCTTCACTCCGCACCATCTTCTTTCCCCGCCCACTATCAATAATAGACATATTCCAACAGCGTGTTTGGCGTCCAGAACACTTATCTTTTGTGGCGCGATTTGGGAACCGGTTTTTGATCAGAGTTGATACTCCATTTTTATTACTACATGGCAGCAGCCGGGACCAACGACTTAACATGCCGTCCGAAGCACGTGGGGGGCCGGGGGGGGGGGAAGATCTTGTGTTACCTAATGGTTGCCCATCCAGTGACTAGCCGTGCTAGCGATGCTTAACTTCACAGATCTGGCGTGTTCTGCGAAAGCCCCCTAGCACACAGCCTCGTCTGGACGGCGTCCATCGCTATCAATTTCATGTATGAATTTGATTGGAAATTTATTATTTAAGTCGCTGAGAAAAGATCTAATATCGTATTGCTTCGTATCAAAAACAGTTAAGATATTATCCACTTATCTATACCGTATACGGAGGAAATAAGAGAGGGTTGTGGCTAATTGGTTCTCGAATTCACTCATAAGATTAAACAGAGTATAATGAAAAAAACCGACTTTAATGAAACTTTCACTATCGCCTAGCTATATCAGTCCATATCTTGAAATACAGAACCGATTTTGATGAAACTTGGACTTATCCTTAAGTTGAAAGATACTTAATTCAATAAAAAAGAATTATTGCAATTCGATTTCTAGTTTCTGAGAAATCCGTGGACAAACATACAATCATTCTGTTACGTGCATACTCCTCCTTTCGCGTTTTTTTTTTCAGTATACCGTTTTATTCCCACGGAGTGTTTTCCTTGTTCTAACGCAGGTTAATTTACCATTTTCGAGCGTTTGTGGTACCGGGCTACCCCCTGGTATCCTAATCTCCTCCCAAATATCGGTCGTACGGTATTAAATACAATTTAGCCCCAGATAAACGGAAGCTCTTTATGAACTACATAATTTTTAATTGACTTTTGATGAAAACCTACGTGAAAATAGTTGTTCCTAACCTACTTGTAATTTATTCTTTTTATTCTCTTGAGGAGGTTACGGTGGCCCTTTCCTCGTAAAAAAAATAAAAGGGCACACATAACGTTTTCTGAAACGTTTTATTTTTTAGCTGATATGGGACTTAGCCCCGTTTCCTTAATGTATTCTCTTCTTGTGACGTTTACGTCTACATGCAAACCTGGCCAGGTTACTTCTTTTTGGAAAAAGTCTTTACTGAATTAATTATTTGTTAGGGGTCCGGTAGGCTAATGTTATACATGGGCTTATAACTCTTACGTGTAATATCGTTGTACGTTTGGAGAGAATATGAGATAAAATTCACGTCGGTTTCGAATTATTATCATATCGTTGCACGTTGAAAACGAGCGGAATCGTAACTAGTGTGGACCTATTTATAGTTCCATCGGGTTTTAGATTTAAAAATAAAATTAAATCATCCTTTCTTCGAGCTTTTTTTTTTCTATCTCGGTCTGTTTTAGGAATTAATTACTGCAGCGGTAAGGGGACTACATCTTTACATCGTTTTGCTTGTTATTGTGAAATGGGAAAATCCATTAAAATAAGAGAAGAATTTTATTTTAGAAGAATATCGCGAATTAGTTTGTTGAATTATAATCGCTTTGAATTGTTTGGGTAAGGAAAAATAATAATTCTTCGGATATTTTGAAAAATGCTTCGCGCAATGTTGTTAGAAGATTTCTTTATTTCGCTTTTACGTTTTTATTGTTACGTTTTTAATTGAGGGTTTTTCTTTTAGAGCGTTTGCTCATTTACATTTTTTTCGCGTGTTTGCTTTAGCTTGCAAGCGCGCGTTCGTGAAAACGAGTTTTTTTGGAAAAAGAAAAAATAAATTGGAAGCAGATTTATCTTGGCGGTTGCACAGAATGGAGCTAGTCCCGACTATCATTTTGTTCTGCAAGTTTTCCTTACAGTGGAACATAGCAAATTTCTAGAGTCGGTTGATTCCCCGAGCCACGCCGAAAATGATTCGATGTCGACGCTAGCTTCTGAGAATTGTCATCGTTCCAAGCTACGCTTCCATCGCAGTTTCCTTTAGTCTGTTATGACTGACTGTTTACCTTTTACACTCAAAGCGGAGCGATTTTCATCGTTGGTTGATTATTTTCGCCGTCGTTAACCTTTCAAGATGAATAATAGTAACGCCACACCATGAATCTAGTCGTTCTTTCTCCATATCTTCCTTTACATTTCAACCGTAACTGGACGCTCGTCCGACCGATTTCGTTCAACCACAATTAACACTTTCCCTGTTTTACCTGAATTCAATATTTTTCTGGGATTTCCTTTTACGGTATCTTTGATGGATCTCACTGGCCTCTCGAAGACAACGAGTTTCTTAAGATGATGTCAGCCCTATGTTTCTTTTACGCCATATAATAGAACTTATTTATTACGTCTACAACTTTCGTCCTGCTTCTTGGTTCACGCCCGTGGTCTTCAGAATCTTCAACGCTTTTTTTGATGTGTTTTTTATTGAACATTTACTGTATATTACTTTTGTTGATTAATTTGCTTTCTTTTTCAGTTTACTATTTTTTCTGCGCTGCTCATCACGTTACACCTTTACTCCGGGATGATTGCTCCTTTCTACCGTTCTAGTCTTTGTCTCTACTGTGTTTGGATGTCAGGTTTCTGTCTTAGTAGTTGTTCTTATCATTTTGTTAGCCTAACCTCCTGGTTGTGTTGTTTAGTCATAATCGTTTGTGCATTGTTGCTGTTTAGATGAGCTGCGCTTAATTTTCTCTTTTTCTACTGGATTTTCTTCCTAAGTTAATTTGATTTAATTTCTGCATATACTTTTTTTTACTTTTAAGCTGATATATATTATGCCTTTTAAGCTGATATATATATACATATATTTTTTGTTTGCACACAACACTGTATTGCGACAGCGTCATTGCGTTTTTTTGTGTCTTTTGAACTCTCTGCCGAAGCCTGAAAAAAAAAGTTTGACCGTAGTTTTGACCTCTAACATCTTATGAACTTTTCATCTTACCATGACGCAGTTCTGTCAACTTAGATTTTTGGACGATCCCGTTTCTGTGAAAGGCTTTATTTTGATTTCTTTGATTCCTTTTTAAACTTTTTTTTTAGTTCCAATGAATGTTATTGCGGTTTATTCTTTATTTATAGAAGTTTGTGATAGCTTAGGCCTACACTTCTCGTCCCGACTTAGTCAATCTCCCGGCGGAGTACGTTTGGCTTGTCTACTCACTGTGGATCCAATCCTGTTGATTCTCACCTTGGTCAACATCATGTGCCGTCATACAAATTCCTCATTACTGGCCTAAGTTTCTCTTAGGAGACATTAAAAAAGAATTGATCAAACTGAAAAAAAATAAATACAAAAAATAACAAACAAAAATCCCGCAATAAAAAAAATATATTCAATTGGATAGTTTGTATTCAGATTTTCTTTTTTGATGGTCACAAGGTTTAAAAGGGATATTTTTGCAAGAAGGGTTTCATAGTAATTAAAAAATAACGTCTCAATAATTTAATTAACAGTTTTTTTAAATCTTAATATCCTTAATTAGTTAACTTTAGTCAGTATAGCTAATCGGTGGGGATTCTCCTGGTTTAATTTATGCCCCTTTTTATCTTTTTTTTAATGAATATTTTAAGAAAGCCGACCTCCACTTAAAACTGTTTGTACTAGCGGTGAGAATTTGGCTATATGTGTCCGAAAGACCAATTTTTCTTATCTTGCACGTTACAATCTTCTTCTATATATATAAAGAAGGATGTTTGTGGGTCTGTCTGTGGGTCTGTCTGTCTGTGGGTCTGTTTTTTATACAAATATACAGTTTTAGTCCGATCTTGATGAAATTTCGCATACATGACCTTCAAAGCATGAGGAAGGTCACTGTCTACTTCAGATTTCGAAAAAATAATAATTATTGATAAAAAATCGATATTCATGGTTATGGCAGGACATATTAATGAGAAATATCGCATGACCAACAATGCAAGACAAAGTTTTTGCAACAATGGTATCAACACGCAATTCACAAACACTCTGCATGGACCAACAACATATATCTCATGACCAACAATGCAAATAAAAGTTTGTGCAACAATAGGTATCAACAATGGTTTCAACACGCAATTCACCAATAACAATGAGCTCAAAATGATGATGCAATGATAAAGCAATCCTTTCCAAGAATTATAACAATGAACATAAAATGATGATGCAATATGGATAAGTTTCAATTTGTAACAATGCATAGAATTCCAGTTATTCAGGTTTTTCTTAGAAAAGAGAGTTCTTAGTACTTAACAATTTCTTGAAAATCTTTAAAAATGATCAGTAGCTGGAGATAATGAAGAGTTAGCAGACTATTGAGAAAGAGTGGAAAGACGACAGAGAAAGCAAACCTTAAGCTCCGTGCTGTATTGAGCAAATGGGAAGCAAGTAAATAGAAGAATTGGCGACCGCTAGACTACCCAAAGTGATGAAAAGCCAAATTTTGCTTCAACACAACGAGAGAAGAGTGGAAATTGCAACAACATCAAGTGTACATCTGAAGTAAGAAATTATTGGAGCGGTCCATCCATTGTGAGACTTTAAATTTTTTTTTCGAATTTTCATTAAGAATTTTTACTGTATTAATTCTAAGCATTTTCATGTGTTTATTTTCAAGATATTGCAAAATGATCAGTAGCTGGAGATAATGAAGAATTAGCAGACTATTGAGAAAGAGTGGAAAGACAACAGAGAAAGCAAACCTTTAGCTCCGTGCTGTATTGAGCAAATGGGAAGCAAGTAAATAGAAGAATCGGCAACCGCTAGACTACACAAAGTAATAAATGGCCAATTTTTGCTTCAAGACATCGTAATTATCCCGGGCAACGCCGGGTACCTCTTCTAGTACATACATATATACAAACATTTATGAAATTTGGCATATTTGTTTAGAAGCCTACACATACTAACATAAATGAATATTATGCAATTCCTACAATATTACAAGCATACGCATCGAATTGATAACCTCCTTTTTTTGAAGTCGGTTAATAAAGAGATTAGCAATGAGCGGATTAAGAATACTGCCCATAGCTGTTCCAGAGGTCAACATACAAAATGTGGAAATGAATTGAAGGAAATTTTCATACATGCATTCTCAGTTAAACGTACATATTCACTGGTTTTTTCGGAGTCAACTTTGGAAGAAGATAGGAAATTTCTAAGACAACCAATAGTGATGTCAAGAGGAACGCTCGGAAAAAGGGAGCAAACATCAAAGGAGACCAGTATTTTGCCTGCGTTTAATTTAATATCTTTATTTTTCGAAAATAATTCGAAGCTAATTTTCACTAAACTCATTAGTCAGAAACTTAAATAACTTGTAACTGAGAGAATTAATGTTGGAGACAATGGGTCTCATAGACTTCCCTGCCTTATGAATTTTAGGCAAACAATATAATCTACGAAGTCGTGGATTAAGAACGTTAAATTTAGAGGCTTCCCTCTTCGGAATAAGTAAAGAACAATCTCTAATAGCCTTGTGAAATATATTGACAAACTGAGGTAATAGATTTCTTGTGACATTAATGTAGGGGCCACTGTTGATTAGAGAGTCTATTCTGCTAATATAGTCCTGTTTATCTAAAATGTCAACTGTGTTGACTTTGTCGGCTTTTAGGTACTTTTCTTTTAAGCTGTCACGTGAATTTACCAGAATGAGGACAAGAGTAGGGAAAGTGTAAATAAAAAAAATATTTTATCTTACTAAAATTGTCAAAAAATTTATTGGATAAAGTTTTTGGCAGTGGAAATATTTGAAAAAGAGTTCTTGAGTAACTAATTTTTGATACTCTTGGAAAACATTACTATCGGAATAAGGTAAGACAGACGTCGCCCGTTAATAATTCCACATTGTAGAAAAACGTGTAGGGAAGTAGCTGTAGCTGACCGCTGTTTCCCAGTTTTTTAATGAATTAAAGTCAAAGGGCCTCAGTTGAAGACGATCGCCGCCGAAACCTCGTTGCTGCGTTGAGGGTCCACTGATAGAGTTAGGTGAGATAGGGGATACACACTAATGACTCTCCGCAGTCTGTGGTAGACGATCTTGCGCTGTCTTCCTGAATGGGCCGGGTCGTAGATGCGATTCGAAGCGCGGCCGTTGTGAATGCGGAATACCGTAAAAACACGTATCGGAATGCCATCGCTTCTATGCACACATGTAGAACACTTTAACGCTGCTACACCAATACTGCAACTCTTTATTGATTTAGGAGGTATAGAAGCCCACCTTAACTTTTTGGTAGGACACTATTGCACACTTTATAAAAACAACACCATGGATGCGCAACACCACACAAAACGTAACACATTCAGAGCACCGATTCTTTCGCTGTAGCATTGGAACGTCGCACTATATCTAATTTAATCAATCGTGATAAAATATAACAAGATATGTATATCTATTCTATTGCACACACACACCATTGACAGAAGCTGTTGGACACACATGACGAATCACACGAAGCTACGCAGAAGACTTTGACATCTCATACACTAAGCTTACGCTTTCGCCGTCCGTCGAACGCCGTGTCGCTTCCACGCTGAGAAAAAAATAGTATCAGTATCTCAGACTAATAAATGCCGTATAGCTCACACAGAACACAACGATGCGGGCTAATTTTAACTTATATCCTTTATATGCTCCGTCGAAGCTGTCTGTCTTAACGAGGGTATGGTCTTCTCTTAGATCACGAATTTCACTTTCTGAAGTTTAACTTTGTCGACGACCACTACATGGATAACTAAAGTTCTAGTTCATGCTTATTTGCGAGGCAGTGACATCGAGTGCTTAAGAATGAACCCGCCTGTTCCTCTTTTGATAAATTGGCACAAAGAGAAAGGGAAGACTCCTAGAGCCTCGTCACTCTCAGCCCAGTCAACGGTTTCATACTTGAAGAGTACATGGAAGAGCTCCGTTCGAGCATAAGGAATTTTAACGTGATTACAGTTATGTTATCAGTGGAACTCGTACAGAACCACTACGTTAACGAATATAAATGTAACAGCCTACCGTAATTCCGGAAGAGTCTCTGCAGAAATATTTCCTCCTATACATTCGATGGGCTTCGTTCATTTTGTGGCGTCATTCCTTCGGAAGTCCGGGTAGCGCGTCCGTTTGCCTTTCGTTGTCTCACGTCGAATTTTCACCGTTTAGCTGGATGAAAGACATATCGCCGAATTGAAAGAAAGGGAATAATAAACAAATCGGGCGATCGACCACGTAAAGAAAAAAAGAAAACGGATAGCAAACGAAGAGATTGGAAAATAAAGATAAATCGGGATGCCCGTCACCCAGAAGTAAAAATGGAAGAGCCCCCAAGAGTAAGAAAGAAAAATTAGAGCGCTCGAGAGAAGGAAAAACTATGGCGGAAAAGGGAGAGGAGATGGAGAGAGAAAGAAGAGGGATACCGACCGCGAGCGAATAGCTTGGAAAATCACAGAATTATGAGGAGCACGCGAATGTACCGTACAAGGGAAAATGGAATTTTGCCCGAGTGAAAGTTATGACGTGCGAAGCTTTGAATAGGAGTACAATAAACCTACCCCGTCGAGACGAACGGCGTAGCCAGAGAAGGCAGGAATTCAATGACATACGAACGAAATTTTCTGAATCCCGCAACACGTGCTTGAGTGAACGGAACCAGCAAGGAGACAAGGCGTATAAGGTGACACCGAACAGAAAGGCAAGTGACTGTTATTTCTTGAATAATAAGAGAGGAGCTCATGATAAAGCCAGAGCACTTCCTCGACTTTATTGTACTAAATTTTTTCATCGAGAAGACGAGCATTTCATGCCGGCATTGTCTCCACTAATATTAGTTGACCCCGCGCCTAGTAATAATATAAATACGAATGATTCCGAACTGCCCCTGAAAGGACCTGATATAAATTCCGATAGTGAGCATCTGGAGAGTTTGGAACCCGACATTGATGACGGAGCGAACGCGAGAGCTACGGGGACCGCATCCGCTCAGCAGTGCCCAACGGACGAGCCGGAAAGCCTTCAAGAGCCCGTTCTTGAAGGGCTTCCCCCAGTGTTAAGAGTCACCCTGCGGATGAAAAGATTCGCGACACTATTTGAAGCGATTAATTACCTGGAGCAATGGAACCAAGCGCAAGATGCAAATATTAATTTACAAGAGGAAGAGATACCGATGGAGTTAGACACCATCGCAATTAAATGCAGTCCTGGCAGGATAAAGATTTTCTGCCATCAGTGCGGCCAAGAGGGTCACATAAGAAAAAATTGCAGAAATAAACCTTCTATAAACAAGGACTGCCCTCAAGCTAATTTTGTAAAAGGCAGGCGACGAAATTTAATATTTGTTAAAGAAAAAGTAACCCATGTGGATGCGAAAATTTTGATCGACATGTGAGCTGAAGAAAACTTTATTGATGATACTTTTGCGACTAGAAGTAAAATCGCATTGTCGCCCGTAACTCAGAAACGGCATGCTGCCCTAATTAATGGACAAAAATGGAACACTACTGGAGAAACTGACACCATACCTGTATCTAGCGGTAAATATAATACGAAAGTAGGGTTTGAAGTGCTACCTATTGATAATTACGACGCGGTACTAGGCATGCCATGGCTAGAAGAGGAGCAGCCCATACTTCATTGGGCTTCTAAAAGGTGCTCCGTGATGCGCAAAGGTAAAGAGGTACATTTGACTAAATGGAAGGACGATAAAGATGAATTTTAAAAAATTCCCGCTGTTGAATTCATGAACGTAGTGGTGAAGCATCCCGAAGTGCCTGCTTTTGCAGTATTTGTAAAGAGGCAAGAGACCACCACTTATAATAATTTTAATAAAACCATTCAAAATATAAATCATCAATTTAAGCAAATAGTTTCTAAGTACAAACAATTATTCCCAGATGAGCTACCCCCAGGTCTGCCGCCCAACAGGAAAGCGCAGCATTCATTGGAGCTGACAACCAGGACGTATCTAATCAACACACCCCTATTCAAGCTATCACAGGACGAAGAAGCTGAAGTGGAGAAAACAATAAGTAAGCTCCTAGATAAGAAACTAATTAGAGTATGTACGTCAAGCTTTGCGTCGCCGGTGTTATTTGTGGCAAAAAAGGATGGGGGCTTAAGGTTGTGCATTGACTTTCGCAAAGTCAATCAAATCACCAAAGACAATAGATACCCGGTTCCCCGTATCGACAGTTTAATAGATAAATTAGCTAACACCAAGGTATATACTAAATTGGATATAATGGGCGCATATCATCAAGTCCGGATGAATCCAGAACATATACAATTTACGGCATTCAAAACGAGGCTCGGATTGTTTGAGTTTGTTGTCATGCTTTGACCTTAAACAACACATTATGGGGATTGCTTGATAAGGGGGTCATTGCATACTTCGATGACATCCTTAACTATGCGGAATCTATTGAGAAGCTAAAAGACTTAACAAGCAAGGTGCTGGAGAGGCTGGCACAAGGTCGGTTATACCTAAAAAATTTTAAATGTGAATTTGGAATAAGAAAGGTCAAGTATTTGGGATACGAAACGAGAGCTGGGTAACAAAGCCAAGCTCTCCGTCTTCAAATCTATCTTTGTCCCCATTCTCACCTATGGTCATGAGGCTTGGGTAATGACCGGAAGAGTGCGATCGCGGGTACAAGCGGGCAACATGAGATTTCTGAGAGGTGTGGCAGGTGTTACCCTACTAGATAGAGTGTACAACAGCACAATAAGGGAATCTTTAGGTGTTGAGCCACTACTTCTCCGCATTGAGAGATCTCAGTTGCGCTGCAAACTAATCTTCCTAGGCAGTTGTTATTTTCCAAGCCGATGGGTAAGAGACCAAGGGGTCGGCCTAGAACCAGGTGGCTAGACTACATGGAGAATCTGGGTTCGAGTCGCTTGAATATTACCAGGGAGAACATGCGCCTGATGGCGGAAGATCGCGATCGCTGGAGATCTTCCATACGGCTGCTGCCCCCGCGACCCTAACGGATAAGCGGGTTTGAAAAGTAAGTAAGTAAGTAATTTTCGGAAAAGGGAAAATCGTGCGTTAACAAATTAATATAAGCTATAAAGAAATAGCCGAAGCCAGTGAATGTCCGGCAAGTAGAGGAATTTTTGGGAAAGAAAAATGGCATTCAGGAAATTAAAGGAAGCGCTGACGAAACCCCCCATATTAAAAATATTTGATCCAAAGAAGAGGCTCCATATTCTGTGAGATGCTTCAGAGGTGGCGATTGGATTAGTTGCGATGCAAATATATACAGGCAACCTATTCCCGGTGGCATATGAATCGAAGAGGTGGCGAAAAGAAGAGGAGCATAGCAATTATGAAAGTGTTGTTGGCCGTAGCCCGTGCGATCGGCTGTTGGAGGCACTATGTCCAGCAGGTACCGTCGGTTATATACACTGACAATCAGGCGGTAGCCAGACTGCTGAAGCAAAAAAAGTTCTTAACGAAACTGCAGACAAGAGTGCTACAGTCGGTGATGACTTATTCGGTTACGTTGGCGTACTTAAAGGCAGAGAAGAATGTCATTGCCGACGCCTTATCAAGATACCTTAGCAAAACGCAAACGAAGAATAAGGATTCTCGTCACGTGTTCATGGCGGGGATAGCGTCAGATCGCCGAATTGAAAGAAAAAGAATTAATAAACCAATCGGGCGATCGACCACGTAAAGAAGGAAAAAAAACAGACAGCAAACGAAGAAATCAGGAAATAAAAGATAAATCAGGATACCCGTCACCCAGAAGTAAAAATGGAAGATCCCTGGAGAGTAAGGAGGAAAAATTAGAGCGCTCGAGAGAAGGAAAAACTATGGCGGAAAAGGCGATTGGAGGAAAAGTGAGACGAGTTGGAAAGAGACAGAAAAGAGATACCGAACGCGAGCGAATAGGTTGGAAAAGAAAGAGCTCCGGAAAATCACAGAATTATGAGAAGCACGCGAATGTACCATACAAGGGAAAATGGAATTTTGCCCAAGCGAAGGTTACGACGTGCGAAGCTGTGAATAGCAGTACAAGAAACCTACCCCGCCGAGACGAATGGCGTAGCCAGTGAAGGCAGGAATTCAATGGCGTACGAACGACATTTTCTGGATACTGCAACACGTGCCTGAGGGAACAGAACCGGCAAGGAGACAAGGCGTATAAGGTGACTCCGAACAGAAAGGCAAGTGACTGTTATTTCTTGAATATTAAGAGAGGAGCATTTAATAATGCCAGAGCATTTCCTCGACGTTATTGTACTAAATTTTTTAATCGAGGAAACGAGCATTTCATGCCGGCACTGTCTCTACTAATATTAGTTGACCCCGCGCCTGGTAATAATATAAATACGAATGATTCCAAACTGCCCCTGAAAGGAACTGATATAAATTCCGATAGTGAGTATCTGGAGAGGTTGGAACCCGACATTGATGATGGAGCGAACACGAGAGCTATGGAGACCGCAATCGCCCAGCAGTGCGCAACGGACGAGCCGGAAAGCCTTCAAGAGCCTGTTCTTAGTGCTAGAAACCTGAAAGGAATTTCGCCTTACAGAGTGAAACAGAAGGAAAGCCATACGTCGGAGGCCGATTATTTTAGCATCCCGAGTGCAACGTCCACCCCGCCCAAGGAGGATCATTAGCTAGCGAGCGCGCGCCAGGCAGAGATCTCTAGCTGCGAGCCACGCTCGGCTATAGCTTTTTTATCGACGGGGTATAATTGCTCTATTACTCGTCTACGTTCCTTAATTGATATTTTAGTTAGTTTAATATTTAATGGATATCAAAGTTAGATTAATTGGACATAGAAAAATTATCATTAAGTGAACTGAACTAATTTCTCTTCTCTAATCCTCGGCTTTACATTACATAGAGAAATTCCTATGGATAACCAAATCATTTTATTAATGCTTGTGTTTACTTTTTGATTCATTACCCTTAGAATTGGTCGCCACTCCTCGAAACCCTCAAGGGTCGCCGCTCTCTGCGCATGCGGTACCCACAGCAACCAGATCACTTCGACAGGAAGGTTTCCACGGATTCCAATTTGAGGCTCGAATCCGGTTAACTCCGGTCCACGCCCAAGCATTAATTCAAACCATTGTCTCATTTAGGGTAAGGTGGGGTTATTTGGGTCAGTTCACAGATAATGAGCAAATAAAAAAAAGTCTTTAGATAAGCAATTCCAAAAAGTTATATTGACTATTGAATGGCCAAGTACTGTACACACAAGCAATCTGATAAGTTAAAAATAAACAGTTAATTCTAAAAAAATGTAATTTCATACCACCCCTCTGAACCACTTAACCCCAAGACATTGGATAATATGGGTCACTTAAAAAATTGGAAATATTATTTCATAAAACATATCAAACACTGAAATTGAACTTTTTTATTTATTTATAGACATTTTCCACAAGTAAAGCTACATTTTCCTGTCATCCCCACACACACTTCGTGATACCATGTCTTACACATTTGACACTGAATCTATTGTGTGAATTTTGATGTTGTCGGTTAATAAAAGTTTTGCCACAGAAGGCATAGTCATTGTTTTCTTCTGTTTCTTTCTTTTTATCCCTGGATTTAGGCAAGGGCGTACGTTTTGTTCTCCTATCTTGTGGAGGCTTCTGCTTTGTGTCTTGGGAAGTTGAACACTTTTCTTGTAAAAGTGCTACATGCAATGGTGATGTAAGGATAGCTGCTGATTGTCTTTTGTACTGTCTCTTAGAGTTCAGATGGGAGGCTTCTGAAAACGGAGGAGAGCGTATTGCATAGGTGGAAGGAATACTTTGCATCTCTTCTTAATCCGGTGACAACAACAACTGAGGCATACGAGGTGCACCTTGGAGCGGAGAATAGTCACGGTAGTATCACTGAAACAGAAGTCAGATGGGCAATTAAGTCCCTGAAGACTGGCAAAGCTGCAGGTGATGATGAAATCCGGTCCGAGATATTAAAGGCCTTAAATCAGGATGGTATCCTGTGGCTGACTCGAGTGTGTCAGGTTGCTTGGATATCTGGACAGGCCCCTAAGCAATGGCAGACAGGAATTGTGATCCCTATCTTCAAAAAGGGAGATCAGAGAGATTGCAACAATTATCGAGGCATCTCTTTGCTCAGCATTCCTGGGAAAGTGTACGCTAAGTGTCTGGAGAAGAGAAGTCGGGGAATAGTCGACTCCAAACTGTCGGGGGAGCAGTGTGGTTTCCGACCTGGCCGAAGCACGACGGATCACATCTTTGCTCTAAGGCAAATCTTTGAGAAATCCTGGGAGTATGCAAAAAAGGTCTACGCTTGCTTTGTGGACCTCGAAAAAGCATATGACAGGGTTCCTCGGGAGAAGCTCTGGCAAGTGTTGCAAGAGTATGGAGTGGATGGGCAATTACTGGTTGCTATCATGTCTCTGTACGAAAGCTCTGAGATGTGTGTCCGGATAAATGGCATTAAGTCAAGACCGTTCACCGTGGGTGTTGGACTCCGCCAAGGGTGCGTACTGTCGCCCATCTTGTTCATCTTTATGGACTGGATAGACATGGGCAGCCGAGGCGATGAGCGTGTTTGTGTGGGCGACTGCCTGGTGGAGAGGTTGCTCTTTGCGGACGACCTTGTCCTGCTTGGGTCTTCTCGCACGAACCTTCAGCATGCACTAGACCGGTTTGCAGCCAAATGTGAAGAAGCTGGGATGAAGATCTGTGTGGCTAAAACCGAAGTTCTGGTTCTTTCAAGACAGCCTGCTCAGTGCGCTCTCCATGTTAGGGGAGCCTCATTGAGACAAGTGGAGAAGTTCAAGTATCTCGGGATTGCATTCACGAGTGATGGACGGCAGGAGAAAGAATTGGATGCTCGGATCGGTGCAGCAAGCTGTGTCAGACGTGAACTGTGGCGATCCGTGGTAACGAAACGAGAGCTGGGTAACAAAGCCAAGCTCTCCGTCTTCAAATCTATCTTTGTCCCCATTCTCACCTATGGTCATGAGGCTTGGGTAATGACCGAAAGAGTGCGATCGCGGGTACAAGCGGCCGAAATGAGATTCCTGAGAGGTGTGGCAGGTGTTACCCTACTAGATAGAGTGTACAGCAGCACAATAAGGGAATCTTTAGGTGTTGAGCCGCTACTTCTCCGCATTGAGAGATCTCAGTTGCGCTGGTATGGCCACGTGATACGGATGCCGCAAACTAGTCTTCCTAGGCAGTTGTTATTTTCCAAGCCGGTGGGTAAGAGACCAAGGGGTCGGCCTAGAACCAGGTGGCTAGACTACATGGAGAATCTGGGTTCGAGTCGCTTGGATATTACCAGGGAGGACATGCGCCTGATGGCGGAAGATCGCGATCGCTGGAGATCCTCCATAGGGCTGCTGCCCCTGCGACCCTAACGGATAAGCGGGTTTGAAAAGTAAGTAAGTAAGTAAGTACTGTCTCTTTGGTGTACCATACTTTTGCGGAGACGGAATGATCTGTTGTAGGCTGGTGCAGGTCAACTTGTGCTACACTCGCTTCACACGAGTTTGTGTCAGCAGGAGAACAGTCAACAGAATTTGCTACTTCTTTACCTTGTCCTTGATTTTCTGATGAACCAGACATAGGCCTACATTTGGTCAGTTTGTCATCAGTGATAGCTAATCTGTTGATTGGATAAACTCCAGTTCCTCTGAAGCCTGAAGTTGCATTGGCAGCACAAGTTGATTTTTCCCATGCTTCTTTAAAAACTCAACCAAAATCACCTTTTTGGAAAGTTCGAGAAGGATTAGCAAACGCCCATTGATTTGCTGCCTGCTTAGAATACGACTTGAGTGGCTTAAAAAAAGACTTATCCAAAGGTTGAAGTTCATGCGTGGTATGGCTTGGCAAGCACAACATGATATCATTTTCTATGGGCAAATTTACCACATCTAATGACTTAACATGAGATGCATGTCCATCAAGAAGCAGCAAGGCTTTCCCAGAAGGTTTATGATTAAGAAAATGTTGTAACCATTGCAAGAAAATGCACTCATTCACCCACCCGCTTTCAGACATGAATATTACAGTTCCTGTTGGCATTCCACGCTCAAATTTTGTTTTCTTCCTTATTCCTTTGAAAATCACAGCTGGAGGGATAAAGATCCCTGAAGCACTACAACAGGCAATAAGGGTAAGGTATGGGTTCCACTGGCGTAAAACGCCACGTAATTACGCCAACGTAAATACGTCGACGTTCAGCTGTTCAAACTGAAAGCGTATAACGCGGCGCAATTTGTGATGTCGTTTCGTCATTGGTTTAAAGCACGACATCACTTCAGCATGAATGGCAACAGTATCGACCTTTATCACAAAGTCTAGCAGTATTTTAATAGCCTGGACTCTATTTATCATAGAGATAGCATGATAAAGCATTTCTACAAAGCATTCGCTATTGTACATCGCTCTCTTGTCGGCCATCTTGTTGGCGGGTCAATCGCTCTTCTGATTGGCTGGATGTTCGGCGTGCGATCTAACGCGACGTAAAAAGTTGAACAAAATTCAACTTCGGCGTAAAGCGCGGCGCCAAGCTATTTAGCGATAGTGACATCACTGGTGTCGTTACGTCGGCGTATTTACGTGGCGTTTTACGCAAGGCTTTTTCTATACAGGTTGGAAAGTCGCGTGACATCACTATAGCAATGTCAAGGCCAACGAGAAAGATAGTGTAGTGGGGAGATTTCTGATTCATCGTATAGGATTGTAACAAAAAATAGTCAAAATAATTCTAATTTAATTGGTTTCTTTATTTGATTTTCACCTCAACATTTTAAGCTTTAATAAATAATTAATTTTAATGGTTATCATTAAAAAATGATTAAAAGTAATTTTTATATTATGTAGTCAAGACCTACCAATCATTGCTTAAATTATTTTGAAGTTTATTTAATAATAGTGGTGGTTAATTTAATCATTTTTAATTGTCGTTTTGTGATATTCTGGAGAAATATCACAATGAATTGATCGGTTGGTATTAACGTCCCTTTCAACTACTATGATCATATCAGAACAGCGTTATAGGGGCCACAAATTTTGCCTTGCAAGAGTTCTTTAACTTGTAGCCGGCAAACGACTACACGGGGCCAAGGGCTTTACTTCCCTGTCGAAGGAAGTGCGTGATCTCAGGATTCCCCTCTGAAAAATCTTCGTCGTCCTCGTCTGAAAAATCTTCGGGGATCGAACCTGCGCCCTCGGGCATCAGAGACAACCGCTGAGCCACCGAGGCCGATGACAATAAATTGATAATAATTTATGTAAACGGATTTAATTATACATGTACCATTATCCAACCAATCGACATTTAAATTATCATATAGATAACTCTAGTTCTCTAGTTGTAAGTTCATCCATTAACATAGTGAACTAGCAAAGGTACCCGGCGTTGCCCGGGATAATTACACTTGGATGTAAACAGAACAATCTCAAAAAATTAAATTAAATTTTGCAATATCTTAAAAATAAACACATGAAAATGCTTAAAATTAATACAGTAAAAATTCTTAATGAAAATTCGAAAAAACTCTTTTTAAAGGCTCACAATGGCTGGACCTCTCCAAGGATGCCACTGCTAGTCTAAATAATTTCTTACTCACGTAATCTTACCTCAGATCTATACTTAGTGTTGTTGCAATTTCCACTCTTCTCTCGATGTGTTGAAGTAAAACTTGGGCATTCATCACTTTGTACAGTCTAGGGGTCGCCGATTCTTCTATTTACTTGCTTCCCATTTGCTCAATACATCACAGAGCTAAAGGAGTGCTTCCTCTGTCGTCTTTCTACTCTTTCTCAATAGTCTGCTAACTCTCCATTATCTCCAGTTACTCATCATTTTTAAAGATTTTCAAGAAATTGTTAAGTACTAAGAACTCTCTTTTCTAAGAAAAGCCTGAATAACAGGAATTCTATGCATTGTTACAAATTGAAACTTATCCATATTACATCATCATTTTATGTTCATTGTTATAATTCTTGGAAAGATTGCTTTAACATTACATCATCATTCTGTGCTCATTGTTATTGGTGAATTGCGCGTTGATACCATTGTTGATGCGAACACAATGGGCCTATTGTTGCACAAACTTTGCCTTGCATTGTTGGTCATGAGATATATATTGATGGTTCATACAGTGTGTTTGTGAATTGCGTGCTGATACCATTGTTGATACCTATTGTTGTACAAACTTTGCCTTGCATTGTTGGTCATGAGATATTTCTCATTAATATGCCTTGCCATAACCATGAATATCGATTTTTTATCGATATTTATTATTTTTCCGAAATCTGAGGTAGACAGTGACCTTCCTCATGCTTCGAAGGTCAAGTATGCGAAATTTCATCAAGATCGGAATAAAACTGTAGATTTGTATAAAAAACATACAAACAGACCCACCCACACACAAACATCCTTCTTTATATACTCGTATATAAATAGATAAGTATTTTATTTAAGGAAAATAAAATGATAGTAGAGGACGGGAAATCGTCTCCCTCCCCTCCCTCTCCCGTTTCTCTTGAGACGCGAGTGAGAGAGAGAGAGAAACGTGGGGGGGGGGGGGGGAACGAAAGTCGCGTTGCAATGTTTAGAAGAGAGAGAGAGAGAGAGAGAGAGAGAGAGAGAAGCGATTGAGAGCTGAAAAGAGAGGATGGTGCGGTGGCCAGCACAGTCACGCAATTTAAACTCTTATGAACGAATAATACCGACGCTTTTTTCTACTACATGTATTTCATGAGAGAAAAGTGGCTAGAAAATTAAATTCACGAACATTTCGCTATCAACACACGATCCGAATAGTTCTTATCCACGCTTTTCTTCTAACTGGATCACTTGGAGCTCTAAAGAGTTTAATATTCGGATCATATATCTTATAACCCGTTTTGCGATTCGTTAAAGAAGAAGTTTTCTTTTTTCACGGATTGTTAGAAACAAAAACCTTAAAATACTTGAGAAAAAAGTTCAGTCGGTAAGTTCTAAACCTATACTAATCCATACTGAGCGATAGAATTTTTCCCCACTACAGTGTTTGCAGCGCCTCTCTGTCGGCCAGAGAAATAAATGTCCAAAGCTGTAAGCACAGATGGGACAATTGAAGGCAATCATATGGAGCAAATGGAAACAAGTCACGTGACTGCGACTCGTGCGCCAGTTGGCGTTACAGTAGGATCATGCCAGCGGTTGTATAGTTTCTCTGAACGTAAACCTCATTATTGTTGAGCAATGTTCGTGAAAATTATTAACATTTTTAAACTTTAAAGGAAAAATAACCGATAGAAAACTGTTACTGGATTAATCTTGAAGTTTCAAATATCGGTTTACAATTTGACAAAGTACATTAAATAAATCATTTTTAATAAACATCTATGTACTTTGCAGATCAAGTTTAATAACTTGTAAATACAGATTAACTTGTTATAGTTAATCTGTGCTTGTAATATAACCAGATGCCTCTTCTATGTTTTTTTTGCCATGAAAAGTTATATTTGAAGAAGAGGAGATGACTCAATTGCTGAAATTGAGATAATTTTATTAGATCAATTAAAAAAAATTACGATGTTTTTTTTTCAGAATTTACTATATACAAAGAGGAGAAATTTGCTGAGTAAAATAAAAACGAATATAAATGTAATAAAAACAAATATTTAGTAACAAATTTATGTTCAGAAATGTGCTAGGTTTTCACTGGTTTTCCTCCTTGGTTTTTTAATTTTAATTTTATTTTTATTGAACCATTTTACAGTTGAAAAAATTTTGATTTTCAGACTCAAAGTCAATTTCTCAGGACAACATTTAAACCAATCAAACTTCATTTTGAGTGTGTCAACCTATTTCTCAAATGGTACGGTGAGTGAATTAATTAATCCTGAATTTCCATGATATTCTAATGTAACCATCTGATGCTAATAAAATTCTGATGAAGATTCTTCAACTGTAGACAAGGGTGGGTTGGTTCATAAATTGAATGGTCGGCAATTGTGAACTAAAGCAGAAATAGTTGTGTCAAATAAAAATTCAACGAAGATTGGCGGTTATTCATGTCAAATAAATGAAACGGGAAAATATCATGAAAAAGAACAAGAAAAGCAAAATTATTCTTGGAAAAAAGAAAGAATCTTCCAAATTCTCTCTGTATTTTGCCAGAATCTGATTATTCTAATTGTGGCCATTTTACTCTCATCCAAATATTTGAAAATTTTTTAAGTTAAGAAATTTTTATTCTAATTATAGAAGAATTATCAACATATATTCTACAAAAAGAAGGTATAAATCAAACGTAGTTCAGAAGAATTATTTTTTTTTTTGCTAAACTGTATTTATCCGGTTATAATTGAGTTCCCAGCAAACGTTCGAAGCATCTTCTGATCTAAGAATGCTTCTTAGATATTTGCAAACGTATACATTTATTGAGGACACCAACATAGATCAGTCTGAAAAAAGTCATTTGGTAATCACATCATATTAGGGGGTGGCCGTGGCCTGGTTGTCTCGTCGGTTGGCTTGCTAATCGATGGAGTTCAGCAACTTCAGGCGCGGCCAGCTGCTGGCTGGGTGACGGCCAGGGCTTGAGGGCCACTGCTGGCGGGACAGCTATTTGGGGCACGGCTGTTGGAGGACTTTAGTCTGACCCATTTGCCAAGTGACCATAGCTGGTTTTCCAGCAGTTGGTGACAGCCACTGGTTTGTTTGTCCGCCAGCAGCTCTTCCATCATGAAACCCCCTGTGCTTCGGAGGGCACGTTAAGCCGTCGGTCCCGGCTGCTACTGTCATCTCGTAGCAGTCGTTATTTACTGGGATGGCGCAAAACTCCCTCGTAGGAGTAGGTGCCGCAGATTATCGCATAATCTACCCTCTGTACTAGATACTAGATCACATCATATTGCAAACGGCCATAAATATGCCTACAGGATCTGGAAGTCCTTCAATTTCCAAATTTAGCATTATTCGGTTAGAATATGTGATGATATATGTTTAGATGGGAAAACTTCTTTAGTGCCATCAAGGAATAGAAAGCGATACCCCCATAGCTGCTCCTCAATGCACAATAGAAATATAGGATTTTTGCATTGATTCTTTTCTTCCATTTCATGCAAAATGGTATTTATCTTTCTTTATATTAATTTTATTAGTATTAAATGTAGTATGTTAGTATATATTCAAAATACTAGTCAAAATTTAAAGAAAAAAAAATTTTAAATATATTTTGACATTATTTCATCAATGGTGGCATTGCAACATTTTGCTCTCAAAAGCGAAGTTATAATGATCAATTAATAAACAATTATATATTTAATGATGTTTTTTTCATAATTTAGACATAATTGAACATGGATATATGTGTTTTTAAGTGAATTTAAAAAAATTTCAGCCGTCGAAGGTTTAATGTTGAATACGCGTAGAAAATTTAATAAATATCAGACAGTATCTTGAATTTAAAATTATTATTTTTTTAATTACGATTTACAATTTGGCGCTTTAAAATTTTCGCCTTTCTTTATCATTACCTTTTAATCTACAGCAAAAAATTAATTCCTACAAAAACAATGAATTTATTTTTGAAACTTCTTTTAACTTGATCAAAATATTATCCAAAAGAATAAAAAAATACATTATAAATGATTAAAAAAAAATTAACAAAACTATCCTTTTCTTCCATAAAAAATATTTAAAAATCCAGGGAAAAAAAGTTTAAGAGCGCATTTTAAAAAAAAATCCAAGACATTTTGCATTAATCTGCTATGGCATTTTAGTCTGTGGTCCCACTGTACCGCTGTGGCGCAGCAAACGTTTTGATGAGTCATCTTGTTCCCTTTGCTTACAAGGAGAGGTCGCCAAGGCGCATTTGGGTCTGTGGGCGGGGCTTCACCTATGGCGTGTCATTTTCACAGAAATAGCTTAAGTGTTATTTGAACTCCAACGTTCAAAACGGTTGCCTAATAACTGATCACTAGGAAAATAAAAGCTTTCAGAGAATCTTAGTCGGAAAAACATTGATATGTTTAAATAAATACAAAAATACCCGATGGCAACCAATGTAAATTGAAGGCTGCCATCTTGGAAGTCACGTGACCATTCCGCCATTACGCAGGTGAGTTGTTGGCAGTTGTTTGACGCTTTCGCTGCTGACACATAGAATCGAAGGCTGAAACAGCGCATGGAATAATCAGATGAATAAGTGCTCTCAGAGAATAAGTGCTCTCTGATGTACTTTCTTGAATTTTTGCTTTCTTCTTTGGTGGTTTTGCTGGAAGTTCAGCTCGACATTTAGGAAGTTTTCTTCCAGGTTTAACCTTAAAAAAAATTGAAAATAATCGTTTCTGTAATATAGCAGCGAAGTAGAATCTACAAAATAATCCTTACATTACTATTATAACCAAGATGAAGACCTGGGATGGGATTTTGTTTCGATGGTTTCCCATCATAAAAGTGAATAGAGCATACCTGAGAAAATAAATTTAGTGAATTAGAAATTTAATTTAAAAAAATCTTTTTATGTAACATTCATAGAACTGTCTGATGTTTTGCACAAAAGCAAGGAATTATGCTTGCACAGGAATTAATTCCCTGTTGTGATATTTCATTCTATCGTTGAATGAAATGTATGTTCTAGTATTTGTGATAAATTATATCTTACGTTATAAAAAGCCAATATTTCTACAGTAAGTGCTCTTCATTATCAGTTGAGATATTTTTACATTGGTGGGAGTTTTTTTTTTATGTCTGTTCTATGTATGTGCATGAATGATATCAGGAGCAAAGTTTTAATTATTAAGTTGTTGTGTACTTACAAACGAATTTTTAGAAAGTTTGAAATCCTTGCGATTGAGTGCAGCCACCCAAAGCCTTGATTCATCTGGGTCCTACGGAAAAGCGTAGAGTTTAAACGGCTCGAGGCACGGGCAATCAGCTCCTATTTGTGGCTTGTGTTCATCACAAATAGCTTTTCGCCATTTGATCAACTTTCCAATACAGTTTCCACATTTCGCAACAGCACAATTTCGACCTCCACCAATCATTACGACAGTTTATAAAAGCCCCAAACCGTTCTTATCCCTCAACTTTCCACACAACTGTGGCTTCCAAAGCGCTATGTAATGGCGGATGAAAAGCGACATCTGGTGATAGTTTTTCTCCCTTGCCATCGTGTACACGATTTGATATTACATCTCAATTCATACTAACAAATTGTTAACATAATTGATAAGAGATGGCGCAACCAGAAAATTCTTAAGATAAGTTAAACACAAGATAATTGGAGAGACAGGTTAATTGGCTTTTATTAGGTTTTAAATTATCATTATTTCGAAAAATAAAGTCTTCGAAACACAAACGAAAAAAAAAGTTTAGCAAGTGGGATCAAGAAGGTTCGGGCATTTGAAAGCCACGATTCCGCTACGTAGTATTTCTTGAATACTGTGTGCAGATTAGCATCGTTTTTTAATGTACTTGATATTTTATATATAATTGCGATTTTAACAATTTTAATAAAAATAAGTTTTATAATTTACTACATTTGTCATGACAGGAAAATAAATTACAGATTAGAATGCATAAAGTAAAATAATTGAAAGAAAATATCTCAATTACTTAAGCAAAAGCATTGGCACTCTCCATTGAGAGGATGGGTTATTTGGCAGAAGAATTTATTTTCTTGGACGAATAAAAGAAAAACTTAAAACTTGCAAAATATGGGGATTAATACACATTATGAAAACTAATGAGTCGGGAAACCACTAGTTATCTCAAGTTGCAGATAATCTATCTGACAGATAGATTATCTATCTGTCATGGTAATCCACCGCCTTCTTTTACCAAGTATAAACACTGAAATATTTATTTATATTTTTATTTTTATTACATTTATTATTTGTTACACAATCCGCCATAATAACACATATTCTGTAAAAATTTCAACTGGCTACCTATTACCGTTAAAAAGATGTATCTTTTTATTGAAATTTTTACAGTTGAAATTTTTACAGAATATGTGTTATTATGGCGGATTGTGTAACAAATAATAAATGTAATAAAAATAAAAATATAAATAAACAATCCTTAAAAGGTCGGACTGATGGACAGCGGAGGTTTAGTATAGAGTCCCTTGACCCTTTGGGTACGGAACCCTAAGAAGGAGGTGATGGAGACAGAGAGCTCCGAAATGTATATGTCGCAGAGAGATGATAAAAATGGAGATTTGATCAAATTCCTAAGGTAGATGATCAATTCACGGAAAAATGTTAAAATAACAACTCTGTGGGGTGATTTCCTTAAAGAAAGTACGTGATTTGATCAAATCCCTTAACTGTTTTAGTGAAAAGATGAAATAATATTGTTTAGATATTAAAAGCATTTATTTAGAAAACCATGCATTATTAAATGTAGAATAGGTAATACAATAATAGTCATTGAAACACAAACTATTTACTAATTAACAAAATGAATAGGTACTTAAGCTGATATTTTTAAAAACAAAAAGGATATTTTAGTGAAATTTTAAACATTTTTAGTTTATATAATTTATAAATAATACTGTTCTTTCATTTTTATTAAAACACGTTGTTGATTTGTGTCATCTCGAGTTACAAAGTACATTACCTTCTTTACAGGCGCATCTTTTTGTTTTATATTGTATTTTGGATTGTTCACAGGTACACTTCTTATACGGATGATTTTCCTGTAATCTCACGCAGACTTAGGTTATTCCGTGGAACTGTTTCGGTAAATGTTGTAGTAGCTATTTGAAGAGCGTTTCAGGTAGTCAATCTTTTATAATTCCAACTGAGGTACCAATTTGGTATAAATCATGTTTTATATCTAATATAATCCCCACAATGTTATTTCCATCTAATGGGCCTCTATCTACCTTAGGTACATCCATCAAAACTGTAGAATCCACTAACACGTCTTTAAATTTCTTCAAAGAAACTTCTTTCATTTTTTTCAGCTGATCTTTTCAGGTGTTTTGCAGCATTTTCCCTTTGATCTTTAATGCTCTCTTCTTTTTGGCATAAATAACATAGAATTTTCTCTCCATATCCTTCTTCTCCTACTGTATTCTCACAAATTGCGTGCACCGGATTTTTACAAATGTCACATGAATGGGCTCCAGTAGAATCCATTCCACCAACAACACAACATGCTTTACTGTCGTTGACAGCTGCTTTCCCTTCTGATGCAAGTAACACTACAGGTGTTTTAACTGTTGAAGCAGGAGTTGAATTAGAGTTGTTAACTGGTTCGAGTTGCCTTGTTGTCGATAAAGAAATTGATTCAATTTCTGATAAATCCTCTAAATTTAAAGCCTTTTTGGTGAGTAAATCAGCTGCCGGTAGATCGTGTGATATTGAATAAGTGTTATTGTTGATTGATTTCATTATAGATAGTCATTTGAAGTTGAAGCATTGTAATCAATTAATTCAGATGCTGGTACATCTTTTGAAGTTGAAGCGTCATTGTTGTTCTCTAAGGAAGCTGCTTGTAAGTCTTCAGGTGTTAAAATAATGTCATGGTCCTGCTGATTAAGAAGTAGATCCAGGTCCTCTTGTCCTCTTCAGTAAAAAGTTTTTTAAGCAACTCTTTCGAAATATGACTAGATTGGAGTCCTGTTTTTGGTTTTGTTCCAAATAAAGCTTTGTAAGGTGATCGTTTAATGGTTCGATGAAAAGAGGAATTCTTTCATTGTCAATTAGCCAAGCACGTAACATAGCTTCAACATCTTGATTTGATCGCTCAACAGACCCTTGACTAGCTGGATGTCTAAGCCTACCATTTACAATTATGCACGTTGGCCACAGGTTTGTTAATTCTTGTATGACAACAGCCGTAAACTCACGGCCATGAGGAAAACTACTTCCAAAAATATTTTTAATACCTCCATTGCTACTTCAGCAGCTCTTTTTGAAGTTAACAGTTGAAGAAAGCTGAATTTCTTCGCGTGGTCCTGGTAGTGTAATAGCCATTTGTAATTTCTACCTGGTGATTGAAGTCGCTAGATACATTTGGGCAAACGATTCTTTTTCTTAGAAATTTTTTAGACTGACATACCGTGCATAGCTTTAAAAACTCCAGTACAACTGAAGTACGTATTAGGTATTTCGATTTCAAACTATACAGCATTTCATCTCTTCCTCCGTGGCCAGTTGCCTGATGGGTTTCCCGAAGTATGTGGTAAAAATTTTCCGTTGGCACTATTTTCACAACTGGTTCGGAGTCAGACTTTCTCTTCAAAATAAAAGATTTTTTAGTACCTATTTCCATAGCATCGTATTTTTCCCATAATAGTATACTGTTAATGTGTCCGTTGCAGTTTAAGTAGTGGTGCAAATTTAAATTGTTCAATGGATGATAGCTTCTTCTATTCTTTCGCGTGTCTACAAAGGATTTTCTTTATCATGCCGCTTGTTCAAAAACGTCCGATAGTTTCATTAAGCTGATCTTCAGATACAAATTCGGTCAGAGTTTCATAATTTTATATATCTGAACCCATTTTTCCACGGTAGGACTTGATAAAACTCGGGAACGTTTCGGCTCTACTGTGTGTGTCATGTCAGAAGCGCAGCGCTGGCAAGCACGGACGCCGGATGTTTATTTCATTTTTTCACTAAAACAATGAAGGGATTTGATCAAATCACGTACTTTCTTTAGGGAAATCACCCCACAGAGTTATTTTAACATTTTCCGTGAATTGATCATCTACCTTAGGGACTTGATCAAATCTCCATTTTTATCATCTCCCTGCGACATATGTCTGAGTTTGTATTTCATTTATGAGGAATATTGGTTTCTTTTTTTCTTTTCTTCGTTTCTTGTTAGCTGGAGTGATGTTGGTTGTTATAGAGATAAACGAATTCAGATATTTTTCAGAAGTTTTTCACCCTTAATAATAGTGTGTTTGTTTACTATATGATTGTTAATATATTGAAATCCATATCTGATAAAAAAAAATCTGCATCTGATAAATACGTGTCCACTGAGAGCACTGATAGGAGGTGCCACTCCATAAGTAGTTTCGTAATTCTGTCGTCAGATGGCGGTCTTGCAGCTTGCAAAAGACGAATAGCTTAGTTTACTTTTCCTTGGTTTTATTTTACAGTAGGATTTAAGAGCCATGACCTCTGTTTCCGATGCAGCTCCTATAACCGGACTCTACTGAATTTTCTGCTATTAGAGGTTTACCTTTACTGATTCCGAAGAAGGAAGCTTCTAGATTTAATGTTCCTAATCTACGTGTTCCTAGATTATATTGTTTGCCTAAAATTCATAAGGCAGGGAAGGCTATGAGACCCATTGTCTCCAACATTAATTCTCCCAGTTACAAGTTTCTTAATAATAAGTTCGGAAAAATTTGACCATCCATAGGGTGGCCAGATTTTCAAAAGGCAAAACCGGGACACTCTGTGTTGATCGGAACCGGAAGTGAATGGGTATGGTCGTGTACCGTAAGTTACGTCAAATGAAGTTGGGAATCGCCGGAAGTGACGTGTTTTGATTATCAAAATTCAACTTGAAGTGAGAACGCACAAACGAAAAAATTAAAAAATAAAATACACAAACGAAAAAATTTTCATGAATCTTTTATTAAAACAAAATCAAAACATAATTTAGTATTTCTTAGAACTATGAATTTCCTTCAACAGATCTTTTCTCGATAAAAGATATTTGTAAAATTCAACACAACTTGACCATAATTAATCTTAGTGAATAGTAGAGCCTTCAATGTTTTCACATCTAACTGACATTTTTCACTTTTGCAGATATTGTTCATGTGAGAAAATACTCTTTCAGTGGCTGCATTAGTTCCAGGTAAACAAAAAAAAATTCCACCACTTTTAAAAAATTAGAATAAGGAACGTGTCAACACGCAATTCACAAACACTCTGCACGGACCAACAATATAGATCTCATGGCCAACAATGCAAGGAAAGTTTTGTGCAACAATAGTTATCAACAATGGTATCAACAAGCAATGCACCAACTCTAGGCAGGGTTCTTTTCAAAATGCAGAAAGATCTCGACCCACTTTTCTGCTGGCAACCTTTTATTAGCAATCCATTCAGAAATTTTATCCGCAGTTACATATTGCTTCACGTAAGTATATTCGTCAATTAATGCGTTTTCATCAAACTGAATGCTTGCTGTAGTCTTAGTAATGAACGCTGCAATGCGTTCTACATCTCCCCATTCAGGAATTGCTTTTAATCCTAAGCAGCTGTGTAGCTCCAAATCTTTGAAACTACTTAAAGCCCATAAATCTAAATATTCCAAAGCGGTTTGATAGAAGGAAAGTGCAGCGTTATTAAAATTTTCAACCTCATCATGAGATATTTCTTCCTCCCTTTCTAAACGTATAAGAAGCTGTTTTACAAACATACGAATAAACCGATCTTGCCATTTAAAAGGCAATATATTCTTTAAGTTATTGATGGTATCCATAACTTCAAAGACAGTAACAGCTTGCCCTTCTACTTTTCTAACAGCTTCATCAAATGTAGAAGCTTGATTATGCACGAAATATAACCAAACTTCAGATAACGGGTTTTCAAAAAAGTTCTTTAACACCATTGGACATTTTTCTTGGGCTAAAAAGTATGATTTCAACGGCGAATAATTTTATTAATAATTATTACTAGTAAAGAGCACATAAACTGCTAATAAGATAATAAAGTAAGATGAAGAAGAAAAACGGGACAACCCGGGACATTTTATTCAAAACCGAGACAAATCCGGGACATTTTTTCAAGCTGGGACAAAGAGTCAAAAACCGGGACGTCTGATCACCCTATCATGCATTCAATAGATTCTCAGTGAAAAATAGCTTTGAATTAATTTGGAAAATTAAATGTATTAAATAAAACGCGGGCGAAATACTGGTCTCCTTCGATGTTTGTTCCCTTTTCCCGAGCGTTTCTCTTAACATCACTATTGGTTATCTTAGAAATTTCCTATCTTCTTCCAAAGTTGATTCCGAAAAAGTCAATGAATATGTACGTTTAACTGAGATCTGCATGTATGAAAATTTCTTTCAATTCAATTCCAATCTTCTTTTAATTTCTTTTAAATGTCAATCCGTTCATTGCTAATCTCTTTATGAGAGAATTCGAGAACCAATTAGCCACAACCCTCTCTTATTTCCCTCGTATACGCTGTAGATATGTGGATGATATCTTTTCTGTTTTTGACACGAATCAATGCGATATTTGCTCTTTCACAGCAAATTAAATACCACATTGATTCGTGAATCGTGACGATAGCGCTGTTTTCCATCAAAATATATAAATAAATAAATAAGTAAAATATCAAGTGGTGTTTCATCAAATGCCGCTCCAAATTGTCTTCCAGAATCAAATTCACACAGGAAGTTGATAGCTATGGACGCCTTTTTTTCTAGATTAAAACATTATTAGGATTGATGATAGTTTAGAGTTCGACATTTATCGAAAACACACCAATAATCATTGCTATACAGCGGTATCTAAGCTCCACTCACATTATCGGAAAAGCCATTCAAACTTCCTTTTGATTTCATGATACTCACTTCAGCTTGGTACGTTTGGTCGGATCGAGCAGCATTAAGAAGGTGGTGGATCATAGCGTGGATGCCAGCATGTTTGTGGCTAGGACAGTGAACGGAATCGTTTATAATACAAGGTTTATTTATACCCCTATCACAAACTTCTAGTAATATTTTCCCACAGCGAGATGTACCATATTGAAGTGAGTACCATGAAATCTATAGGAAGGTTGAATGGCTTTTCCAATAATATTGTCGACAACACACTCCGGAGGCATACGCTTCTAATAAGTAGCCTAATTCCAGAGACTAAAAGCCCCTTAATTTATTAGCATTGCTTATAATCCTTAATTAACTATAGGCCTGAGAGAGATTTCTACTGCTTGCAATTTGAAGATTGTATTCAAAAATAAGAAAACTTTAAAAGCACTCTTAGAATATGCCACCTCCAGAAAAGTCAGGAATCTATTTATTTCAATGTAATTTTAGTGAGAAAGTCTATGTTGGTCTGAGCTATAGAAAGATCATTAAAAGGTGAAAAACGAATTTAGCTGATGTAAAACATGGCAGATCGGACAGACCGAGCATCGCCAAACGTATTTTGGACAATATTCATGGTATTAATTCAGACAATTTTAATTACTTAGGTCAGTCAATTCAGGAAATCAATTAGACAGCTTTGAGATTATAGAAATCGATAAAAGGGATTCTGAAAACTTACTGAATATGAGCAAAGGGCCGATCTCAAACTCTGTTCTGTTTGATTTATTGAATAGATTCTGTGTCTCCTTGTTTTCTTCTTTTTATTATTATTATTTACTATACTGATTTTTGCCAGTATTATTATTTACTATACTGATTTTTGCCAGTATTATTTTTTACTATACTGATTTTTGCCAGTATTATTATTTACTATACTGATTTTATTTTTTGTTCATTATAGTTTAATTTACTTTTCCTTGGTTTTATTTTACACTCCGGATTTAAGAGCCACGTCCTCCATTTCCGATAACTGGATTCTAATAATAAAAAAAGAAGAAAACTTTTGTTCTAGTTCATTTTCTTCCTCTATTGACAAGATATCTCCTTATTTTATGGGCCCATTGTTCAAACATGTCCAATAGTCGTTCATTTCCCTTCTGCTCACCCAATGGGAGATATTCTTGGCAATTGCCTCTGCCCCCACTTGTCTGTCAAGGTTGCCAGATGTAGCATTTTTGATGCTACGCTAGCGTATTTGAGGTCAAAAAAGCCCTTAGCATAAACCGTAGCATAATCGAAATTGTAGCACATTTGGCGATTTTGTAGCAGCTTTGACAAAATCCAGATACCAGATACATGATATGTCATCAATAGTCCAATACTTGCATATTACAAAGCACTTAAGCCAATTGGTTCTTTAAGCCAAATTCATATTGCATTGATTGGTTAGTGATGATTGATAATAGGATAAATAAGCTCTTTCCTATTTTTCATCATTAATTCGAACAGCTGAGGTAGGCGTACCATTAAAACCCTCACTGACCATCTAATGATTTATTCTTTAAGAATTTACGCCTTAGGAAAGGTAGTCCCAGTCTGCGAACTAGGTAACTGCTCTAACCAAGTCCTAAGGTCATGCAAATAGCGTTTCGCTTTCATGGCCGCAGTGGCGCAATTGGTTAGCGCGTTGGCGGTGCGAGCCAAAGGTTCCTAGTTCGAATCTAGGCTGCGGAGTTTTCTTTCCTATTTTTCATCGGAAAACTCTTGTTTACCGAAAAGATAGGCCCCCTAAAAAAGCTTCAGATCCAGCCTCTGGTGGGGTAACTATTGTTGTTAAAAGAGGTATTGATCAAACTAAGATTGTCTCACCAAACCTGGTGAATATGGAAGCAGTTTCCATTGTCATTAAAGATGCTGACGTTGGTGAGGTTAAGTTTACTTCCCTGTACAACCCACCCAGGCACAAATAAGAACCTCGCGACCTTGATGAACTATTGTCTGGGCCCACTCTAGACGTTATGGCGGGTGATCTGACTACAAAACTCCCATACTGAAACTCCAGATGCACTACAGGCCTTCTCTCTAGGAGGTGTTGCCTTGGCGCGGAAAAGTCACCTGACCATTCTAGTCCGAGTAACAATGTAACCTGCACTGTTTCAATCTTGGATATTAACAATCAATATTTTTTCGTTTATTGGAAATAATGAAGGTGACTTTTCCGCGCCAGGGTCAGTATAATCAAACTGGTTCGGTACTTTATAGGTACATAGTAGATCAGATCGACACTTCCGTCGTTGGCCCTCTTGAAGATACGTACATACTACTGTGATACTAATGAAGTTCTCGACATTGCTGATCTCAAGGGGTTTTTCAAACCCTATAATATATTTACAGTAAATGCCTTATCATCTGATCTCCTACCAGTTGTATTAAATTTTGAGGGGATAAATATCGACTGAGAATAAAATTTCGTTATAAGCAGGAATGGAAATTTTTTAGAGAACTTATGAACGACAGTAACATTCCGTATCAGGATCCCGTCACCAGCAATATGGCTACAAAAATATCAAAAACGTCACTCACTCCATCATGATAGCTACAAATGCTAGTGCTACTCTGGTTGATTGCAAGCGGCCAGACCATCTGTAACTTCCTCCCTCCATCAGGCAACTCATCCACGAAAAAAACACCTTCAGAAGACTTGGCAGCGATCCAGGTTTTTCCACTTCAAGACGAAATACAGCAGGCTATCCCACAAGGTAAGTGAGCAGATAAGGGGTTTAAGGAATCAAAAATGGAACGACAAAATCAAGAGTCTGTCCATCCAGGATAACTCTCTCTGGAGTACGGTCAGGGTCGTTAAAAGCAACAGGGCTATTGTTTACCCTCCTATACTTACATAGGGTGGTGATTTTGTTATAAATGACAGGACAAAGCACAAATTATCGCCGATTTGCTGAAGAGCCAATTCTCTACGCCCAAGGAGGATGGTCTCATATTACTCGTGAGGTCAAAGACGTGCGTGAGAAGTATTGCCACACCCAGCGCGCTCTTGGCTCTCCTGATGTCATTTGCATCTCTGAGATATTGAACATCATAAAGCGCCTGAAAAGCTAAAAGGCAGCCGGCATCGACACTATTACTAACAGTGCTCTCAAGAATTTGCCTCCCAGTGCTATCTGCATCATCACCAAGGTCATGAATAACTGCTGGCTTAATTGCCATTTCTCTAGTGTCTGGAAGGACTCAGTCATCATCACCATTCCTAAACCTGGACTGGACCCTGCTCTACCTGCAAGTTATAGGCCCATTAGCTTGTTCCCACGCTTTCCAAGGTCTTTGAGCGCACTATACTCAAGAGGTTCAACGACTACTGTGAGGGAAACAACCTCATTCGTATTGAGCAATTTGGATTCCGTCCAGGCCACCCTTGTCAGCTTCAGTTATGGAGACTTGTTGCCGATTTAAACGGTCCTCTCGACTTCTCTATGTTTGGTGGTCAAAGTTTTCCTCGATGTCCAAAAGGCATTTGACCAAGTTTGGCATGATGGACTCATTTACAAAATGATTACCTGCGGGTTCCCTGACTATCTAATTGCTCTGGTTCGCTTCCTTACTGTCAAAGAGGATTTTTCATGTTAAGGTTGGGGACTCCTTGTCTGAACCCTGCGATGTTAATGCTGGTGTACCCCAAGGCTCTGTCTTGGGGCCAGCCTTGTTCAACTTCTTTATGCATGACTTTCGCAAGTTTGCATAGTGTAATCTTTACTTGTTTGCTGACGACAGGTCCATCATGATTTGGGCACGACACCCAGCCCATTTCATCACTCGACCCAAAAAAGCTTTACATTTTAGTGGGAGAGCTGGTTCACTATGTGGCAATTAAAACTGAGCGTCAAAAAAGAACAAAGTCATGTTTATCACTCGCAAACGCAAAAACCCTCTTTTCAACAAAGCAAAGAAACCGAAGTTCAGTTTGACTGCACTTCTCGGGTGAAACAGCGCTCTTGGTGTAGATAACAAACTCTTGATATACAAGGATGTGATTCGTGCTATTTTACTCCAATGAATGCCTTCTTGGGCTTCCATTTGCAAATCTAGGTGGAAGGATCTCCAGACCTTCCAAAATGTTGCTCTCCAATCCATTGCCCAACTTAACAGAAGTGTTGCCAACAACTACTCTATCGATGACGATTTGGGGATGACCCACATAGGCACCTTTGTCCAGACACTTTTGAAGAACATGCTACTAAAGATGGAATATCAGAACTCTGGTTTCTGGTATTCTACACCATCCACTCGTTGTTACGGGTCCCCTCAGGTTTCGAAGACCCCGCTTATATCCTGGATGTCTGCTGTGATGACATTAACAAAGCCATCTTCCCCAACTACTGCATCTTCTAGATCCTGCTGATTTTTTGGGTTCTCTATTCGTAAATCTACAATCTGACTCTCGTCCCTTCTAGGGACTTTTTCTCGGGAGGACTGAAGAGGTTCAGTTTACTCTTTGGGCGAGCATGCAAACTGAGCATGCAAAGTCTTTCCTTTCACGTCACTGTTCGATTGTCGATTCATGCTACCAATCGACAAACGAACAGTGCAGGGAAAACGAAACTAGCGGTCCGAAAGCAAAGCTTTCACTGCCATACTCGTCTAGGAAGTAACCAGTGGAAATTCACTGAATTAGGCAAGAAGCCAGATGAAGCCTAGTTAAGTCATCCAGAGGATAAGATGGTGTCCTTTCCTATCAAGATAATAGAGTTGATTGTTGATTGACGAGGAAAAAGGAACACGGGGAGCTAGGAGATCCAGTATTTGGAAAAGATGGCCTTTTGGATATTGTCGAAATTGATGTCCTGGATATGATGAGGCCTGCGATGCCTGAGAAAACTTCTAAAGGTGAGCGGATGCTCAAGAATACCTTTAACCAGAGGATTGAGATGATCCTTCATCTTTGGAATCAGCTTTTTCAGCAACTCCTGGACGTGATTTCCAATGGGAGGTATATCAAAATCGTCGGTAATAGAAGTATTTGTTGCAACTCTCCTGTCAAGTTGGGCAATGGCCCTCAAGGTAACGTTTTGGAAGGTTTGGAGGTCCTTCTTTCTGGATTTACATATCGTTGCCCAGGCAGGCATACCATAAAACAAGATGGTTCGGATTACTGTCCTGTATAGAAATAATTTGCAGTCCTATCCAAGCGCGCTGTTTCGCCCCAGATGATCTATCTAACTGAAGTTTGCCTTCTTTGCCTTGTTGATGGCGTAGGAGACATGGTCGTCCCGATTTAGCTTGGCGTCTATTACCACTATCTAATGTTTTACCCATTCAAGCTCTATACTAGTGTGACTCGCCCCACTGTTCTACAACACCCGAACCAGGTAAGCCGTAACAAACAGCAAAACTGCCACAGGTTCTAGAATTAATTAGTGTGTTCTGGCACTACATGCATACATTAAAACATCACTTGATGAAAAAAGGGGGTTTAATTTTAACTGAATAAACTATATTAAGCTATAGGTGTAGTAATAATAACACAACAACTTGTTGTGTTGACAAATTAACACAATCAAAAATAAAAAGATCAAGATTGCAAAATAAAAATGACACCTACTCAATAGATGCAATAAATTTAAATTAAGTTTTCACATAAAAGTCCTAAACTGTCCAACTTGTTCCTAATAATTGTCTAACAAATTAAATAGTGTATGTCATAATCATCAACATAGAACAATTCCAGTTCTGCTGCCTTTCAGCTTTTACAATGGTGACTTTAATCTCCTTAGTCCATGCAGCAGCTTCTCCAATACTATCCACGATAGCAATAAATCAGATATGCTGATACAACCTTTATCACCTAAAAATATGGGAATTGCCCCAGTGAATCCCTGTAAGACACGTGTATGCTCTTCTGGAGGGGCTATACTGAACAGATAGTTGCCACAAATCACATATACAAATATAAGTACATTTAACTTAATTGCAAACATCAAACTTGATAATGTCACTATGCACAATGCCTACACACTATTCTGTCCATTGCGCCAGTAATGTGATGCTCCCAAACTGTTCAACGACACCCGACCCGGGTATGCTGTAACCAACAGCAAAACTGCCACAGCAGAAGGCAATCACCAGGTTCTAGAATTAGTTTGTGTGTTCCAGCACTACATGCATACATGACAACATCACTTGATGAAAAAAAAGCGTTTTAATTTTAAATGAATAACTATATTAACCCAGATTAAGGTGTAGTAGTAATAACACAACAACTTGTTGTGTTGACAAATTAACATAATCCAAAATTAAAATATCAAGATTGTGAAATAAAAATTACATCTACTCAATAGAGACAGTATAACAAGATATTCTAAAAAAAACAAATTACTGACGGAACTTCACACCAGAAAGAAAGAGATGACTCGGGGGTTTTCGAAATTTCTTTGTAATGAAACATCGCCTTCCATTTGTCAACATTTAGATTGAGTTTCCACTTAACAAACCATTTCTCGCACTAATGTAAGGCTTTTTGTAACCGAGATATGATGTGAGCGGGATTGCAATCAGTAGTCATGATGGATACATCATCAGCAAACAGATATAGCTTGCAATTAGTAAAAGTCTTCCGACAGTAACGGATGAAAAAGTTGAACAGTGCAGGGCCCAGGACAGAGCCCTGGGGAACACCAGCATTGACGTTACAAAGGTCGGATTGATTGTCGATTGTCATGCTTCCATGTGATTATTTATTTATTTATATTCGATAAATATTTTTAATACGGGAAATTAAAAATCCCAATGGTAGTTTAGTCTATCCCCTGTTAACAAAAATAACAAGTGCGCTGTTTTCCATTCCAGTATCAAATGCAACTTGTGAAACGATATTTTAATCTGTGACATTGATAAAAAATAAAAGACGCAACAGACTTTCTGCAAAATCCATGGCACGTCTTATCACCATTAAGGAAGTGTTAAGGTTGGTGGCTCCTTGTCTGCTCCTTGCAATGTAAATGCTGGTGTTCCCCAAGGCTCTGTCCGGGGGCCAGCCTTATTCAATTTCTTTATTCAGACTTTCCTAAGTTTGCAAAGTGCAATCGTTTACTTGTTTGCAGAAGACAGGTCCATAATCACTTACGGGTGCGTATCAAGAGGGAGCCACTGCTAACTAAGCGCCATCAAAGAGACAAGATTCTATTTGCTAGAGAGCACATGGGGTGGGCTCAGCGCTGGACTTATACATAAGCAGACTAAGCAATCCAGCCCACATTATCAATCGTCTTCAAAAACCATTACACTATTTGAGAGTTAGTTCTCTAAGTGGCACTTAAAGCTGAATTTTAACAAGTATAAAATCATGGTCATAACAAGTAAACGCAAAAACCCTCCAAGGCCCTTAATTCTTTATGGTAGAAGCTTGAGTGGGCTAAAAGATATAAGTATCTCGGAGTTGTGATTGACTCCAAACTCAACTGGAACGACCATGTCTAATATATGCTTAACAAGGATAAGAAAGCGAAGTTTTTTCTGATTCCGCTTCTGGGGCGAAACATCAAGGTAGTGATTCGCGCTATTCTACTTTACGGTATGCCTGCTTGGGCTTCCATCTGCAAGTCCAGCTGGAGGGATCTTCACACCTTCTAAAATTTTACCCTCTGGTCCACTGCCCAAATTGACAGAAGAGTTGCCAACAACCTCTCCATTAATGAGGATCTGGGGATGACTCGCATTGGCTCTTCTGTCCAAACACTTCTCAGGAACATGCTACCCAAGATGGAGAATCATGAAAATTCTCCGGTTGCTGGTATTATGGATCACTGACTCGTTATTAGGGGTTCCCTTAGGATTCGAAGACCGCATCATATCCTGGATGTCATTTTTGAGGATATTAACAAGGCCGACTTTCTCAATTACTGTATCTCCTAGATCCTAGGTTTTTGGGTTCGTTATTCGTCAATCTGCAATCTGATTCTCATCCGAACCATGAAGCGACTCTTCTCTGGATGACAAAAGAGGTTCCATCCAGCTTCGTTTTCATTTCAGTGTACCTCATTGGTTTACTTTTTGGGTGAGCGCGTGAAGTGAGCTAGGCTCCTGGACCATTCCTGCTACGTTTTTCACTACACTGATCGATTGTCGATTGCTTTATTTTCTTTAGTTGACTTTTGTCTCACATCGTTGAAGATGGCTACTTGGTAGCCAAAATATATATGCGGTATTTCAATTCTCCCTGTGATTAGAGGTTCTCTCCCTCTTCAGATATGAAGGGTGAGATTATGTAATCTATGCTGCAAGTTCCACACAAACACCAGCACACTACACCAGTCGATTGTCGATTGTACTCCTTTTATCGCTTCAAGGTAATTCTCTAATATTCTCAATTTTCTTTGCTTTACAGAATTATCCTCCTTGCTTTGACAAAGGATAATCTCTATCTGAAACGTCAGCTTTTTTTTTATTTATTTAATTTTTTTATTAAATTTCTACTTATTATGGATATTTGAAGAAATAAATTCATTTTAAAAAGGAGTTATTTTTTCAATAATGAAAATAAGTATGTTCATAAATAAACCACTACATTTTATAAATGAATTTTATAAATTAAAAACTCATATGAACAGTCAATCAAAGGAAATAATCCACACGAGTTTAATACTTAATATTACATTTCATGCTAATGTGTTGTTTTAATAGCTTTTTTAATTATAATTATTTAAATTTAATAATCTTAATAATGTTAAGTCTAAATGTAATATTAATTTATTAAAAAGAAATAAATATTGAAACGGTAAAACTTAGAGTAAAATTCGTGTGTGGATTATATCCTATTGATGACTGTACATCGGGTGTAAGAAGGTTTTTACCTGCTTCATAGGAACTGAGATTACTGGAAAATCAGGTACTTTTACTGAGAGTCAAGGCATATTAGACTGGACCTGTCCATTCTGAATGAAAATAGGGTAGCAGGTATATGCTTGGGATGTGCTATTTACGTTCTGAACTATGACTTAAGTCTAAACCTTTATGCACCCAACTGTACAGTCTATTCCAAAAGCGTTCTCAGGTGAATGACGTTCAGCTTCCTTGCAATACATTAAACCAGTGAGATTAATCTTTTCAGGTAAGAAGTCGAGTTTGAATGAGGTCGGACGATGCCATTTATTGTTCCTAGGCAACAGGCATAGGCAAGCATAATGAGCGACGTTCAACTGTGTGACTGAAACCTGATTTTGATAGGAAAGTTTTTTTTTTATTAATAAATCAATTAATATTGTTATTTTAGCAGAAATGCAGTTTAATAACGAGATTATTATACGAGGAAAAAAATGTTAAGTTGGCAAAGCACGCTCAAGAACATAATGGCGAATACACGAAAATAACCAGTAGTACAAAATAGACTGTCACCTCATTCAAATCGATCTCAAAATAAATCGAGCGAGGCGACATTAAAAGAAAAGAAAAAAAAAATTTTTCGAGACGCTAAGCAGTGGGACCCCACTGAAGACAATGGATGACTCGCAAAAGCGAGTAACGAGCGAGCTGCAAGATTCATCAAAACAAGGAACATGCAAATAAGGTCGAAGAGATTCTGCAACAAAGAGGAGGAACGGGAAGGAGCGAACAAGTCAGGCTCCCAATATCGCTGCCAGCAGCAGACTTCATGCTTATTCTCACCACCTCGGAGAAATGCTTTTCGACGACCGACCAGTCGCATTAAGGAAAATAATATTTCCTGTTTTAAAGACTTTTAATCCGTAATAATTAAGCAAACCGTATCTCCGGAATATGGAAAAAGTCGAATGCCACGAAATCAGCGATTAAGAAGCACGGTAGCGATTAAGAAGAAATCGTATATTTCGTCCGTCCAAATCCCAAGCCGCACAGTCGAAATATGTAAACCCACCTCTTCTCAGTCGACGTCGTCTCGCCCGAGCTCCACTGTTAAGAGAATAATTAAAAAGCTTAGAATCCGAAGTGAAGGCTCTTCATTCTACAATTATAGATCGACTGCAAATAAGGCCAGTATAACTTTTGATAATTATTTCAATAGATATTTGAGCAATAAGATTTCGCCTAATTTTTCTGCTCTTGATGGCATACATGTGAATGAACTGAATTCATTTATCATGTCAGATCCCAAGGACCGCTCTTCATTAAAGACGTGTACGGAGCCCAAAGACGACAACCCGTCTCTTAATGACACTTACCTTTCTAATTGCGAGATTTTACCTGGGTTGCATTTATCTATCAGCCGAAGCTCAAGGTTCAGTGACCTCGCCACTGGAAGGAACGCCAAATCGCAGTATTAACGAGGTCGAGCCCGAGCCAGCTTCTCAAAGTGCGTCGACGCTCGTATTAGATGTCAACGGATCACAGTCTCTCGCAATGACTTCATTGAAGAACCAATTTAGCTCATCCTTAGTACCCCGCCATTTGACTTTGCGCTCGGAGGAGCTCCAGGATCGACGGCGATAGTGCTTCGCTTCGTTCGCAGCCGTTAGCTTCGACAGAGCGCTGGTTTGGCTTTCCGTGCCAGGTAGGCAGCATAGCACCGTTCGATCCACTCCCCAAGAAGCCAACCTCTTGAAGTCGCCGTGCTCCAATGCTAAGGTAGCCAGTTATACTTAACTGCTTTCTGCTTTCAACTTAACCACCGCCACTTTGATCACCCGCTCGGAAGAAACCACGATTTCTACGATCTTCCCGCTATCGCCATTGTTAGCAACTGTAGATCAGTCGTAGGATATTTTGATGCAAAACACTGATGAACTTTAATTTTGTAATATTCATATTGATAATAATACTCATTCAACTATTTGAAGTCACTTTTATTATTTAATTTCAACTTGTAATTAATTTTTTTACAATTTGAAATTGAAGCGTCCCCTCAAAAAGGGATCTAAACGCTATTTTTTATCAAAATCAAACTATTGAGTGGAATGCACTTCTTTCCTATTACTGTATATAATGCTTCCACCTTTCGCAATTTTTTTCTAAATATTTAGTGCTGTTTTATCCCATTAAAACTTCCCCTCTGTGGAAAAAGGGATCTATGTTGAAAGCAACATGGCCGCGCGCCTGGAGAAGGTTTGGTCTTAAATACTCAAAACAAAGGCATAAGAAGACAAGCAAATCCTTTCAACTGGAAGGATAACAAACGAAAAAGGCTAAAAGTTGCTGGAATGAAACACCTAACACGGAAAAGTGATGTTATTCCATCGAAAACTCCACCTAATGCAGTGAGTATTCTTGCACGTGGAAAGCGGATCTATGTGTTTTCTATTCTTACAGAGCTTAAACACCGGATTATCTATGTGTTTTAAACTCAAATATCAATTATATTTTTAACATGTTTAGGTGAGATAACCTTTATATTGTAATATTTCATATTTTAATAGAAATGTATACATGTATGAAAATGAATGTATGAGGGCTGCAAAACTATGACGAAACCCAACAAGGATGTTCTTCATCAAGAGTTTTATAAACTGACTTATAATGAACGGAGTTCATATCTTTTCTCGTGCATGGAGAAGCCAGATGTTAAACGCCGTAGAAACAAGGGGAATGGCGAAATAGAAAACGCTTAACGGAGAACCTGCAGTTTCTCATACGGTGTTCGGTTAAAAGGTGCAAAGGTGGTTTCTCATACGACAGTTATCTTGCTATAACTTCAATATTCACGATGCAGCTACTGGACATGCAAGAGTGTGCATATGGGACAAAACAGTTGCTAAGAGAGGATCAACTGATATATCTTCATGCATATTGCAATATATTAAGGAAAACGTAAAACCCCTTTCCAATGCCGAAGACAGAAAGCTCGCGATTTGGTCAGACCGATGTATTGGTCAAAACAACAATTGGAAGATGATTTCTCTTATGGTGTATGTAGTCAAGAACAGATATTTCACCGCAATAGAGGGGAAATTTCTGTTGTCCGGCCATTAACTTTTGCCTTGTGATTTGGACTTTGCACTTATTGAGCGTTCTTTAAGGAAAGAAACAGCTTATGTCCCATCACAGCTGGTTAAAATAATCACTGATGTCAGGCCATCGAACCCCTTTGAAGTTAAACTTATGGAATAACATTACTTCGTTGACTTTTCTGTAGTGCAGAAGAACTTAAAGAAAGCATCTACGCTAAAAACCACAGATACTGTGTGGATGCAATACAACGGTGATGATCCAAGTGGGATAAGCGTGCGCAAAACACACAATATTATGGAAGACTGGAGTACATATAGATTAGTACTGGTAAATAAGGGAGGCCAACCAAAGCGTGCCCTAATAATTTCACAACAGCTTTCTAGTGCTTGCAATGGACATCTGCCGATTAAAGAAGAAAAGCTGAATGATTTGAAGGACATGCTGCAATATCTAGCAGAAGAATATACAGAAACATAACCAGCATCAACTCAGTTACGCCTAATAGACGTAGTTCACATTCCAATTGGAGAAATAAATATGTTTTACATAACTTATAATGGTATTATTCTATATTGGTTTCATTTATCGCAATATAATCCTTTCATTCATGTGTTTTTAATGATAATGTCTTGTAATAATTAAGATATTTTTAAAAACCTACCATATTAAAAAACAATAGAAAAGACCTACAATATTTTTAAAACAATAGAAAAACTCAAAAATGTCTATCGATGTTTTTCTTTAATTTGCTAACGAGCTCTGCCGGATTTTTTTTGGTACATCCGTGCGGCCTCTCGCCAATTTTCGCGGAGGAAGAAGATAACAAACGTGCGCGATACTTCTATCATGGAAGACGGATCTATGTCACTAATGCACTTAGATCCGTATTCCATTCGTTCAACAATTTTTGCTTATTTATAAGAAAATGCATAAGCTATGAAATTTTTTTACAGTGTATTATAAAATGGAATACGTTTTTGCAGATGAGTTTAAAAATAAATGTTACAAAATGGCGTTGGTAAACATTTTGCCATTTTTCTCTAAACGTATCTTTTGGTCGTTAGATCCGTTTACGAGGGAGCGCTTCAATTTATTATACCCTAGCTGATATACCCGGCGTTGCTCGGACTCCTTTTTGATGAAATTTTGCAGTATCTGAACGTGAATATACAGTGAAAATGAACACATGAAAAAAGGTTAGAATTAATACAGTAAAAATCATAATGAAAAACCGAAAAGAATTATTTTAAAATGCTCCCAATACATGGCGCTCTCTAACTTAAGCCTTCTAGCAGTTTTACCACAGATTAAATACAACATGTTTTCTCTATTTTTTAAAACCTGAGATTCTATCCAACTTTTACATATGTGTAGAATAATGCATGTGGTTTCGAAAGAGGAAGGAATAGAATGAAAATAAAACAATACTTTGATCTGACGTTTCTTCAGCCCTGGCTGTGGTTGTATTCTCCTCTTTCGCTCGCCTCATACTTGAGATTAGAAGAGCTTGTGGCAACGTGTAGGCTTTGTTTTACCACAATCGGCCCATGGGAAGAAAAGATATAATAATTGGAATGTTTATGGCAAATGCCCTTATTTAAAAAAAAATTGTGTGTCGCGGGACACACGACCGAAGTGAAACTTCAAGTGCATGATAATAGTCAGTGAAAACAAGAACAGCTGAAGGAACAGAAGTGCATGATGATACTCCTTCCCCCTTCATTTGTTCTTGGTGAAAAACATTGGATGATGTAATTAGTGATAAGGATTAGGTACTAATAATGATAAAAAACACAATAATTTGCCGGTTTTTCGATAATAAATCAAAAACACACATGAAAGATTTATTTAAAAAATACAAGATGCACCAAAGTATCTTAAGCAAATACAAGTTTATGATCTAGCAACAGCACAATGTCTTATTTTAAATGTTAAAATTGTTACAAAAGCTTTAGAGAAATATAAATAATGTTTAATAATGTACTATATTATACAATAAACTAAAATGTGTACTTTTGACATTGAAACGAGGTCTGCAGCTATATAATTAGTACTTACAGAGGTTCAGAACCGCCTACGTATGTCGTTCAGTTCATTAACGGCCATGGACCGTTTCTGCAGTACCTACAGAGGTTTAAGCTACGAGGCGAAAACCCCTTGTGTCCCATCGAAAAATAATTAATGGGGAGAAAAAAAAAGTTGAAAATTCGAGTTACTGCATTGCCAGAACCACAGATTACGTTTACTGTGGCCAGAACGATGTTATCAAAAAATGACATTACACGCGAGGATGCAGAATGACTTCATTAAATCAACAATCACAGAGCTTCGAATTTTACGGATAGTCTTCGCTCCGCAACAATTAAATGTTTTATTCAAATTATTTATTAATTTGAAAACTACTTCACTTTCAAATTTTGAATTCAATTATTTCGATGAAGGCAAAGAGACGGGAGGGTAGATCTTAGAGACATTCCTATTCTAATTTTCGATGGTCTATTCGAATCTCAAGTCAAATTCAAAAAATCTGAAAAAAATGGCAAGACCAAACGACCGACTGCACAAATCCACTGTTCATCACGGCTTTGCATTATTTTATTAAAATTATTTTTGTTGCGAGATGCTATGTGGTATATTTTCGGTATTCTTTATTTTTTACCTTTCTGTAGATGTATACGGCGGATTTGATTCCAACTGCTGTCTTTTACGAGATCGTATGCGTCCTATAGACTTTTTAGCTTTCGTTATATGTTTTTTTTTTGTTTTTGTTTTGTTTTATTTGGAATTGCTTCTTCAGTTCGTTTACGAGCTCTATACGCTCTCATACGTTCTACACTTGTTTTTGGGGACGAACTCTCCGTTTGATTCACTTAAACTACAATCATAAAAATAATATAAGCCCTGCACTTGCACTATCTATGATGATGCAGTAACAATGTATTGCATTTCAATGCGGAGGCCTTCTCTCTCGGCGGTCACGCTCCATCTCTGACGTTAACAATCAGTGTTTTCCGTTTATTGGAATCAATGAAGGTTGGATTGTTGGAACTACGTCACTCCCGTAACGCGAAAAGTGGTAACCGTCTGTTTGCTCTGCAATTCCAACAATCTGAGGTAAGTTATTCACTGATTGATCACCTATTGTTGCATTCGCACTTTGCTGTCGATATATTGAGGCCAAACTTGGGCATTCATCACTTGAAGCAAAACAGTGCGTGGGCGAAACCGATATAGCGCCGAAAGGGACTGCTTGCTCTGCTGCCTTTCCACAATTTCTGATTTACAATCGCAAACAGACAACCGATGTTATAGATATAGACAATGGCGGGTTTAACGGTAGGCGGACAAAGCGGCCGCGTGGGATCCCGGGATGCGAATGTTATAAAAAAATAGACCATACAACCCCGAATGTTATAAAAAATAGACAAAATTATCGTTTAACAGGTAATTAATGAAGTAATTGAAAGTAAGTTAATTTATTTTACGGAAGGAAGCTTTAATTATTCAAATCAAATAGCAGTAAATTTTGAGGGCTCCAAAATTGAGGCTCCTAACTTCAGCTTAAGGGCCCCAAAATTTTTACCGCTTGGGGCGTCCGCCTAACATGAGCGTCCTTATTATCATTAATCCCCTTAAAACTTAAAGCCTCCTTAAAGCAAGCATTTAATATCACCCCTTGTTGATGCAACATAGAAACACAAACAGCCAATTGTTGATAAGAAAACAACTTGCCGATTGTTGGCCAGAACTTTGGCTTGCTTTGTTGGTCCGTGCATATTGTGGGTGAGATATCTCCTAGTTGCCATCTGAATATCGATTAGAAGAGCGTAGGAGGTCAACGGGAGATCGGACGTGAAGGGGACCTAGCCTAAGACACTCCCCTAAGCAAAATTTCAGCCTTGGGGTTTGCCCGGTTCAGAACAAACAAGCAAACAAACAAACAAACAGACGGAAATTGCGCTATATATACAGGGAGTAAATTATCTCCTTCAAAAAACTACACTATTAAGTAGTCGAAATTCAGTGGATTAAAATTATATAAGACACTTGGGGTCGCAAATCGTAAGCAGCTCCGTAAATCGAACCTCAAACTAAGCTGAATGGCTTCGCGCTGCGTAGCACGAGCCAAATTTGGGTGACTGTGTTCGCCCGGCTCGGCGCGGCCTGGCGTGACCTGGCTGGTTTCCCCGCTCCCCACTAACTCATCCCGAAGAGGTCCGCCTTCCACTCCAACGTGACATACTCTGCTCTCGCGCCGGAGTCAGTAGCACAAGCAGTACCAAGCTTGTTTACCTGCGACACAGCACTGAACATCTTCTATATATAAATACAGCAATACATTTTTTGTTATGCACTTTTACCTGTGTTAACGTGGACGAGTACGCATGAAACATATATGGTTGGAAAGTTCCTGTGCTCTAGATGGGTACAATATATTTTGTCTGCGTATTTGTTCACGTTAAAACAGGTAAAAAGCGTTTCAAAAAAATAGCATTATGGAACAGGTTATGCACCATATTTGTCAATGCATGTAGCGTCAAATTAACTCAAATCATTGTTGATATTCATTTAAAAGAATTTAAATTGTTGTTTTTTGAAGTTCATTTGAAAGCATTAGAAAACCGTATAACAAATACTCTGCAGCTTCTGAAAGTCAACGAAGTGATTTTAGAACCTGAAGATCCCCAAGTATAACATAGTACCTTTAATGTACCCATACATTATTCCATAGAAACAACTGCTTAAAAATTGTTATTAACCAACTATTCAAAATTTTTCTATAATTAGTAGGTAAGCATTTTATGTATTTTTCGTCATTTTCTAAGCTATTTTAAGGTTTTTTTTCATACACTTTGAAAGTAATATTTTTAGTTAAAAATATAATAAATACCAATTTTGAAGTTTTTGATTTTTATTTATTTTTTTAAAAATTTTGTTAACACTCTTTCTTTAGTAACAAAAAAGTTATCGATTTTTTTTCAAAGTTATCATTGCGGTGAAATGAATCGTGAGTGTCAGAAATGTCATGCAAAGCATTTTGGATATTTATTGTGTTATCTATTTTTCATTCTTCAAAGTTTATTAATAAGCAAGATTGAGGGTAGAACAATTACACATAGATTTTTTTTTTCTCAGATATGTGATCGAATTTCGATCACGGGGGATCCTAGTAAAATAAAACACAAACATAACATAATGACGGTACGCCAAAAGCTAATTTGTTCATTGCCTCGATACTTTTTGATGAAAAACATGATAAATGCTATCGGTATTAAACAAGGTTGGTACTGCTCATGCTACTGACTCCAGAGTACGTCACTTTGGAGTGGAAGGCAGACCTCTTCGGGATGAGGTAGTGGGAAGCAGAGGAACCAGCTGGGCCGCGCCGTGCGAACACAGTCGCCCAATTTTGGCTCTTGCTACGCAGCGCCACGCCATTCAGCTTAGTTTGAGGTTCAATTTAAGGTGTTGCTTGCGATTTGCGACCCCAAGTACCTTATGTCACTTTAATCGCCTGAATTTCGTCTACATCGTAGTGTAGTTTTTTGAAGGAGATAATTTACACCCTGTATAAGACTAAAAGGATTGCTTTACAATTTTCGTCTCCCGTCCCATTTCTCTCTGTTCAGAACATGTCCAGAAATAACGGAAATGATTGTGTTTCCAATGAAATCCGACAAGTGTCTCCATGTGCTGCGTTTTCTCTCAAACAATGATAGGTTCAAGAAATCGCTGTCCTCAATTGAGTTTCTCTCCATAAGTACTTCTGGTTGGGAAAACAAAAAAAAACCAAAAACTGTGACGATAGGAGGTAGTATTTGCCTATAAACTTCCAACTTATAACTGCATTAAACAAATGTTGGAAACCTTTCCAGCTAATAACTGTTCATCTCTCCGTGAAGGATTTCGTTTTTCGCACAATAAATAGAAAAGTAACTAAACAGGTTACTGTCGCCTTACAGTATAACAGAGGGACACCAGGAGTTCCAATTAGTTTCGCCATTTATTCCCGGCTTTGTCAAGGATATACATCAAGAGGCACGCCAGACTTTATATATATAGAACAGTGGTACCAATTAAGCAATGAGTGTAAATAAATATAAGAAGAAATAGGATATTTCCTCACCCTTTTACTAAGTCTTTCCCTAAACCCGATTCTATTGACCTACTAGCTATCCTCTCTGTTATTTCCTCAAAGAACTACTTCTCCTTTAACAATTCTTACTATTCCCAACCCACAAGGCTAGAAATGGGATTTCCACTCAGCAATTTTCTGTCGGAGGTTTTCCTACAGCACCTGGAATTAACAAACGTCACCCCCTCCTCAATATATCCTCTGTCATCGCATATTTCCGATATGTCGATGACATCCTTATCCTTTTTGATACCCGATCCACTACCCCCACTAAAATTGTTAACACCTTTAACTCCTTTTCTCCACATATCCAACTCACTTTTGAACTAGAAACTAACCAGTCCATCCCTTTCCTTGATACCCTCATCACCAACAACCCCCACATAAACCGCTTCCCCTTTTCTGTCTTCCGTAAACCGACTACATCCTCCAACTTATTACACCCTTCCTCTTCACACCCCACACCCACAAACAAGCCTTACTAAGATTCCTAATCGACCGTGCTCTGAAGCTCCCCCTCTGCCCCCTATCCAGATCTTCAGAACTCCGCATAATCCGACACCTCACCCACTCCAAAGGATATTTGACCTCCACGTTCTCCCGCATCCTTCACCGCCGCAGACGGACCCTACTCTCCCCCCCTCCTGATTCGCCCCATACTAAAAAATGGACGTCCTTACTATTTCTGGGACCTAATTTATCCCAGCTTTCCGATTTCTTATCATCTCTCGGCCTCCGAATATCATTTCGTACTCCCACCCCAGCTGCTCGCACCCTGAAACCGCCCACCTCCATCACCTCCGACAAATATTCCCAGTCCGGAGTTTATCGCCTGAATTGTGCGTTTTGCAATATGTTCTATGTGGGATTATCGACCCACAATCTTGCATTGCGTTTCAAAGAACACCTTGACTCGTATAAGAAACGGGACCGTGTCTCTCACTATGTCAACCATCTCGCAGATTCCAGACACACTTTGAAGACACAAGAAGAGGTTATGGCTGTCTTGCACATCTGCAATAAACCAGAAAAAATTGCCACCCTCGAAGCGTTCGAAATATTGAAGGCCAAGAGGTGCTTCCAGACTTGCTTCTCAATTGCCAGACGGACTTTAATGTGTATGCAATACTTAGTTCTTTATCTGATCTACTATGGTTTTCTCTAGTTGTCTTTTCTTTATTTTGTGTTTCTTCTGCTTTTTTGTAAATTTCCCTACCCTTTTATTTTATTTTGTTGTTTTCATGTAAATCCTCTTGTCTTCGAACAACTGGATATGTTCTCTTTTCTGTCTGCGTTAAACGCGCACCATCTCTGTACAATTTCTTTTTTGTATTTTACAGTAAAATTTTGTATGTATTTTATTTTATTCTAATGGCCATTACATCCTTTTTGAACTCATTAGCCCCCTTGCTTTATATCCTATTGGTTCTTACATTTATTTACGCTCATTGCTTAATTTGTACCACTGTTCTGTATATATAAAGGCTTGCATGCCTCTTGCTGTATATCCTTGACAAAGCCGGGAATAAATGGCGAATCTAGTTGGAACTCTTGATGTCCCTCTGTTATACTGTAAGGCCACCACCTTTTTAGTTAATAGGAACAATATTATGATCCATCCTTCCACCGATATGACTCCACTCATTACTAAGATGTTCCACATCAAGAGGAAGCTAGCATCTACCATCCAGAACATCTGGTTCAACCGCATGTGTATACGAGAGCGTCTAGAACCCAAGAATGCCCATGTCATCATCAGGAACAGGTATACTGCCGCCCAAGCTGCATGAGCCGCCACCGTAAGGACTTGGATAAGCCGTGCTACCACCACTTTAGTTTATAAGAAGCATCGTCTTAACCAAGAGATATTCCACTTCCACCTCCACATTTCATCCGTCATGCCACCTAATGTTCTGATGCCGCTGTTCGAGGATGATGAAGTTAGGCTGCAATCCTTCAAATAACATAAGTTCTTAACCCTGTGCAAGAAGCTAGACGACCTCCGACGCCCGCCTCCAACACGCCCACATCCTCCTGAAGGTGCTTTTGTATTTCACGCCAATGTTGTTAATCTAACTTCAATCCAGCTGTCCGACAACGAACAGCGACTCCTCGACAAAGGCCTCAAGCACGTTATCTATAGGAAGCCAACACGATCTGACTTACACGATGTCATCTCAGATGTTGAGCACGCCATCAACCTACAACCCCAGACTGACCGTCCTCCAGCGCGAGCCATCGCCGGACATTTGATAAAAAAGTCTTTCAAAGAAGCGTCTGCGTCTAGACCACTCCGTGAACTACTCACTGATGCTACTGCCTCTGCCGCATTGAAGACGAAGTTACAAGATTCTGATGCCCTTGTTGTCAAGGCCGATAAAGGTAACGTGTCGGTTATCATTTATCATTCTCCGTACATTGATAAAGTTAACAATTTCATCACCGCCAACAATTTTGTCACCCTCCCATCCGACCCCACCTCGAAATACCACAAATCTATTATTTCCGTCATCAACAAATCCCCACGCTTCAGATACCTCCGACGCCTCATCCCCCCTAACCCTCGCCCACCCAACCTTAACGCCCTAGTCAAAATCCACAAACCTAACATGCCTATACGTCCCGTTGTGAACTATTCCCATGCTCCTGCCCACCTCGTTGCCAAAAGCCTTTCCACCTTCCTCTTTAACCTGAAAGTCCGTCCTAATACTTACAACGTACGCAACTCCCTTACACTTACTGAGTCCCTTTCTTCCCTCCACACTGATGAGCACCTCTCCCTTATGTCCCTTGACATCACCAATTTATACACTAACGTCCCCGTCACTCCCACCCTTTCTATCCTTGAGTGTCTGTTACATACTAAGTCTTTCCCTAAACCCGATTCTATTGACCTACTAGCTATCCTCTCTGTTATTTCCTCACAGAACTACAACTCCTTTAACAACTCTTACCATTCCCAACCCACAGGGCTAGGAATGGGATTCCCACTCAGCAATTTTCTGTCTGAGGTTTTCCTACAGCACCTGGAATTAACGCACGTCACCCCCCTCCTCAATAATTCCTCTGTCATCGCATATTTCCGTTATGTCGATGACATCCTTATCCTTTTTGACTCCCGATCCACTAATCCCACTAATATTGTTAACACTTTTAAGTCCTTTTCTCCACATATCCAATTCACTTTTGAACCAGAAACTAACCGGTCCATCCCTTTCCTTGATATCCTCATCACCAACAACCCCCACATTAACCACTTCTCTTTTTCTGTCTTCCGCAAATCGACTACATTCTCCAACTTAATACACCATTCCTTTTCACACCCCTCCACCCACAAACAAGCCTCACTAAGATTCCTAATGACTGTGCCCCCTGAAGCTCCCCCTCTGCTCCCTATCCAGATCTTCAGAACTCCATATTAATCCGACACCTCGCCCACTCCAATGGATATTCGACCTCCAAGTTCTCCCGCATCCTTCACCGCGCAGACGGACCCTTCTCTCCCCCCACCCTCCTGATTCGCCCCATACAAAAAAACAGACATCCTTACTATATCTGGGATCTAATTTCTCCCAGCTTTCCAATTTCTTATCGTCCCTTGGCCTCCGAATATCATTTCGCACTCCCACCCCGGCTGCTCGCAACCTGAACCCGCCCACCTTCATCACCTCCGACAAAAATTCCCAGTCCGGAGTTTATCGCCTGAATTGTGCGCTTTGCGATATGTTCTATGTGGGATTATCGACCCGCAATCTTGCATTGCGTTTCAAAGAACACCTTGACTCGTATAAGAAACGAGACCGTGTCTCTCACTATGCCAACTATCTCGCAGATTTCGGACACACTTTGATAACAAAAGAAGAGGTTATGTCTGTCTTGCACATCTGCAATAAATCAGAAAAAATTGCCACCCTCGAAGCGATCGAAATATTCAAGGCCAAGAGGTCCACTCCCCACTTGCTTCTCAATTGCTAGACGGACTTTAATGTGTATGCAATACTTAGTTCTTTATCTGATCTACTATGATTTTCTCTCGTTTTCTTTTCTTCATTTTATGTTTCTTCTGCATTTTGTAAATTTTTCTTACCCTTTTATTTTATTTTGTTGTTTTTATGTAAATCCTCTTGTCTTCGGACAACTGGATATGTTCTCTTTTCTGTCCGCGTTAAACGCGCACCATTTCTGTACAATTTCTTTTTTGTATTTTCAAAAAAAATAATTTTTGTTTTTTTATTTCATTTATTCTAATGGCCATTACATTCTTTTTGAACTCATTGGTCCTCTTGCTTTATATCCTATTGGTTCTTACATTTATTTACGCTCATTGATTAATTTGTACCACTATTCTGTATATATAAAGGCTTGCATGCCTCTTGCTGTATATCCTTGACAAAGCCGGGAATAAATGGCGAAACTATTTGGAATTCCTGATGTCCCTCTGTTATACTGTTATACTGACCACCACCTGTTTAGTTAATAGGAACAGTATTATGATCCATCCTTCCACCGATATGAAATAGAAAAGTAGTTTATGCGATCGGTTTGTTCAGACGTCCATCCGTTTATCTGTGGGCACAATTCCAACTATGGATTGCGTTCAATGGGTAGCGTGCATATAGTGAATTGTTGGAAGAGACGAATCAGCCTTGCACTGGGGAAAACGCGTGCCGTGCACTTCGTTACGGCTCCGTGCGTGCTCTAAACGTTGTTGAGATGGTGTGCGTGCAGGATGCACGTGATTAACGATTACAGAAAAAATTTAATCCGTGCCTAAACCAAAAGAATTTCTTTATTCGTAGTGAGCTTATTATCTATTACAATAACTTGAAATGGAATTAACTTTTTCAAACTCTGTTTTCACCATTTCATTAATATGAGACAGAGCACGAACAAGTTTGATGGCGAGATAGCCAGAGAGGTACATTAGCACATGCTCTAATAGGACTATTATGATACACCCTTAAAAATCTTCAATGACCAGATATGACATGTAATATATCTAACAACTCGTAACGACGTATCATGAACGAATACTTAATGATAGCCGAAATTTGTTTACAAGTGCATTTTCTAATGATACATTATGTCACCTTCAGAACTTTTACAGTAACATGTAATATATCAAACATCCCATGGCGATGTGTCATGAATAAAAATATCAAGTAATTAATAACATAATTTGATACCACCCAATGTGACATTGGTTCGTTTGTCCAATACATCAATGGTTTCTTTCCGTCAGTAGAATTCACGGTCGAGACTGAAAAATATCAGTGCCTTCCATTCTTAGACATTAAGATTTCTAGGTTTAAAGAGTCCCTATCATTTGATGTGTATAGAAAACCTACAAACAGTTTAAACTACATACCTAATGATTCCATTCATCCCTGGAACCAAAAACTTTCAGCTTTCATCTATATGATAGATAGAGCATTGAATATTCCATTGAGTCCGTCCAAATTTAAAAAGAAATAGCCATTGTTCAAAACACGGCCAACAAAAACGGGTATAGGTCAAAGCTTATTTTGGATTTAGTTAGAAGAAGAAGGTTTAAAAAGTTCTTAGCAGGAATCACTACTTTTAAAATGAACATAAATAACCGGAAAATCATTTCCTTGCCCTACAGCAAGGTCAAAAAAGCAACTGCTGGGCAATCCTAAGGACCGGATCCCACCACTGCAAAAATCAGGCATCTACCAGGCTCAACGTAACCAATGCCCTATGATGTACAAAGGGCAGACGTTCCGAAGCATAGAAACAAGATTTAAGGAGCATTTGAACCACAGAAGATTTGGCAGAAGCAACCAGTCAGCCATCGCGAAGCATTCCCTGGATACGGGCCACGAATTCGATATGAAGTGTGAAATTAATAAAAATCGGTCAATAAAAAATACTTATTAGATTCTTACGAAAGCTTAGCTATAAATAAAACGGATATGCAGTTACTGTTAAATTCGGACAGGGGCCCCATTGGTGAATCTAGTTTGATCCAATGAGTGGCCCAGTTACCAAAACGGTGATCACGTGTTCAGGTTTGTTTTTTTTTTGTTTCTATTGGTTATTGTTCACTATATATACCTTGCTAATTCAAAAAACAAGTGATTAGACTTAAAAAATCTAAAGGATCCATAGATATGCCCATAATTCTGGTTCTGTTAGCGAACACAGAGCACAACAAGACTCTAAGAAATGTTACTCGCATAGGACCCTTAGCTGTATCCATCGAAATGTTCCGTGGAAATAAGAGACCATTACAATGCTTTAATTGCTTACGATTTGGTCATATATCTCTAGGGTGTACTGAAGCCCCTCGCTGTAACAAATGTGCTAAAGACCACCAGTCACGAGACTGTCCAAATGTTAAAGGACAAGATCTTCCAAAATGTATAAGATGCGATGGGCAGCACACATCCAGTTTTACAAAATGCCCAAAATATCCGCAAGACAAACGAGTTCCAACTAAAGTTACTCCGGGGACATCCTATGCCTCAATAGTCTCGAAAACGGATAAAAGATTTAACATAAATGACATTCAAGACATGTGCAAACAACATGACATACATATGCCATTTGTATAATGAATGAGTGGAATTCTTACGAGCAAACACTGAGATTATGGCTGATTGACGCTATACTGTTATTAACAGAGGTAACAGAGTTAAGCTTCGTTGCGTCATATGGAACGCCAGGAAAATTCCCCGGAGGCGTAATGAGTTTTATAACAATTTAATTAAATGGGATATAGACGTGGCATTTGTTTGTGAGACACATCTAAGGCCGGGCCAAGACTTCAGAATCCCGGGCTACTGTGTCTATTGCAAAGATAGAGTTATTACTCCCAATGTCAAAAGCTCATCTCGAGGTGCAGCAATTATCGTTAAAAAAGGCATTCGGCATCGGGAAGACCTCATACGAATGTATACAGGAATGGAGGTTGCTTTTATTACTATCACGGATACTATTGTTGGCGATGTTAAATTCCTGGCTCTTTACAACTCTCCCAAGCATAAGATCGATGTTGACCAGCTCGATGAGCTATTCTTTCGCAGTTTCCCAGTGATAATGGCGGGAAACTTGAATGCTAAGCACTCGCAGTGGAACTCCATATATCATAATCAGAACGGTGTCGTATTATCTAGATATATACAGAACAAAACTGATATCATTGCGATAGGTCCTGTAAATGACACGTATTACTAAGACCACTCACCTATAAGTGATGTTCTTGATATTGTTTTGCTGAAAGGCTTCTATAAGCCATTCGATATTTTTACTGTTGATGATTTATCTTCAGATCATAAACCGGTCGCACTGAATTTTGAAAATCTCAATATTGACTGCAGAGAACAAATGGGGCTTAAACAAGATTGGAAACTTTTCAGAGATCTTCTCAAAAATGACAGCAATCTACTCATTGACGTGCATAGTACGGAGGAGATAGACATAAATTTTGAAAGGGTCACTACACGTATTACTGAAGCCATCAATGCTTGTGCTTCTCCAGTAGACGTGAAACGGCCTGATCATCTCGATCTTACTCCAGCAATCAAGTATCTAATAGATCAAAGAAAGAGGGTAAGGAGGCAATGGCACCGAACACGAGAGCCTTGGCTTAAAACCAAATATAACCGACTTACGAGAAGAGTACATGAGGAAGTAAATAAACTTCGTAACGATAGATGGAATGAGCAGGTGAAGAGCTTGTCAACCCAGGACAATTCTATATGATGCATGATTCGAGCCTTACAAAATAAAAAGGCCATGAACATCCCACCGCTTTTAGACACGAATGGACATTTCATAACTAATGACCAAGACAAAGCACAGCTTATTGCTGATTCACTTAAAAAACAATTTGTGACTCCAAAGGGTGATCGTCCGAAAAAACTAGAAATATCCAAAATGGTAGAAAGCAGCATAACAAAGTATTACAACAATAGCCATCATGTGGCCAAACATAAATTGCAGGTATCTGAGATTCAAAATTGCTTTAAGTAACTCAAGAAAAAGAAGGCACCAGGTAAAGACACTATTAATAACAATGCCTTAAAAAACTTACCGCAAAATATAACTAGTGATATGACTAAAATTATAAACGACTGTTGGGATAACTGTTACTTTCCGGATACATGGAAACAGTCTGTTGTCATAAGTATCCCTAAACCCGGTCAAAATCCTGCAAACTCTGTAAGCTACAGGGCCCATCAGTTTGCTGTCTTCTATATCCAAAGTCTTGGAGAGAACAATTCTCACAAGATTCTTAGATTTCTGCACAACCAATAATCTCATCCGTGCAGAACAATTTGGTTTTTGGGCGGAACATTCTTGCCAGCTCCAAGTTTGGAGACTTATAGCGGATATTAACACTCCCCTTAATCTTTCGATGTATTGCGACGTCATCTTCTTAGATGTTCATAAAGCATTTGATCAGGTCTGGCATGAAGGTCTTATTTATAAAATGATAACTGATGGTTTCCCACATGATTTAATTAGTCTAGTTCACTCGTTTCTGTCCAACAAGCCTTTTCAAGCCAGAGTTGGAGATGAATTATCTGATACCTGTGAGATAAATGGCAGTGTCCCACAAGGATCAGTGCTAGGCCAGTTCTGTTCAATTACTATATACGGACTTCCCTGAAATCTCTTACTGCAAGCTATATTTTTATGCGGATAATGCTGCTATACTGACATGGGCACGCCAGCCTAGTGTTGTTGTATCACGTTTGCAGAAAGCCCTTAAAGAATGTGAAATCTGGTTTAGCAAGTGGCGATTAAAACTGAATGTTGACAAATGCAAAACAATGTTTATCACTAAGAAGGAAAAGAGAAATCTTGACTCCTTAAAGTTATATGGCAAATACTTGGAATGGGTTGATAATTATAGATACCTTGGCGTTGTTATTGATTCAAAACTATCATGGAATATGCATGTGACTTACGCGATGAACAAGGCCAAAAAGCAAAGTTTAGCTTAATTGCTCTGTTGGGTCGTAACAGTGCCCTCAGTGTTGATAACAAACTACTGTTATACAAAATAATTGTTCGTGTCATCTTGCTATATGGCATGCCCGTCTGGGCTACGATTTGCAAGACAAGATGGAAGGAACTCCAAACTTTCCAGAACATTACCCTAAGGACTATTGCACAATTAGATAGTGACCCATGTCGGGAAATATGTTCAAGAGCTCATGAAAACCGTGCTGCCTATTATGGCAAATCATGATAATGATCTAGTCTCTGGCATTCTAAAACATTCTCTACATAGAAAAAGGCATCGTAATCCAAGACAAATCCTTGATGTCAAATTTGATGATATTGATAATGTCATCTTCCCAGATTACTGGGTTTCATAAATTCTTTCGTTTTTTTCTGTGGCGTACTATGTAATATACACCTAGTTCAAACAATCGTCAATCAAATTTTCCTCCACCAAGAAGAGGCAATTTTCTTTCATACTATGGATGAACTTTGTGGGTACATCAGGCTTCTTTTCTAGTTCAGTGTATTTCCCTTTGGAATATGATTATGAAGGGTGAGATTATGGAAGCTATGCTTCAAGTTCCACACGAATACCGATACACTACACTGTTCGATTGTCGAATAAACAAGTCAGTTCTCTCAAGAATCTCTTGAGGTTCTCCTTGTCTGCTGAAGATGAAAGCAAAACTTTCAAAAGACATTTACAGGTTGTATTGTTTCTTTCATTATTTTTGTTTTATTTCTTGTTTTACGCCTTTCTTAGTTGAGGTTAAAGAGTGTTGTGCTTTTAATCTGTTCATTAGTACGATCCACATAAATACTTATTTTGTTTTAATTAATAACTGTTGGAATTGGTTTAGTACTACATGTTCTAATGGTACCTTATGGTACCGTTGGAACTTTCCATTTTAAGACATGGCATGTAATATATCAAACATTTCGTAACAACGTCTCATGAATGAATGTAATGAGTAATTAATGACAGTGGCAATTAATTTAGTAGTACATGTCCTAATTGTACCATATGGTACCATTAAAACTTTCAGTGTTAAGATATCGTATGTAATATATCAAACAAATCTTAATGAAGTGAAATGAATGAATATAACGAGTAATTAATGATAGTGGGAATTAGTTTATTTGTACATGTCCTAATCGTACCATTGGTACCGTTGGAACTTTCCATTTTAAGACATGGCATTTTAAGCCATCGCAAATAGCTAATCGCTCACTTCAACAGTGTATGGTTATGTAAAAAAGCTTTAGCAGTAGTATATGTAGAAATAATCGACGCATACACAGAACAGTTCAACAAGTGACACTCGCTTCATTTTACATTATCGTAGGAATGCTTATGATAACGTTTCGTTATGCATTTATCTGCTCGAATATAAAAAAGAATTACAACTCCTTTTATTTAACCTATTGGTTCCTCAATTTTATTCGTTTAAATTCTAGTTTTTCGTTAGTCTCATTATTTATGGATTTACAATTCAGTTTTTATATTTATATATTTTTCTCTAAAGTGTTTCTCCTAGGTGCTCCATCAAGTGAGGATAGAGGTGAAAGTTTCATATAGCCCAGAAGACCACCACGCTGTTGAATCAGTTTTGCTGGGACATCATCGAAAACCCTCCCTACAGCCCGAACCTCGCTCCAAGCGACTTTCACCTCTTTCCTCACTTGAAGAAACACCTAGGTGACCGACGAATCGCTTGAGACGAGGAGGTGAAACACTTCGCGACAACGTGGCTGAACATGCAAGGACAGGATTTTTACCAGGAGGGAATATTCAAACTCATCCCACGAACCGACAAGTGCGTAAACCGATATGGAGACTATGTCGAAAAATAACCTAACGTACGCTCGTATGTATTATCTATTACTTACTGTGTCGGTTGTATGAAATAAAATTTACACGTTTCATTGCAGGCTTTGTAACCTTACTTTTTTGATCACCCCTCCTACTTTGTATCCATAAAGTATATTTTTATGATAAAAAAATTAATAAAAATTCAAATTAACGTTTTTGCATAATTACTAATCAATAATCTTCGAAGGTGTTTGGAAAAGTTTTGCCTCCCTAGGTTGTATCGTATTTATTTTATAATCGATTTTCAAAATTCGTTTGATAGTGTATACTTACATTTGTCCCCCCACGTGTAAGGCACTATTCAGTTTTCGACATAGTCCCCAACCATTTGAACATACATGCGCAACGTGTGATTAGTCGGCGAACCCATCAAAGAAGAATTCCGAGGTTGTTGTCAACACCAGTTAAGTTCTTTTACTTAAATTCATTAGTTTTATAAATAATGTATTGCCTTTTTTAAATTTTTCTTGGCTAATTTTACTCTCTTGTGGTATGTTTTCTTAACCAACAGAGTTGCAAAATGGTCGGCTAATCTGTCATTTTTATGATTTATAATTATTTCTTTCTTGTCTCTTACTGTCCCTTTGCTTGCTTATATATCTGTTTACAAGTTTTTCAAGGCATTTTATGTACAGTCACCAACAAAAGTATTTAGCCACCTTGCACAGAAATAACCTTGGAAGGTGGATAAATACTTTTGTATCTGTCTGTACATTTTCATTTCCATTGCATTTTCTTTTGCCAGCCAGCTGGCCGAAAGGGCTAGGGCCTATGCTTTCTAGTTCTCGAGTCCACCTGGTCGTGGGTTCGAATTCCGCCAAGGGCATGGATGTTTGGGTTTGTCCCGGGCTGCTTACAAATATAACTAGTGTAAAAGGAGCAAAATGACCTTAGTAGTCGATGCCAAAAATTCTAATAAACCAACTAATCATTTTGTTTCTTTCTATCTTTCTATCTTTTTGTTTCTTAATAAGGTGTGTCTCATAGCTATACAGCGTAACGTGCCGTTACCTTTTTCTGGCTAAAATTTACCAGCCGTTCATTGAAAATTTTTTTTTGAGCCTTCCCTTCAACTACTTTTCAGTATCTCTTTTGTTAGATTCCCTATCCCACTCAGGGGGAGTTACCTTAAGCGTTCCCTTCCGGCGCTGTGTGTTTCAAGTTTCCCATCTTACCGATATTCCTGGTGTCTACCGCGTGTAGTCTCTATCTCATATGCCCTTTTTCTAAATTTATTTTTTCGGCCGTTATGTCCTTCAATTCTTCCAGTTATGTTCCTTATTGTGGCATTGGGGCCTGTAGGATGTCGGGTTTTGAAGTTCATCACTGCCGTGTGGGTCTTCGGTAAGTAAAATTCTTTTCGAGCTAAGTTCTCGTTTTTGCGGGTTGGGTTTCTATTTCGCGTGGTAGCCCTTGTTATCTAAGTTTTCCCTTTTCCTCCTCTCTCTTGAAGTATTTGTATTACATCGCCCTGTTTTCTCCGGATGGTAGTTGAATTCAATATTTTTGGGAATCGTGTCAGATAACCTAAAAATTTTTTTTTCACGTGTTTTCACCGTTTTGTGGTGAGCGAAGAAAAAAAAATTTTTTTTTACAAAATTTTTTTTTTTGTTGCTGGTGGAGGTTGTAACGTGCCGTTACCTTTTTCTGGCTAAAATTTACCAGCCGTTCATTGAAAATTTTTTTTTGAGCCTTCCCTTCAACTACTTTTCGGGATCTCTTTTGTTAGATTCCCTATCCCACTCGGGGGGAGTTACCTTAAGCGTTCCCTTCCGGCGCTGTGTGTTTCAAGTTTCCCATCTTACCGATATTCCTGGTGTCTACCGCGTGTAGTCCTTACCAAAACTGTGTGATCATCGACCGTCCCGGGCGTGAGCCTTATGGATCAGACGCTTAATTAATTACTTTAACGGAGATTACTGTGTTCCCCCTCCTTTTTATATATTAAAGGGATCACTTGACGCGTTCTGTTCGCGTTGTTCTTGGGTTAATGATACCTCATTTGGGGAGTTATTTGTTCTATTGTTTCCTCGCGCTAATTAAGTTTTTCTTCTAGAGGGATTCATTTATGTATTGACCGATTCCTCGTACTTTGCGTCACTAAAGTCGCCGTCTCGCGTCCTTTGAAGTTTATCCCGTGGCGAATTTCCTTTTTGGCGCTTGACGGATATTTGAATTTTAATTTCTCATCGAGACAATTAGTTTAGCGTCTAGTTTTGGTCCGTATTTCATTGCGTCATTTGTTGGACTCGTCTTGTTCGTTGTCCGTGGGGTCATTTCTCGTCATCGATTAATGATCTTGAGAATCGCTCGTCCTGTGGATTTCTCAACTTACTATTTGATTTTTTTTTGTCGATTAGATATTTTCTTTAATTTTTGGTAAAAATAAGGATTGATTTTGAATTCTTTTTCTTTAGCAAATGATAAGAGATATCTTAGCCTCATGCTATAGATATAAGACGCGTTCTTTAATGTTAAAAGATAATTAAGTATTTCGTTCTTTTTGATTTACTTTGGGAGCTGGAAAAGATTTTTTTTTATTACTATGTTTGCTGTATTTCTTTTACGGGGACTTCTTATTAACGCTATTGTTGGTTACTCGCGCGTTCCCGTTGTTCGCCTGTCTTTCATTGTGTTCAAACGTCGTTGTAATCGACCGCTCGTTTTCTTAGAGCAACTAGCTATCTTCCTTTCTGAGAACTTGGATGTCGTGCCACGTGCACGAGTTATTTAAATTTTTCTTTAGTTTTGTAATTTTCTTGGTGGAAAAAATAATTTACTTGGGCAGATCCAGCTAGACCTTCAAGAGAAGCAACATCAGCTCCTCAGCCTGCTCTTGAGTTCGGAGATGGCTTTCCTTAGGAGAACGAACTTAATACTTTCAGTCATCGCCAATCTTAACTTCAAATCATGAACGTTTAGTTCATGTTAGCTTTTGGTATCGGATCTTAACCGATTGTAACTCATCACTATGACATTGATCATCGTTTACTGCCAAGTTTCCATCTTTTGAGTGTTCATGGTCAACTAAGCGTCGCTTCTACCTTAGATCGTCATTTGCTTTTCCATTGACCGAACTGCCCGTGATCGAGCTCATCTAAGATAAGTTGTGTCTCATTGACCTTTGAAATTGTATTTTTCTGCAGTTGTTGCAAGATCGATTTTTCCGTTCGTCATGGAACGTTCACCTACGTTATGGTTTGCCTTCGCTTGATTTAACTTTACGCACATGAAACGCCATGCAGTTTTTTTTTATAGCAATGTTACGCTTGCTTCGTCGGATTTTGCCGGACCTTTTCTTCAATTTCTCAAAGTCTTAGTCACGGCTTATGTATTTTTATTTTTCTCCTTTTTTCTCTCCTTTTAAATTGTATTTTCTGATTGTATTATTGATATCCGTTTTTCCTAATAATAGGAAATGATACCCCTGTTGTAATCTATTATTTTAATTATTTCGTTTTCTTTTCCAGGACCTCATCCATGTTGTCGTTGCTGTCTGTCTTCATTCACCCCTTTTGTTATCCGTATGAGCCTGTTGGTCCGTCCCGTCTTACCATTTTTCCATCTTACCTTGTGTTATTGTTCCCACTGTCCGTATTTTAGTGTATATTTTGTACTTCGTCTTTACGGTCCTTGCGGAGGAGGTCCAGGGTTTGTTGTTTACCTTTTATCTTTCTTATACCACTGTAATTCAAATATTTAATTTTTTTGTGATTCCAATTTTTTTGCTATCTCTGTTGTAAAAGGAGAAAGTAGACGAAAATGAGTTTTATTTATTTCCAGTTTTATTTTCCTTGAGTATTTGCTGTTGATGGTCTTATTTACTTACAGTGTGGGTGGCTCTGCTTGACCTTTTGAGCTTCTAGATCTTCCAAGCTTCTCCAGGTTCCACTCCTACAACTCAACTGTTATGTTCTACTCTAGCCTTTTATCAGCCTTTGGGTGCCGCTCTATTATGCTGATCGTCGCTACACCGCCTTAGACTTTTCAAAAGATGGACCACCCAGCTTCTCTTTTGGGACCATTTTGTTTTACTCAATTCAGTACTATCTATGTTCGTTTTCAGCAATAAAGGAAAATATTTATTTGGATTTCGCTTTTTCAATCTTGTGTTTTTTTTTCTTAGGTTTGGGTTGTCTTGGTTGCGGGTTAGTCATTATAGTATTTAATTGGGGTTAAATTTGTAGTGAAGTTTTTCTCCTGAGTTTCTCTCATTCTCCACCTTACTTGGAGGATTGCTTTTGTTCTTTCAAGTAAGCGTTTTTTTTTTATCCTCGCGGTAATCTTGGGTTCTGGTAACTGTTTCCGTTTCAGTCGAGGGAAGGTTTTCTTTTGGGTTTTTTTACGCCTCACTTTTGGGGCGTTGGCTGTGCGTGCGGGTAAACGCGGTTCGCTTTTACTAGCACGTTACAACAGATAAATAAATTATCTCAAACATGAGTAAAAGGACTCGCGAAAGTTTACATTTTTTTTATAAATATGTTTGTGGGAATCATATGCTATCTACATTAACAAAAATCAATGTGTATGTGAGTGTGTGTGCATGTGTGTTTGTGAGTATATTCGCGAAACCATTGGACGTCAAAGTTTTCATAATGCTTTAATATACAGGGTGAGTCAAAGTCGCAGTAAACCTTTTTTCCGAAAACCTTGCAGGAATTGGAAAATCTGAATATTCCAGTAAGGTATGGAAATCAGCCATCTTGAATCTAAGCAAATTTCTTTTAAATGGAAAGGGGGTCGTGTGAAATATCAAATAACATCAACGTTTTCTCACAATTTCATTCCTGTAAACAGGGCGACTTTTGACTCACCCTGTAGTTCGGAAAGCGACTTTTTTTTTCCCAAACCACTTTTGCCAAATACGTCACAACAAACTGGTTATTGCTAAAATCTGACTTAGCTTTCTATGACCCATCAACTCTCTACGTGCGCGTGGGTCAATTCAATCAACCATGCTACTACTAAAATAGATAATATAAAGCAAAAAAAGTTAATTTGCGAGAAGTTAATAATGAAAATTAGGTCACAAAATTAAATCTATCATTAAAGATTAAACTTTGGTAATAGCTCATTTTATCCATATATCATCATATTTATTATATATAAATTCATTTTATCTTATCGAATATTTATTCTGTATGAATTAAAGTATATATTCTATATTTAAAATTAAAGAAATTATATCGAGATACGGATATCTTTCATAATTTGACCCATATTTCTATTTGTTTGGGATGCAGATGTCAACACTTAAGAACCTTTTTAAATTTAGGTTCTATCCAGAAGGGAGCAAATTTATCAGTTGCACAGAAACATCGATTGAAGACCACAGTTCAAAAATGTCACTAAAAAAACAAAAACAAATAAACCAACAACAAAAAAACATTACAAAAATGGACACCAGTATTAGATTAAATCAGAGCAAACGTCATGTCTCAAAGATTGATTGGTTTAAAGAAGTTCATGATAATTACAATATTTTATAAAAATTATTATTTATAAAAATTAAAAAAAAAAAATAACGACAAAAAATATCGAAAGAAAAACGGAGATCTAGGAGGCAGGCGTTACTGAAATCAATAAAACTCAGATTTTTTATGTAAAAATAGATATAATTTTATTTGTAATTAATTATTCTATTTTTTCTATTCTTTAATTTTTTAACTGTTTTTTTTCTATTGTTGAGTATATATTGTTTTAATAAATGTTAATTAAAAATTCTCCACGTGATTATCACTGTCTGCAGCTAGTTGTCCCTCGCGAATAATTTTCATGATCACGAGGATATGTGTCCCACTAGTATTCTTTCCGTGGTTACTGTTTTTTTTTATTTCAGACAGACCACTTCTAGCTTCTGGCTTGACCAGTCATCCCTCCATCTGGTCCTCCACGTCCTTCCTAGCCTACAGCATGGCGTTCAACTTCCATGTATCATTTTCAGTCCAATCTTCTGCAAATCACCCCTACCCTGCCGTTCGATGTTGAGTTTCTTATCGAATTTCTCACTTTCTCGCGGCAGCTATGATTCTTTACCGAGCAGCATTGTTTTGCGGGTTTACCCATAAGGTAATAATGAAATTTCTTTTAATGCTATTTCAACAATAACGCGCATAAGGGACACCATGCTGCACATTTTTCAATCTTATTCCCCATTAATAATTAATTATGATTTCGCAGTCTTTCTTTAGGCATTGAATGGGAATTTGAAATTTCTTTTTCCTTATTCTTTTTAAGGAATTGGTCTGTCTCAATTCTTTTTGTATTTAATCTCAATTCGCTCAATGCAGCGATTAATATTTCTCGTTAGAGTGTTTTGCTGTATTTAATGTACATATAGGTATTTTTTTATTTTATTCCGAGAAATATTTTCTTTTGTAAATGAGATCGCAATGCCTATTCCTCAATAAAATCATATTGTATAGAACATTATTTTGTACAGACTTTGTATTTTATAAATAAAAATCTCAATTTTTAAACCAAAATAAAAGTCTTTTTAACGAGCCACGTTTACTCTTAAGTTTTGGGGTTCTTTCTTTTAAAGTACCACCTATTAAATTCTATTTATTTTGCTTCCCCCTCTGAACATATGGTAGCAGAGGTTCGTGGTTTCTTTCTTTTATTTTAATACAATATGGATGAATCATATTTTGAAGAGGGTCATTCCCTCCCTAGGCCAACGAGTGCCAATTATATTCAATGGACGTATTAAGTTTTAACGTTTCTCGAAACCAAAGGGCTAGCCAAATACGTCCAAGAAAAGATCTCTCTCCCTACAGAAACATCAGCCAGCTCATCCATTCGCCTTGATTGGGCAAGAGTACGGCACTACCTCCTGAGTATGGTGAGTGATGATATAGTCATCATGCTTCAAGATGACAATCCCTATACATTGTGGGAAGCAATTAAGCGTCGATATGGAAGGCCGGATTCAGTGACACAGGCTGAAATAATGCGGCGTCTCTCGGCCTTGCGTTTCTTAGACGCTGATGATCCGAATGCCTATGTAGCAAGAGCGCTACAAATCCGTGCTCAGGCTGGAGCCGTGTCCCTGGTTCTGGATAATAAAATTTTCATTGACCATATGGTCGCAGGTCTACCCTCAACTTATACTCCATTGAGACTCGCGGTCCAATCAAACCCATCAATGTCAATTGAAACCTTCCTGAGTCAACTAAATGTGGATTTTAAGGACCACACCAGACTAAATTCCTCTATAGGTGTAGCCTCGTGTGCCACCTCTGTTTCTTCTCCACGTCCACACCCAAATGCCCGTCGAACAAATGACGTAACATGCCACAATTGTGGAGGCTGAGGACACGTAAAAACGGTTTGTCCGTCCAAAATTTAACCCACTACTACGGGGTCAAAACGCATGCCTCGTGCATCAGCTTCACATCCTAAGCGTAAGCCTCGCAAATCGGGTACAAAAGGACAAAGCAAGAAACCTGTAGCCAACCGTGTTTGTGTTCCAAACAAGGATTGGATAGTTGACGCGGCAGCTCATTTCACTTATTTAAAAAAAAACAGTTCTTTGATTCTTTTCAAAGTTGTCATAAGCGGATACATACTGCAGACCCTAGGAAAACGATTGCTGCCATTGGTACTGGTGCGGCAAGGGTTTTGTTAGACTCAGGAGCAGTTTTAAAACTCCATGACGCGCTGTATGCCCCAAACGCGCGCCTTAATCTTGTCTCCATGAGTCAATTATCAAAGCAGGGTTACAGTCTTCACTTCGGCCCAACTGGTTATACCATTACTTCACCGAAGGGCACGACCATCGCTGCGCAGGAGCACGTTGAGGACCTCCTGTTCCTTCCCGTGGTCTCAAATATCCATTCAGTTTCCCGAACGGACCCCGCATTACTTTCAATGGCTGTCACTTATAGTGACATTCACAATGCATTGGGCAATCTGTCATCAAAAAAACTCACCGCAGCCGTGAAACACCATAGCATGCGCAGTCTTGAATTTTGCCGCCATTAATTGATGACCAACCATGTGTTGCATTATTTCAGACACGATTATGCAACGCTCCTCACAACATTGTACAAGGTCAACAGTCAACCTGTCCTTTACAGCTACTTCACGTGGATACAGTGGGACCAACGCCTACCACTTCTATCCATGGAAACAAATTCCTGTTAGTAGCCGTCGTTGATTTCTCACGTAAAACTTTCGTTTGTGCTACCCCGACAAAAAGTGAAGTGCCAAAAGCGTAAATAGACTTAATACTAAAGCTACAACGCTCTACAGGGCAAAATCTGGCGTATATACGTTCCGATAATAGAACAGAATTCACCAATGCGGAGCTAAGTGAGTTCTGTACGAAGCAAGGCATATCTCAACAATTCACCGTTCCTGAGAACCCCCAGTCAAGTGGTGTTGCTGAGAGAACCGTACGCTCCATTTGCGATGGAATTCGAGTTCTTCGTGCATCGTCAAAAGTTCTACCCCGATTCTGGGACCATGCTACGACTACACCAGCATTTAATCTGAATTCCTTGCCTAGACGAGAACAAACTAAGTCCCCTGAAGATATATGGTCCAAAAAGAAACCGACCATCTAATATTGAGGTTCTTTCAGTTGCCTTGTATACTATTATATACCCAAGTTGCACCGATCAAAATTTGATGCTCGCGCCAAAAGTGGTCTTTTTTTGGGATACTCTGCTCCTCTCCTGGGTACCTTATTTATGCGCTCAATGAGAGCAAGTTTTTACGACCACGTACCATTCATTTCTTTCCTAAAGTATTTCCAGACTTCACAAGAAAATCAGATCCATCATCTGTTTCTCTGGTATTTCCAATTCACATGTCTTTGAAGCACTACAGCCTGATGAACCACATATCTTTCAGAGCGTACCACCAATCTCACCCACTTTAACATTAGACGAGACAAGAATGCAGGTCCTATCTGATACTGTGGACACGCTAGTGGTCACACCTCCACCAGAAACCACATCAATGGAAGATGCTCCAGTTTGTTCATCGTGGCAGCAACAACAAATGTCTCCATCCTAACCTCCATCATGGACAAAGTGAAACAAGAAATCGACCTCATGGAGTTAGGAGTGGTAAAGCATCTGCTAGGTATGAACGTGTGACAAGTGAACGGTTCAATTCATCTGTCACAGGCACATTATATAAAGCAAATCCTGCAAGATTATGGCTTTCAAGACTTCAAACCAAAGACCATTCCACTAAGCCCTCATGTAAACCTTGATGATACTGCGGATTCATAACCGGTCGATTCTACCAATTACCAAACTCTTCTCGGTTCCTTAATGTATGTAATGACTTGCACGCGGCCGGATATAGCGTTTGCAATTACTAGGCTGTCGACAAATGCTAAATCGCCTACACATTTACATATGACTGCTCTTAAGGGCGTCGCTTCTTATCTTAAACACACCTGCGACACATCACTCGTTTTTACCCCATCTACAGGTCCTTTCTGCGCATTCGCTGACGCTAGCTGGTGTGTTGCCCCACAGAGTAAAGGATACTCTGGAATTTTGATCAAAATAGGGAAAAATACCATAACCTGGTCATCTAAGAAGTAACGTTTAGTTGCCCTGAGCAGCTGCAAAGCCAAAATAATCGCTATAAACGAATGCGTCAAGTCACTGCAATGTCTTTGTGACCTCATAACCGAGTTAGGACAAGGGGAGTTTGTTTCTTTCCCCACAATCATTTATACTGACTCAACGTCTGCCATAGCATGTCTGGGAGCATTAGAATCGAAGAGTAGGACAAGACACATCTTGAGATTGCATAATTACATCGCGTGAGAAATTAATCTTCAGAATGTGATTCTTGCCTAATGTTCTTCCCCCGACATAACGGCAGACGCACTAACTAAACCTTTACCTGCCCCTGCTTTACGCAGATTCCGGGATTTGTTCTCCTTATCTGAGCAGGATAAGTAATTATTTATATTAAAATACTTAACTCATTGGTTTGCTGACCTACATGAGGGTATTAAGAAAGTTTATCTTTTTCCTTTAAACTTCATAATTGAAAAGTTATTTACTTCGCGGGATGAGAGGGGTTCTAAACGCAATATTTTTTGTTATATGACTTTACCTTTAAAATCACAAAAGGATATCTTTTGGGCTTGTTCTTACCTTACGTGAAGGCAGTAACCACATTGTATTTTTACTACATGATATGTATTTTTTTTACTAACGTGTTGTACATTTAATATACATTTTAATTATGGTATACCAAAATGCAAAATATATTTTTTGTCTTTTGCTAAAAAGGCAAAACATACTATGTGCGCACACAAAAATGAAAGGAAATAATAAAGGCATAAATGTTTACTTGTTTATTTTAACTTAGACATTTTTTTTTGAATCTGTATATGTAACGTCAGTACCTAAACTTCTATCTGTACAAATGACCGTCATTTTTTTGTGTTCAAAAAAATTACAAGGGTCTTTGTTCGGGAAAACTCCGATTTTTTATATAAGAATAGATATAATTTTATTTGTAATTAATTATCTATTTTTTTTATTCTTTAAGTTTTTTAACTGTTTTGCAGACAGTGATTGTTGAGTATATATTGTTTTAATAAATAGTAATTAAAAAATCTCAACGTGATTTTCACGGTCTGCAGCTAGTTGTTCCTCGCGAATAAATTTCGTGATCACGAGGATGTGTGTCCCACTATTGTTGATGTTCTTTTCGTGGTTACTGTTTTTTTTTATTTCAGACAGACCACTTCTAGCTTCTGGCTTGACCAGTCATCCCTCCTTCTGGTCCTCCACGTCCTTCCTAGCCTACAGCATGGTGTTCAATTTATATGTATCATTTTCAGTCCATTCTTCTGCAAATCACCCCTACCCTGCCGTTCAATGTTGAGTTTCTTATCGAATTTCTCACTTTCTCGCGGCAGCTATGATTCTTTACCGAGCAGCATTGTTTTGCGGGTTTACCCATAAGGTAATATTGAAATTTCTTATAATGCTATTTCAACAATAACACGCATAAGGGACGCCATGCTGCACATTTTTCAATCCTATTCCCCATTAATAATTAATTATGATTTCGCAGTCTTTCTTTAGACATTGAATGAGAGTAGTATAGGCAGCCCTTTGTATACCACTTCCGGCCACGCCCACCCCCACTTCCGGTAGCATGAGGCCAGTTTATATACCACTTCCGGCCACGCCCACCCCCACTTCGGTAGCATGAGGCCAGTTTATATACCACTTCCGGCCACGCCCACCACGCCCTCGCCTCAGGCGGTGGTATATAAATCGGCCTCATGCCACCCTTTCTTATCAGCAGAGATAAGATGAAAAGATAAGATAAGAACAGTTGTCGCCATTTTGAAAAACGGCGACCATTTCTGTTTTTCTTCATATTATGATATTTTGAAACCACTTATTTTATGAATAATAATTATGCTTTATTCAATAAAGATGAAATGATAAGAAAGATGAAAAGATAAGAAAAAGGAGAAAGAGAAAGA
>JAHWFO010092366.1:4565945-4579018 GCA_023313115.1 Rhysida immarginata
TACCCCAACCTGTTTTTTTTGTAGGCTAAAATCACTTCAACTCGTTTTTATTTTATATTTATACAATTTTTTATAATTACTATTCGTATGGAATAAACTATTATTTACTAAATCGATATTTTAGATGTATTCCTAATGTGGAAAAAAATTCATACACATGAAAACATCCATTCAACCAAATAGCAATTTCAAAAATTTATTAAAATGAACAAACAAATAAAAATGACAATAAGAAAATATAATTTATTTTATAAATAAAATTTTGCATAATTGCAAATGAAAAAAATAAGAATCTACTTATAATTCCAAACCAAAAAAATACAAATAATTCAAGAGGTTCTACTCCCCCCCTACTTCGTCAAATAACATATCAAAGGATTCATCATAGACTACTGATACATCAAAGCCATCAAAGCAGGCCGACTTTTTTTTGCAGCATATTGCCATTCATGACCGGACACTTTAGATTTTAGATGTTTTGTCGAATATCTGAAAAATACTTGACAAATTATCCTGAAATTTCAGGGGTGTAGAAAAGATATTTCAGCGAAGGTTTTCTCCCGAAGGCAAATAGGGGACCAGCAAAGAAGTGAACCAAAAAATTATATTTGCAATCACCCTGTAAAATATAATGCTTGAAATACATTGTAGCTGTAGCATATGCTTAAGAGGCTTATTTTACTTTTCTGTGTTCATTTGTATGAGAATAGCACGTATATTCATGGAGATATAAAATTCTCTTTACAAAGGTCGAAATGTTTTCGTAAGTTTTTTGTTTATAACACGCAAGATTTTCAACCCAATGCAATACCATTTACACAAAACTTGAAAAACTACAATACAGACAACACCCTGCAATCAGAATAGAAATATATTAATTATTTGATGAAATATGAGCATTTCTACTCAATAATGTTTAAATGCGCATGCGTTACCAAATTGAGTTTTGCATAATTTATTAGCCAAATTTATAGAGTTACTCTTATAAAAACCCCAAGCAAATATCGTGAAAATTGAGAAAGATATCGCTGATAGAATGACTTGAATTTCAGTTGCTCTCCAAAAAAGAAAAAAAAACGATAAGGGGCTTTCTCCAAACTTTATTTTTGGATTGAACACCAGTATCAATTTCTACTTCTTACGCTGATATTAAGTCAATATGAAGTCAATATTTTTTCATGCGCAGTTAAACATTATCCAGCATGCACAGTTAAGCATTATTTAGTAAAAATGTTATTATTTCATCAAATATTTAATATTTTCTATTCTGATTGCAGGGTGTTGACTGTACTGTAGTTTGTCAAGTTTTGTGTAAATGGCATTGCATTGGGGTTGAAAATCTTGCATGTTATAAACAAAAAACTTACAAAAACATTTCGACCTTTTTAAATAACCTTTATATCTCCATGAATATACATGCTATTCTCATACAAATGAACACAGAAAAGTAAAACAAGCTTCTTAAGCATATGCTACAGCTACAATGCATTTCAAGCATTATTTTTTACAGGGTGTTTTCAAACGTTATTTTTTGGTTTACTTCTTTGCTGGTCCCCTATTTGCTTTCGGGAGAAAACCTTCGCTGAAATATGAGGTGTAACATCCTTTTTACACCCCTGAAATTTCAGGATAATTCGTCAAGTATTTTTCTAGATATTTGACAAAACGTCTAAAATCAAAAGTGTCCGGTCATTACTGGCAATATGGTGTATACGAGGCCTGTGAGAAAAGTATCCGACCTTATTTTTTTTTTGCGAAAACCTGATGGATTTGGATTGCGCGCGCTTGCATGAGCCGACCTTGAACCTTTGTGCATATGCGTGAATATTTTCCTGCCTCTCAATAGCGTCAGTTGCTGGTAATCAGCATTAGAGGAAAGTAATGTGTTATGCTCTCGTCGGTTTTTGATTTGGAGGCTTTCGGTGACGATGCTATGGTCGTACCCGTACACCCAGGACTCGTCCCCAGTGATTATGGTGTTCATGAAGTCGGGGTCTCTGTTTTCGGAGGCCAGCATGTCCTGTGAGACGTCAACACGAAGTTGCTTTTGCTCCACTGTCAGCAGCTTCGGCACGAACTTCGCCGTCACTCTCTTCATGGCCAAATCTTCGGTCAGAATGGAATGTGCCAAAAACGTACTGATGCCCACCTCTTCTGCAACTTCTCGGATAGTCACATAGCGGTCCTGCATCACCACAGCGTTAACTTTGGCAATGATCTGGTCATTTCGGCATGCTAATGGCCGACCGGTTGTACCAGTCCTTAATCTGTGTGATGTCCATAGCATCATCACCAAAAGCCGTCTGAATCTTCCGGATGGTTTCCACCTGGCTGTCGCCCAGTTTCTGCCAAAATTTCATGCAGTAACGCTGCTCCAGTCGTTCGTGTCATTTTCCTTCAAATCAAAAACCGGTGAGAGCACAACACACTACCTCCCTCTAATGCTGATTGCCAGCAACTGACACTATTGAGAGGTGGGAAAAAATTCACGAATACGAAGAAAGGTTCAAGGTCGGCTCATGCAAGCACGCGCGATCCGAATCCATCAGGTTTTTGCAAAAAAAAAAAAAAAAAAAAAAGGTCGGATACTTTTCTCACAGGCCTCGTATATAAATGCAAAGTCAAAATCAACAGTATCTCTTTCTAGCAAAATGTCATCTTATTGTCATTTTTACTTTTAATTTTTAGCTTTAATTAACATTTTTTTTTTAAATAACTTTTGTAATTGCTAGTTGGTTACAACACAATTGGTTATATGGATGTTTTCATGTGTAGGAATTTTTTTCCACATTAAGAACATATAAAAAGTTATACGAGGGTTGGCGCATAAGTCATGGCAACTATTTTTTTTCTTGTAGATATGTGAACAGATCACAACTGTAAAGGTGTCGTGTGGAAGTTCTGCAGGCATAGTGTCTATGCAGAACGACAGCTGGCTCTGTGATAGCTGGTTGTAGCGCAGCGAGGGCTGTGAAATCAGTCAGTTGGTGAGTGTCGTGAGAGATGAAAGTAACCCGTGTTGAGCAGCGTGCATACATTAAAGTAGCCGTTCTCCGAAGGAGAAATGCGATGGAATGTCACAGTGAATTAGTGGAAGCCCTTGGGAATAATGCCCTACCATACCATACAGTAGCACGGTGGGTAAGGATGTGTGTCAACCAGTGATGAGCAACGTTCGGGACGACCGGTCATCAGGCTGTTGGTATTCAGCGCCTCCCACATCGTTGGCAGCGTGTGGTGATAGTAGCAGTGGACTACTTTGAGGGTCTTTAGAATCAGGTTTGTCATGTCAACCTTATGTGTACTGTGTTGTCATTCTTTTGCACCGTGAAGGCCATATTGCCCTGTATACTACCGTATTAAATTAGTGTGTTACGATATTTCAGTGCTATTCATTGTCCACACAAGTAGTTAACACCTTGTCCTTTCATCTGTATATGTCAAATTTTCCAACCAGACTGGTATCTTCAAGAAAAAAAATTGTTGCTTGACTTTTGTTCCAACACTGGTAGATTTACTAACCATAGTTTATTTCATATGCATAGTAATTAAAAAATTTGTATAAAAATAAAATAAAAACGAGTTGAAAATCAGATTTAAAGTTCTTTTAGCCTACAAAGAAAACAGGTTGGGTGTAGAGGGATTATAGTCAGCGTTAATACTAAATTAATCTAACGGTGCTTTACTGTCTAACCTTTCTGATCTAAATTAGTTTGTGGGGGTGGGGGTAGGGGAAGAGGAGCAATACTGTTCCCTTCTTTATTTTAGAATGGTTACATCCTCACATCTCCCCTACGAAATGGTCATCTCTAGGGCCCCCGAATGTAGTCAAAGCTGGGAAAAAGTCAAATTTAGTCATTTAAAAATTTACCCTACTCAACTAACGCGCGCGAAGCCGGGTATTACTGTGGCCATCGTGATTTTTTTTCTTTTTTTCGAGGTAAAAACAAAGTTACACTTGCATTTTTTATTATAATAACAGTCTGTTCAGTGTCCCATATGTATAAAGAACCCCTCCTAATGATGATGGGCTCAAATCTATGCTAATTGTTCGGGAAAACTCAGATTTTAGTATAAATAGATATAATTTAAGTTTCTATTTTTTCCATTCTTTAAGTTTTTTTTACTGTTTTTGCAGACAGTGATTGTTGAGTACATATTGTTTTAATAAATGTTAATTAAAAAATCTCCTCGTGATTATCACTGTCTGCAGCTAGTTGTCCCTCGCTAATAATTTTCGTGATCACGAGGATGTGTGTCCCACTATTGTTAATGTTCCTTCCATGGTTACTGTTTTTTTTTATTTTAGACAGACCACTTCCAGCTTCTGGCTTGACCAGTCGTCCCTCCTTCTGGTCCCCCACGTCGTTTCTAACCTGCAGCATGGCGTTCAACTTCCATTTATCATTTTCATTCCAGTGCTCTGCGAATTACTCCTACCCTGCCGTTCGGTGTTTAGTTTTTTATTGAATTTCTCACTTTCTCGCGGCAGCCATGGTTCTTTATCGAGCAGCATTGTTTCGCGGGTTACCCCATGAGGTAATAATGAAATTTCCTTTAATGCTATTTCAACAATAATGCGCATAAAAGACGCCATGCTGCACAATTCAATTCTTATGTTCATTAATAATTGATTATCATTTCGCAGTCTTTCTTTAGACAGTTAATGGGAATTTAAAATTTCTTTTTTCTTATTCTTTATAAGGATTTGATCTGAATCAATTCTTTTTTATATTTAAAGTAAATTCGCTCAATGTAGCGATTAATATTTCTCGTTACAGTGTTTTGCTGTATTTAATGTACATTTAAGTATTTCTTTATAGTATTCCGAGAAATATTTTTCTATTGTAATTGAGATCGCAATGCCTATTCCTCAATTAAATCATATTGTATAGAACATTCTTTTGTATAGAATATTTTGATATTTTTTAAATAAATATTGCATTTTTAAACCAAAATAAAAGTGTTTTAACTAGCCAGGTTATTCTTAAGTTTCGGGGTTTCTTTTAAAGTAACACCCCTTAAATACTATTTATTTTGCTTCCCCCTCTGAACATATGGTAGCAGAGGTTCGTGGTTTCTTTCTTTCATTTTAATACAATATAGAGGAGTCATATTTTGAAGAGGGTCGTTCCTTCCCTAGGGCAACCAGTGCCAATTATATTCAATGGACGTATCGAGTTTTAACCTTTCTCGAAACCAAAGGGCTAGTCAAATATGTCTAAGAAAAAATCTCTTTCCCTATAGAAGTATCAGCCAGCTCATCCATGCGCCTTGATTGGGCAAGAGTATGGCATTACCTCTTGAGTATGGTGAGTGATGATATTGTCATCATACTTCAAGATGACAATCCCTATACATTGTGGGAAGCAATTAGGCGTCGATATGGAAGGCCGGATTCAGTGGCACAGGCTGAAATAATGCGGCGTCTCTCAGCCTTGCGTTTCTTAAACGCTGATGATCCGAATGCCTATGTAGCAAGAGCGCTACAAATCCGTGCTCAGGCTGGAGCCGTGTCCCTAGTTCTGGATGATAAAATTTTGATTGACCATATGACTCGCGGTCCAATCAAACCCATCAATATGAATTGAAACCTTCCTGAGTCAACTAAATGTGTTTTTTAAGGACCACACCACAATAAATTCTTCAATAGGTGTAGCCTCGTTTTCCACCTCTGTTTCTTCCCCACGTCCACATCCAAATGCCCGTCGAACAAATGACATAACATGCCATAATAGTGGAGGCCGAGGTCTCCCACTACTGCAGGTCCAGCTACTTCACGCACCACGATACCCCCTCGATCCCCCTCCCAGGATCCTGCATCAACTAACCGCATGCCTTGTGCATCAGCTTCACATCCTAAGCGTAATTCTCGCAATTGGGTACAAAAGGACAAAGCGAGAAACCTGCAGCCAACTGTGTTGGTGTTCTAAACAAAGAGTGGATAGTTGACACGGGCAGCTCATTTCAGTTAATTAAAGAAAAACAGTTATTTGATTCTTTTCAAAGCTGTCAAATGGAAAACATACTACAGACCCTAAGAAAACGAATGCCGCCATCGGTACTGGTGCGGCAAGCGTGTTATTAGATTCAGGAGCAGTTTTAAAACTCCATGACGAGCTTTATGCCCCAAACGCGCACCTTAATCTTGTTTCCTTAATTAAATTATCAAAGAAGGGTTATATTCTTCACTTCGGCCCAACTGGTTTTCCATTACTTCACCCAAGGGCACGACCATCGCTGCGTAGGAAGGCGTGGAGGACCTCCCGTTCCTTCCAGTGGTCTCAAATATCCATTCAGTTTCCCGAACGGACCCCCCAGTACTTTCAATGGCTGTCACTTATAGTGACATCCACAATGCATTGGGCCATCCATCATCAAAAAAACTCAGCCGTGAAACACCATAGCATGCGCGGTCTTGACGTTTTGCCGCCATTAATTGATGACCAACCATGTGTTGCATGCCTTCGTGCACGATTATGCAACGCCCCTCACAACATCGTACAAGGTCAACGATCAACCCGTCCTTTACAGCTACTTCACGTGGATACAGTGGGACCATTGCCTACCACTTCTATTCATGGAAACAAATTTCTGTTAGTAGCTGTCGATGACTTCTCATGAAAAACTTTCGTTTGTGCTACTCCGACAAAAGTGAAGTGCCAAAAGCGTTAATAGACTTAATACTAAAGCTACAACGCTCTACAGGACAAAATCTGGCGTATATACGTTCCGATAATGGAACAGAATTCACCAATGCAGAGCTAGATAAGTTCTGTACGAAGCAAGGCATATCTCAACAATTCACCATTCCTGAGAACCCCCAGTCAAATGGTGTTGCTGAGAGAACCGTACGCTCCATTTGCGATGGAATTCGAGTTACTCTTGCAGCGTCAAAAGTTCCACACCGATTCTGGGACCATGCTGCGACTACAGCAGCATTTAATCTGAATTGTTTGCCTAGACGAGGTCAAACTAAGTCCCCTGAAGAGATATGGTCCAAAAAGAAACCGACCATCAAATATCAAGCTCCTTTCGGTTGCCTGGTAAACTAAGTCGCACCGATCAAAATTTGACGCTAGGCCAAAAGTGGTGTTTTTATAGGATACTCCGCTTCATCTCCTGGGTACCTTATTTATGCGCTCAATGAGAGCAAGTTTTTACGAGCACGTACCGTTCGTTTCTTTCCTAAGGTATTTGCAGAGTTCACAAGAAAATCAGATCCATCATCTGTTCCTCTGGTATTTCCAATTCACATGGAACCCCCAGTCTTTGAAGCACCACAGCCTGATGAACCACATATCATTCAGAGCGTACCGCCAATCTCACCCACTTTAACATTAGACGAGACAAGAATGCAGGTCCTATCTGATACTGAGGACACGCTAGTGGTCACACCTCCATCAGAAACCACATTGATGGAAGATGCTCCAGTTTGTTCGTCTAAATCACCAGTGAACGAACCACCCCTTGAAGTCCCACAACCAGCATTACGACGCTCACTCATGATTCATCATGCCTGGGATTTAGAGCTTCCACCACCAAATGTCAAAATTTTAAAGAGCAAATGGATCTACTGCATCAAATACAATCCTGATGGTTCAGTGTCCAGATTCAAGGCAAGGTTGATGGCTATCAGTTCGTCACAAGTCAGTATGAGTTAACTTTCTCACCTGTCATCAGAATGGAGTCCCTTTGCTTACTATTTGCCATAGCTGCAAATACAGGGATGTCACTACATATTTTCACGCACCAATAGACCACACCATATATCTGTTGCCACCCAAGGGATTATCAACGCCAGTTAATCACGTCTGCAAATTGCGTAAATCACTTTACGGTCTCAAACAAAGTGATGCTGGTACGTAAAATTGTGTCAGCTTCTTACCAGATTAAAATTCACTCCATCCGGAGCAGACGATTGTTTTTTCTACTACACCAATGCTGGGTGCTCTTAACAGTCTACGTGGATGACATCGTGGCAGCAACAACAAATGTCTCCATCCTAACCTCCATCATGGACAAAGTGAAACAAGAAATCGACCTAGTGAAGAAACCTGGTCATCTAAGAAGGAACGTTTAGTTGCCCTGAGCAGCTGCGAAGCCGAAGTAATCGCTATATACGAATATGTGAAGTCACTGAAATGTCTTTGGGACCTCATTTATACTGACTCGACGTCTGCCATAGCATGTCTGGGAGCATTAGAATCGAAGAGTAGAACAAGACACATCTTGAGATTGCATAATTTTATTGCGCGAGAAAGTAATCTTCAGAATGTGATTCTTACCTACTCTTCTTCCCCCGACATGGCAGCAGACGCACTAACTAAACCTTTACGTGCCCCTGCTTTAGGAAGATTCCTGGATTTGTTATCCTTATCTGAGCAGGATAAGTAATTATTTATATTGTATTACTTAACTCATTGTTTTTCTGGCCTACACGAGAATATATACAAAATTAATCTTGTTCCTTTAAACTTCATAATAGCAAGTTATTTACTTCGCGGGATGAGAGGGGTTCTAAACGCAATATTTTTTTGTTAAATGACTTTAGCTTTAAAATCACAAAAGGATATTTTTTAGCTTGTTCTTTCCTTACCTGAAGGCAGTAACTACATTTGTTTTTTTTACTACATGACATGTATTTTTTTACAGTTTATTAACGTATTGTACTTTAATATATATTTTAATTATGGTATACCAAAATGCAAAACATACTGTGTGCGCACACAAAAATGAAAGGACATAATAAAGGCATAAATTTTTTGTTTATTGTAACTTAGACAATTTTTTTTGGTCTGTATATGTAACGTCAGTATCTAAACTTCTATCTGTACAAATGACCATCATTTTTTTTGTATTCAAGAAAATTACAGGGGGCTTTGTTCGGGGCTTATTTTTTATGTAAAAATAGATATAATTTAAGTGTGTAATATAGATTTTTTATGTAAATATATTGAATTTCTCACTTTCTCGCGGCAACCATGGTTCTTTATCGAGCAGCACTGTTTCGCGGGTTACCCCATGAGGTAATAATGAAATTTCTTTTAATGCTATTTCAACAATAACGCGCATAAGGGACACCATGCTGCACATTTCAATTCTTATTTCATTTAATAATTGATTATCTTTTCGCAGTCTTTCTTTAGACATTTAATGGGAATTTAAAATTTCCTTTTCCTTATTCTTTTTTAGATAATAATTAATAAATAAAAATGAAAAATAAAATAATAATTAACAAATAACATAATAATAGTAAAAATAAGTAAAATCAAAATAAAACTAAAAAATCAAATAAAAAGCTGACGTTTCGGATAGAGCCTATCCTTTATCAAAGCAAAAACGGATAATTCTCTAAAAGCAAATAGAATGTTAGAGAATTATCCTGAAGTTATGAAAGTTGTACTAACGGACGGGTTTATATATAGTTTGCATGGGGAATAGTAAGACGTTATTGGCTGACAAACAAGAAGAGAACAAATGAGATTAATTAGACGAACTGTTGGGATAGGACAGGACGGCGGACAAATAGGAAATAATAAGGAGGCAGCGAGAAAAATGTAATAGGATGAAACATATGAAAGTGAAATTATAAAAACGTTTAGGAATGATAGGGTGTTTAGCAAAAAGATTACGTAAAATTATTCCTGATTAATAGTAGACAAAAAAGGGGGCTGTCATGAAAGAATATTATTGACATTGTTCAAAATTATCGATTTTATGATTCCTGAACTGTACTCTGTTTAAAAAATTAATAAAAATTCCCTGACCATTTCCAGTCGCTAGTCCCTGACTATTTTACATTAATAATATTCTTTCATGACAGCCCCCTTTTTTGTCTACTAATAATCAGGAATAATTTTACGTAATCTTTTTGCTAGGCACCCTATCATTCCTAAACGTTTTTTGAATTTCACTTTCATATGTTTCATCCTATTACATTTTTTTCGCTGCCCCGTTATTATTTCCCATTTGTCCGCCGTCCTGTCCTATCCCAACAGTTCGTTTCATTAATCTCGTTTGTTCTCTTCTTGTTTGTCAGCCAATAACGTCTTACTATTCCCCATGCAAACTATATATAAACCCGTCCGTTAGTACAACTTTCATAACTTCAGGATAATTCTCTAATATTCTATTTGCGTTTAGAGAATTATGCTTTATTGCTTTGATAAAGGATAGGCTCTATCCGAAACATCAGCTTTTTATTTGATTTTTTAGTTTTATTTTGATTTTACTTAGTTTTACTATTATATTGTTATTTGTTAATTATTATTTTATTTTTCACTTTTATTTATTAACTATTATCTATTGTATTTCAGGGTTTTTGTGTCTTGTCCTTTCTTCTTATAAATATCCGTTCATTATTCTTTTTTAAACGTACATTTAAGTATTTCTTTTAAGTATTTAAGAAATATTTTTCTTTTGTAATTGAGATCGCAATGCCTATTCCCCAGTTAAATCATATTGTATAGAACATTCTTTTGTATAGAATATTTGATATTTTTTAAATAAATATTGCAATTTTAAACCAAAATAAAAGTGTTTTAACGAGCCACGTTCATTCTTACGTTTTGGGGTTTCTTTTAAAGTATCACCCCTTAAATACTATTTTTTTTGTTTCCCCCTCTGAACACTAATTAATTTGATAAAGATAATATACATGTATAAACGTAGTTCAGCTCTTTAACAAGACTCAAAGAACGTAATTAAGTGAAGTTGGTTTTTTACTTATATGACACTTCTGGGGAGAATTAATACAAAATATTTGTTATTCATTTAAATTCTCTCATTTTTCTAGTAGAAAATAGAAAAAAGAAGACAAAATAAAAAATTTCATCGATCTATCTTCAATAGTTTCAAAGACACAGCCATTGTGAAATTTTGGATCTATCTTATGTAGTTGATAAAAAAAAGGTAATAAATATTTTACAATGTTGCTTTTTTATTTCTATAGTAGAAACCGTATATTTTTTAATAACAGTAAGATATTTTTTAATAACATTATTTTCATGGAAAAAATAAAGACTTATTTTAGAAACATTTTTCATTATTTTATGTAGAAAATAGTTTTTAGAAATTTTTATGATTAAAAATATGGGGTTTTCTTATTGAAAGACATATGGATTGAATTTCTCATATGTCTTTCATTTAGTATAACAATTTTCATAAACATATCTTTATTTAATGATGCCATTTAATTCTGCACAAACTGATGATGTTGGACGAATTAACATTTTGAGAAAGATGCTTTAAAAGTTTTGAAACTAAATTCAGACAAAATACACACTTCAGAACTGTTCAATAATTTTTATTTATATTAATTGGAGTTATGTAGAACAAATAACATAGTATTCTTTCCACTTTGTTAAAATTAAATGTATAATAATATGTATTGAGAACAGTGCACATAGATTCCTGTTTTTTGTTGTTGTTTTTTACCAGTATATGCCATAAATGTGGCTGAATAGCCTCTTGATCTGACTTACAAATCAAGATCCATACAAATATCTATTGCACATTAAAGTTATTTTAAATATGTCAAACACATATAGTGATTGAATAACTTGAACAGTCCATACTTGATACATATTTACAAATTATGTATTAATCCCTCATTGATTATTACTATATTACTACGAAGCTTTTGGAGAAATAAATAGTAAATTCTTATTTATTTGTTGTACAAGTCAGAAAGAAAATTTTAAAAGTCATAGTTGGTGACTTATACTTAGGATTATAGATTTCTTATAAATTTTTAGAACACCCAAAACCTCAAATGAGATGAAGAAAAATTGATGAATGATGTCCTCAATGCAACAATTAATATACAGTTAAGTTCCATAAACCTCACCAGATATTATTTACTAGTCTAAAGGGGAGATGGTTATTAATAGGTTAATTAATTAAATCCCAGGGAAAGCTTCTTATCATTTCAACAATAAAATATATTGAAATTTTAAAATATCTGACTTGGATTATGTCCATTATATTTAATCCATATAATAATCCATTACATTAACATACTCTTAATAAGAACCTTGCAATAGCATATGGAAATAATAACAATATTATATACCACATAACATAAAGCAGACACATGTACCATATAAATAATATTACCAAAATTGCAAACTGCAATGTTTCCAAAACTAAGTACTTCAATTATTCTAGGGATATCTTTGTCAACCTTCATTCAAACAGAAAAAAACTTAAGGGACTTATCTTTTTTTAATTATTAAACCTATTTATAAGCAAAGTGTATATGCATGCTTAGGATGCTAAATAGCTTATATGTATAATTTAGTAATTTCACAAAACACCTATTTGCCAAAGTACAAAAATGTTTTGATAAATCATTGAGCACACTTGAAGTCCATGAGAGCCGCATTCTGGATTTTCATATATTATAAAGAGCCATAATATAGTTACATAGTATTAAATATACTACCTCAAATAGCAAAATATTAGTTGCTTATTCAATTTAATGAGATGCAGTGAAAAAGTTCTGAAAAAACAGGTTTAATTTTTCAATGGGAGCCGCACTTAACGAAGAGCCACATGTGGCTCTCAGAGCCTCATTTGCCTAGAGTTCCTTTATACAGGAACTCTACATTTGCCCACGTTTGATATATACCATATAACATATAACAGACATATGTACCATGTATATTATATTACCAAAATCACCAACTGTAATGTTTCCAAAACTAAATACTTCAATTATTTTAGGGATATCTTTGACAATTCTCATTCTAACAAAAAACTATTTATAAGAAGGGTGTATACGCATGCTCAGGATGCTAAATAGGATATTTACATATTTTAGTAATTTCAGAAAACATCAATTTGCCAAAGTAGAAAAATGTTTTGATAGATCATTTTCATTACTAAATACAGTAGTAAATGGATATTTATAAGAGAAAAGGACGAGACACAAAAACCCTGGAATGCCATAAATAGTTAATAAATACAACTGAAAAATAAAATAATAATAAACAAATAACAAAATACAAAATATATAAGTATAATCAAAATAAAACTAAAAAATCAAATAAAGAGCTGACGTTTCGGAT
>JAHWFO010092366.1:4579418-4619377 GCA_023313115.1 Rhysida immarginata
AAGCATACGAGAAACTAATTTTGACGTTTAAGCATACAAGAAACAAGCCCCCCCCCTCCATTTCATCCATTCCTGGGCCCACGTTTAGCATTAAATGTGTGTATCCAAAACCAATGATCGTACATACTGATTTAGTTATTATGTCAATAACCCATCCTATTTTCGTTAGAATCCATTCTCTCGACAGTCTGGTTCAGGTAGAAACTTTCTCCTGGAGCATACACATAAGAGAGAGTGGAGAGAGAAACGGTGCCTGCTGCTTAGGGAGAGAATCTACTTCCAAGAGCTTGTATCAATTAACAAAACATGCAGGATCCATAAAATCAAATAAAACTCTTATGTACGTATACTCATGTACTTTAGGAGACTATTTAGTACACGTTTTCTTTAATCAGTCTTCCAAAATTTCAATTTAATCACCACGTCGCGACGACCAGTTTAGTGCACATCCATTTTAAGCTACTAGAGAAAGCGGAAGTTGATATAGATGCAGACATGCGCATTAACGAGAAAGTAATAATGATAATTATATTTAAAATTGGTAAATAAAACGATTTTGCACCTTCAAATAACGTTTAATTTTTCATTTAAAATTTCGAAAAATTTTCCTTGGAATGTTTATATTGAGTGACAAAAACCCTTGTGGGGCTGCTTTTTTGTTCAGGAGAAATAAATTCTTTTCGATGTGAGTGTTGAACTTTTCACCATAGACATAAGGTTAAAAGCTAAAAATATACAAAAAAATTTCAGACACCTGCTAAAAAATCAAGTTTTAATCATATGGGCATGAAAAACGCACCAATCAAAAGAAAAAGCTGGAATGCAGATACTTTTTTTCTGGTTTGCTGATATCTATTAAAATATTTTTGTGAGAGCCACTTAAATTCGTGTTCCCATGTTAAAGAATAGGGCATTAGCGTTAGGCTGTCGCAGAGGCCGACTTCCTAGATTCCTGGGTATGTTGGTTAAAGTCACTCTGTTACTTATTTAATTGTGACAGAGACTTTAAGCTTGCTAAAAAATAATAGTCTTCTAAATATATAAACTAAAAATCTATTATGGTATTTCATAAGGAATAGCTACCAATCTTTTGATATGAAATTTTTTTCTGGGTATCTATATATATATTTTGGTATGTCCGTCAGTCTGTCAGTCAGTCAGTCTGTCTGTCATGAATGGAAAATACGCACTTTTCATTGGCAAGTGAAACAAGTGACGCGAGTGACGCAACAAAAGTAAGTGATGCAACAAAGTAAATGACGCAGCAAAGTAAACAATTAAAAATCTCTTTTCTTTTTAACAATAATAATATAACACATAAAACAGTGTTGATTAATATTAATTAAACTGCTTTATCACGCAATGTCTTAAATTAAACTGCTTTATCACGAATTTCGTTAAAATTTTCAAAGTTTTAAATTCGGAGTTTTCATTGGCTCTTCAGACCAGTGACCAATAATAAGTCGTTAATAATACTACTTCAATTCTACGTGTGGGAGATTCGAAAAATAGCTCAATAACTGTTTGATGCATGTAATAACTAATTCTAAATGAATATCTATTAATAATGGTTCTTAATGAACAGGGTTATGGCGCCGACGAAGCGAAAATTTCAAACAATCGCGGAGCCTCCGCCTCGGAGGTCGAAGAAGCCTTTGCGAGTCCAACGGAGTATGAAAGCCGACAGGACCGAAAAAGGCGTTCGGTTACGCGTCAAAGGGGCCGACATAAAGCGCGTGTACGCAATGCAGCTGCTCAAGTCGGAAGATGAACATGTTTCGGATTGTCAACGCAATTTGCTTCAACAACGAAGCAGCAAAGCCCAGATACACGAAGCTGTTGCAAATATCGAAGATATCCAGCCTTGAACTTGATTGGCCACTTGGCTGCTGTATGTTCTCACTGGAAAAAGTGCCGGCGACTGTTCGATTGGAAGGCAAAATTGCCCTGGCAACGGCAACGAGTGGAATTGCAGCACTTCAATTAATGGTCGGGCGAACGGCACATTCAATGTTCAAGCTAGACCTGATCTAAATGTAACTTTTTCTGTAATACTCCCATTCAATTGCAGCATGCAGAATTGCTATGTAAAGGCAGATTCTGGGCAGATTTAGAAATTACTAAATATATTTCTTTTCGTATAATCTATGGGTGTTTAACATTGCTTATTGCCTCTGCTCGGTTGCACCGGGCACAACCAACGCCTCCTACATGTATAAAGAAAGCCTCCGCACTGAAACGTCATACATTGTTACATCATCATACTTCGTCCTTTGTTAACCGCATTTCTACCAATAATAAGCTCTAAATTTGGTCGACTTATGATGATGTAACAATTTATGACGTTTCAGTGCCGAGGCTTTCTTTATAATAAAAAAATCACTTACATTTTTGCAATGATGCTATTTTGGCGCGTTGGTTACATGGCGCGTTTCGACAACCTTGCTATTGTGGGTCCGAATCCTTCAGAATACACTTTTTAAACAGAAACAACTTTGTTTCCCGTCTTGGTTTTGCCTTGACAAGCTCGGCGAAGACGGGAAGGTGCGATTTTTTTTATACCATATGTTTCAAAAGTTCCCGATCGTAGAAGATGACTTTCCCTGCATGCCGTACTGTTGTGCAAGTATACTAAGGGCTGGTAGACAGGAGCCAATGTCTCTCAACCTCTTTTTTTCAATTAATAGGTGCTCCCAGTCGTTACGAATCCCGCTCTTTATTTTACATAAATGCAAATACGCGAATATGAGAGTGAAATAAAAGGTTAAAGTAAAAAATAGAAATTTTATTTATAAAACCTACGGTATACGGTATTAAGCTTATACCGGTACAGTAACAGTTTAAAAAGCGTGTATTGAGTGAAAGCAAACAAATAAAATACAGTATGCAAGAACCATAAGAGATGGTTCTCCTTTGGTGTAACCTACATGTTCCGTTCCTTTGGGAATGTAAAAATAAAATAAATACATTTGAGAAACTTTTCCACTATGTAAAACTGATTTTATGTAATTTATTTCAGCACATGGTTTATTTTAGTTGTTGGCCAAACATTACTGCTGCTGTCATAGGTTAGGCTTTCCCTACATACAGAAGAGGCAGTTCGGGAACTTTTGAAACACACGGTATATGTCCGTCTTCACCGAGCTTCAACATTTACGTGACGAATTTGAAGATCGTAAGCATAAGACGGGTGGTTTGAGCATTGTTTTTCGACGGCACAGAAATATGCCACCCTTGCGTTCCGTACGGAAACATAAGCACGTAGTGCAGAGGATCAAATCAAGGGTGATTTTCTAAAAACCGACGAACTCTACTTTCTGAGCGCTGGCGCAAAATAGTATCACGATATGCACTGATTCCCTGCCAGATAAAAAAACACAACAACGTCCGAAGTTGTCGGTAAATTGTAGAATCGACGGTCATTACGTTGAATGTTTTGAGTATTAAACAATACACCAGACAATTCCGAATAATCATGTTCAATACAAGCTACAATACTCAGCGGGGATAACGCAGGCAATTCGTTTTAATACCAAGAATACCGTTACACACGACTGATCATTTTGTAGTTCAAATGTCGACGATCTTCCGTTCTCCCATCTTATGCAATGACAATTAACAAGTCCCGGGATCAAACCTTAAACAACATTGGTATATACCTAGAGTAGATAGATACTGATAGACCGCCTTCGTTTTGCCTTGAAAAGCTCGGCGTAGACGGGCATCTCAGCTAGTGTGTTTAAAAAACAACTTGTTGGTATACATAGTTGTTTTCTTATCTCTGAAGGGATAAAATAACGTAACAAAAGATTAGGACAGTGGACTATCGAGTTCTGTACCATTGGATAGCGTTTTGAAAGGTATTAAACCACTGTTTTTTGTTTTTTCGATCCGATGTGTATTTCTCCAGATATTCCTGTATCCTAATCTTTTTGTTACCCCCTGTAAATAACAATACAGTATCTAATATATGAAAAAAGCATCCTAGGGGTAGTCATAAAGTTTTAAGTATCATCTTGATAAATAAAGTAACATAATTTTTTTGTTTTTATGCGAGTACATGTCTGCAGTCCTGGTGCACATTGAAATATCAGGCACCACAGTACCATAGCATGCAGCTAGCGAAATCAAAACAAAATGACGCAGCCCATTGATAAAGTGGAGTTTCGTGCAGTGATTCGTTTTCTATATTTGAAGGGAATCAATGCTGCAGTAATTCATGCTGATTGGTGGCAGTGTATGGCAACAATTCACCATCACAAAGAGTGGTTAGGTGGTGCAGGTGCTTCTAGAGTGGACAAACCAGTCTGAATGACAAACAACGAAGTGGCAGACTACTTCTCTGTGAAGAACAGGAAATCGCATGAGAAATGGAGGCCCTGGTGCTCGAAGACCGGCAAGTCATCACAGGAGCAAGCTATCAAAATCTCCTGACGAGGTTACGGGATGCTAACAAAAGGAAGCGTCGAGGTTATGAGAGGCTCTCCCAGGGGGTCCTTTTGCTCCAGCACATTCTGCATCAGACACAGTCACATGTGCTACTTCTTTGGGTTATGAAATTTTGCCTCCTGCTCCGTATTCTCCTAATATGGTTCCCAGTGACTTCTTCCTCTTTCTTCGGATGAAGAAACCTTTGCATGGCAGGTATATCCAGGATGACGATGAGGTAATCTTTGAGGTGAAACGTTTACTGAACAGCCAAATATCAGACTTTTACAACCAAGGTCTCTGCCAAATCATCGATCGTTGGAAAAATATGTCGCATTGAAGGGTGAATATGTAGAGAAGAACTAACACCATCACCAAGCTTCATGGTCGTAGCTTGCTAACCCTGTACTTCACAATTTTCCTATTGACGGCAATTAAAAACAAACAATATTTGTCATTGCCATTGTTTTCCCCCTCTTGAACTACTATTATTATTATTCCCAGAGATTAAATCATTGAGCTGTCCAGTATCGAGTTTATGCTTGGAAGAGTTGTAAAGAGCCACAAACAAATGGGAAGCCACAAATAAATTAGCAGACGTGCTGGAATAAGACAGAAAAAGAGGACAAATTTGATAGCGAGAAAAAATGCGGTAGGATAACACATAGAGAGTCAATATGGCCGAAACTGTGAAAAGAGATTAGGAATGATACTGTCAAATTTACATATAAGAGCTCCGGATCAAATGGAACTCCCCAACGGCGCTTCCACAAGCAGGTCCAACTGCAACCAAAAAATGCAGGGACGGACATAAACTGAACATAAAAGAAGAAAACTGAATTATGAAAAAATATAGGAAAAAACGTTGAAAAAGAGGAAATATCTGAGAAAGATGAATATTAAAAAGAGAAAGGCACAAATAAGAGTGACAGGCAGGGGGGAGGGCAAGAATTATAGAAAGGAAAAGAAAGGCCTGCGACAAATTAGGGTATAGCTGAGTGGGAATATGGGAAAGGTAATGGGTAATGAAGGAATGGTGACTTTGCTAAAGTTAATGCCATTAGGGGTTAGGAATTGAATTTTCAAATAAAAAAAGACTCGAATTTCTTTTTTGTTGTGATGTCCTGTAAAGAGCGGCCAGGGGAATTAAAGTGTTTAGTGACAGGGGTGTCAAAATTCTTAAGTATTTCGCACGTATATCTCGCGGATCTGGTACGTATAGTATACCCGATTCTCCGACATACTGCTTTGAACATAGTGTGTGTGTCTTTAGCCTTTACAGGATTCTCCCCAGGCCCTTTTGAATGGGTGCAACGCCTGGCTGATTTTGGTGACTGTCCAGATGAATACACAAAAATCTGCACACTACTGCATAATATTTTATTTGTTTTTAATTTTTGTCGCCCGGTTATTTTATCTTTCCACCCACCTGATAAAATTTTCTGGGGAGAACACTGTTTATATTCTTCTGAGGTGTGTGTCATTAGCCTTCTAATATGTGTATGCCAGGTTTCTTGTGTCTCGTTCTTCTCTCCTACATTCGTCAAATATCCATAGAAGAGTTAGAAGCGCGAACGATGCTCACTCTATCAGTCCTTCCGACCATTACTGTCTTTTGAGAATCAAATATGCTCGCTGCTGAATATGATTTCATTCTGGTGGTGGTTATTTCATTTAAATAGACACGAGCAGCTAATATTAATGACTTTCCTAAATTAAATGTTCCCACCACACTTCTAATATTTACTTTCCTTCATGAGAGATAAACAGATATGTTAATAACAAATACTAGATGAATCCCATCAAAATTTGACGGTAAACAACACATCTTATTATTAATCTCCATATCATTAATAAAAAAATAAATAAAAAAAATCGTCAAATAATAATAGAATAATAGAGCAGCTTAACAGCAGAGAACATTGCACAAAGGCCAATGAAATAATTGTACGCAAGTAATTAATAGTACATTATGTGCTGTACGTTAACACAGTTTTTATCATATCACTATGCATATGCTTAGAGCAATTTTTAATTCTGGACACTAAAACTATATTTGAGACATCTACAGCCTAAGACCTTTCATTTAAGACCAAAATGAAGTTTATAGATACAATAGTTTTCTCCAATGAACCGTCGAAAGAATCACCCTTGGAAATTAAAAATATAGATTTTGCTGAGACAAAAATGGTCAGATGATTTTTCAGTTCTTGCGTGTGTCTCAACCCGACGCCAACAATGCTTAAATGTGCAACAACAATGCGGAAGTGTTTCAGTTTTTATCCTGTCAATACACATGCGCTGAAAGCAAATTTGAATTGTAAATTAGCGCTAATGTATAGTAATTATGGACAGAAAAGCTAAATTTGACAAATCTACAGTCCAAGAACTTCCATTTAGGACCACAGTGAAGTTTATAGATGAAATAGTTTTCACCAATGAACTGTCGAAAGAATCGCCATTGTAACTTATATATATAAAAGTAAATGAATCAACAGACAAGAATGAACAAAAATGAACCCTCAGCAAATTGTTTCATAATGTCGCCAACATAAAACTGCCTACACTCTGTCCAACGAAAGAAAAACTATCTCAAGGTCGAGAAAATCAAAATTAGCCAATTAGGACGATTTAGGATCATTTGAGCAACTGCTTCTGGAAGTTTCTAAAGCATTTGAAATAAAGTATTTTCCCGCCTTATTTTAATAGCTATTATTAGATGATGTTCGAGAACAACACTGAATGGGTTGATACAAGGTGCTGGTTAGGATGTTGCTCATGCAGACACAATGAGAGACATGGCGACTAGTAAGTACCCCCTAGCATCCAAATCACGACAGTTAAGCGGAAGTGCGCGCTTATCTTATCTTGTACAGATCATCGCAGAACGATAATCTGTGGCAATTACGCCTTCGACGGAGTTTTGCGCCATCCCAGTAACTAACAGCTTCTACGAGATGACAATAGCAGTCAGGACTCACACTTAATGTGCCCTCCAAAGTACGGGGGGTTCATCGTGGAAGAGCTGCTGGCGTACGAGCAAAACAGTGGCTATCACCAACTGCTGGGCACCCAGCACTGTTCACTCAGGTATTGGTTCAATTTAAAGCTCCACAACAGCTGGGCCCCAAATAGCCGTCCTCGCCTGGTGTTGCTTAACTCTATCGATCGACGAGTTGATCGACCAGCAACCAGGCCACCTTAAAAATGTGCACTATGCAGTCAGTGTAAGAAGGCCTGTCATTACGAAATGGAGCAATGCGTCAACATCAAGTTTTGCTTCAAATTAGGTAAAAAGGAGATGGAGAAACATGAAATGTTAGTGAAACTGAGGTGTGAAGCAGTGAGTACAAAGTATTTTTGAGTGGTTTAAACGCTTTAGAGATAGAAAGGAAGATGTTGAGTATGAGCCGCAGTCGGATCGACCGTCAACAAGCACAACCCCAGGGAGTTTTGAAACTGCCTCTGAAACGCATCCTGCGGGTTCAACCTCAGTTGTACAGAGTGGGCAGTGGAATCTACTCCACGAAAATGGCCGTCCACACAGTGCGATCCGCGGGAGGCACTTCCTTGCTATATGCCAGATGATAGTTCCTGAACATCCTCCATATTCTCCAGATCTTGCACCTGCATACATCTTGTTTCCCCACCTCAAAGGAGTCCTGAAAGGTCTACGCTTTTCCGACAATGTGGAGATCCAACAACGTGTGACAACTTCAGGCGATACCGAAAGAAGAGTTTGCTGGCAGTTTCCAACAGCTGTACAATCCACAGATTATGTTTATTCAGATGTTCCACTCCTTCTGATAGCAATGGTAACTTTCCTATTACCAGATAACCAATCAAAATAGATTTGTACAATTTACATTTTTCGTAAGGGTGTGATTCTCAAAAAATTATATTATTTTTATTTTATTGGCCTACCACTCTCTAAGAGTGAAGGCCTTTGTTTTCGTTTCAGAAACTCAAATTTTATTTTGCTGATATCGACTTAAAAACTCATGATTCGTAAATATATGTTGAAATTTTGAATAAAAAATTTTCCGTCTGTACGGATGTATGTACGTATGTATGTACTTATGTGACCAATTTTGTGCAACTAACTCCTCTGAAACGGCAAATAGCCGAACCAAATAAAAATTTTACATACTTAGAGGGTTCCTTAGATTGTGCCTTAGCGTATATTTTATGTCAATTGGGTAAGCCTTTTTCGAGATATTATTTATTTTCTAAAAATTAAAAAATGGCTGTAGCGTTTAAACGAGCAAACCAAACTCAATAAACTCCACATCCACATACTCCTCTCATTAAGGCGAACTTTTTTTGTAAATGTCTTGTTTGGCTGTGAAGATCCGTTTTGGAGTTATTTACTATCCCATCCTCCAACACCCCCCCCCCGTTAATTTTTTTTTATTTTTTTAAATTTTTTTTAAATGTTTTTTTAGAAATTCAGACAGTGGGGCACTTAAACTATACATTGATCATTTTTTATGGAAATGGGCTAAGCCATTTTAGAGAAATTATTTTTTTTTTGAAAACATGAAGAAATGGCAGAAACATTCATTTCAAAGCTCCAAACACAATATAAACGGCATGAAGGGCTTCCTCTTAATCAAAAATACGATTTTCTTTTTGATGTAGAATACGACTTATGTTTCGATACTGGGATGCCACCTTAAATCGTGAATGTCACGAAAAGTGTTAATCACTAAAACCTTAATAAAGTCAAAACTATTAATGATAGAAAAAGGATGATATTGCATACAATAGTATATAAAACAAAGCATGCTTTAGATATTGACCGAATGCATGGTGACGACATCGGCTGATGCAATCGAAGTACAAAGCTGAGTCAGAAAATCTGCTGTCGTCGGAGATTAATTTAGTCTAGCTCCGACTTCCTTTGCGATAGCACGACATTTTAGGTGTCATTTGATTTATCTTTTTGCGCTTTATAAAATAGCTTAAAAATTAAACCCCAGTATTTAATAGTATCTAAGATATCGGCCTTCGAATTGTGCAAATTTTGCAATAATTACAGAATTTTCAAGTTTATGCATAATAAACGCCAGAAAAATTATAGAAAACAGTTACAGGTAAACAGATTTAGAGATGGGGAATCCATGAAGACCGAGATGTCCGATTTTGAACGTCTACGGGCTCAGCAGGAACGACTAAAAATTGAGTCGTGGTGCCGCCAGATGAACTATAGCCCAATACGAATGCGCCAATAACTTCCACGGCTCAGTTCAACGCAAATAACATATCTGATGATATAAACGTTTCAACATCGAGTGATGAAATCCAACCCATGGTGGTATATAATGAGCCATAACCGTCAACATTAGCAGCATGTTCATCAAATGCGATTTATGTACCGAGCGATATACAGGGTGAGGCATTTATTTTGAGACAACTGAATATCTCGGAAACTAAGCGTTGTTCGAAAAAATGTCTAAAATCAAAAGTGAATTATTTCGCGGGGGAAATTCATTAGTTAAAAATTACCCCCCCCCCTCTTGTGAGGGGGGCTTGAAGAGGGGGTAACTTTTAAATCTTAAATAGGAACCCCTATTTTTAATGGTATAATCAGATTGTAAAAAATATTTGAGAAATGTTTTATCATTAGTGTTTTTTCAATTGATCCAAACGTTTAGGAGATAGAAGCCCTGAAAGTTTGGAACTTTTAAACTTTTGAACCCAATTTTATCGATGAAGACAAAGAGATAGAGAGTGGACCTTACAGACATTCCTATTCTACTTTTTAATGGTCTTTAAGAATCCGAGGTCAGAATTGTAAGGAACTGTAGCCTGTTCAATCGGTGTAAAGTTTGGACTTTTGAACAGGTTCCTTAAATGTAAAACATCAACCGTGAGCCAACGATTATGTTTCTAATGTGAATCTCAATTATTTGCAGTCGTGAAAATGCGCCACTGCCTAAGGCAGAATTTTGAATTATCATGGCCGAATTGAGTGGTAAGGTTAAATATGAAATTCACACCAAGATTCATCCGCTATAGGGTTCGGCCCAGGTGAGGAACGCACAAAGAAGGATAGACTCGAGATCTTTGGTGTAACGGAATAATAAATAAATTTATTCATGTGAGGAACAATTAAAGTAAATAATATGTAAATAACCTTTGATCTCTCTTCCAGGGTCACAAAGAATAAAGTAATTATTTACACAATTGATCTAGTCATGGTAAAAGGAACTCAATAAACTTGGCATTAGGTAAAATGCAGAAAGTAATCATTATAAGAATAACTCATGAAATGTGCGCTTTAACAGGGAAAATAATCTTTAAATTTGCGCATGGCTTTAGCAAAACGGAACTCAGTTATATGAATAATTGTATTAGGTGGAATATAATAATGGCAATCAACTCACAAAAGGTAAGACAAAGGAAAACGCTTCAAAATGGCCAGGGACTGAAAACTTAGGTCTAGAACACAAGCATACACAAACGGAACAGCATCATCAGCATCGTGGAGGCTGGATAACGGGAATGGCGGGACGTCTGAATCTTGGGCCATCTCTTGTCCACTTCGTTCGTCTGAACTTAAATACGGTGACACAGCAGTTCAGGAAAAGACCGAGGGACAAACACTAACTGATATGTTATGGGAGAAAAGCATTGTTAACGCGGGGTCACCCCGATGGAATACAATGATAAGAAGTCCTCGTTAAAAATCGAGCAAAAACAAAAGGAAAAACTGGTTGCTCCCAATTAAAAGGAAACGTTAAAATAAAAGAATTTAGGTGATCCCTCTCATGCAAACTGCGCAAAACTAGACATTTGGAAGCAGTGGTTTCTGCAGCCAACCGAGGAAAACTAAGCCCCAGTCATCGACGCTTACGTCCGCAACAGCCTACATGAAGAGGGCAAGAATTAGAAAGCCACTGGAAAGTTCTTGACGGCGCAAAGGCCAAGATCGTTCTCTCAGATCGAGAATACCTAAGTTTTTTCTTCCGAAAAAAGGACTTGATCAGCCGACCTATAGTGAACGGCGTGACGTCACGCCGTTCAACCAAAATTCTCCAAAAACCGGATCAAACCGCCCTCGACATCTGGTCCAGGGTTCGGCGCCGGTCAACCACCTGTTTTTCCCGAAAAATTCCAGAAACATGCCCAAGGCAATAAGGCTGTCAACGCAATCTGACCAATCGTGGGTGGCGAGGGACAATTTCTATTCTTGGCATAATCAACCTCCCATCCCAACGACTGGACAATCTCAAAACACATTGAGTTGAGAAGACAAGAAGGGTGAACAAACACTCCCTTCCCAAAAAGCGAGATAAATGCCTAAGAAAGAGGAAGCGAACATTAGTCATGCTTCACCCTCTAGGTCATAAAATTTCTTAACACTGAACAAAGAGATTCTAAATGATCTCCCTTAAAATTCTAGCTTCCAAAAAATGTAGAAACTTAACCCGTTTTAGAAAAACGATTAAAAGAATATCAGCCATTCCTTATAATAGCATAAACTGCTATTTGTAAATGTCAATAGACAACCTTTTCAAAAAGTCCCAAATGCATAATAAAAAAAAACAAATATGCATTGCTGAATAATAAATCAATTTAACTACAAATAAAATCCGTGTAAGGTCTGAACCTTTACATCTCTCCACCGTTTCGGCAGAATGGTTTATGTAGTAAACCATTCTTCTACGTGTGGTCCACAACTCCGAAAAATTTGTGGTAAGTCCTGCTGTCCGTTAGGGTGAGTCACTTACCTGAGCCATAAGCATAAAAGTCTTAATACTAAGGTATAATCTCAATCTTTTAATCTTAAAAATTGATAGAATAAGTAAAAAAAATTTCTGGTTGTAAAAACCTTAAAACAATTTTTTAGTTCAGGAAATAGTCGTCTTCGTTTCCGACGGAAAAATAAGTTGTCCAAAAGTTCACAATGTGCTTATCAAAAATGTTCACTAAAGTTTTGCATGGCACTGAAAGTTCCTCTTGAAAGAAAGAGTTCAAATACTTAAATGTATAAGGAAAAAATGTTCACGTTTGCACACATTCATAATTGCAGAAACATCATTCATGACAATGAAACAAATTGACTCTCATACTCAAACAAATTTCATCGCATAGGTCGGATGGACAAACTTACTTGTGTCTTTATTAGCGTCCGCCTCCCTGTTGCATACAAAAAAAAACTTAAATCAAAAATCTTTGGTTTGAAACTTAAATAACCTTAAGGAATGAATAAAAAAAATTCTTTGTACGATGAATGAGAAAAGAAATTGATAGATTATAATATACGAATACTCAACACGTAAAAAGAGTAAGAGATTTCAGTTCTGAAAAGTCTGGAACTCGGAACAAGAAAAACTGTTCAGTCTAGCACGTACACATGGAGTAAGTCTCACACCGTAAAAAAAAGGTTCAATCTTCCAATAGCACTGTTCAATGTTCTGCACAAGCTCTGTTTTCCTAGCAGGTCCTAATCATACTGGTCACACACACACGGTCAGCATTCTGGTACTACTTCGATGTTCCTTGACGACAGGAGGCATCCTTCACGGGCACGTGGCTCGTGTCAATCCTTCTCCTCTGGTCACGTGTGGGTTTCCTCAGCGGCAAGGGGGTGGTCCTTGCGTGGCGGTTCACCCTCGTTCACTGCAAGAGAGTTTAAGACAAATTTTCTGTCCCACAAATGGCCAAGCAATTAAACCCAATGAATTATATTTTATAAAGTAAATAACTCTTCTCAAAACGTAAAATGGAATCAAAGATACACCTATTAAAGCGTTCGTTCTCAGAGAAAGAAAAGAAACTTTCGAAATTATGCATTTATGTAAACATTCAGTAAGGCCCGGCGTATCTTGGTACGTAAAAAAATAAATGAAAGCAATGGGCGATAAAACTCAGAAAAAGAAATGTTGTTTTTATGCGACTGTGTGAAACCTAATGCAGGTAGACGCAAGAAAGGAACTCGATGCAGTGTTTTTGTATAAAAAAAAAAGGAAGAATTTAGTGTTAAAGATCTTGAAAATATAATGGAACCGATTTGAGCAGGATTGCTGTTCTCACTTTCAAACGTAAACAAAAGATTCGCATATCTAGAAATGTAACTGGTGGAAGAGCGTGTTTGTTTGTAAACAAGGGGTTCTAGGTCAGTCAGCCCGGGGCGCATCAAGCAGCCCAGAAGACGCGGTGCTTTATCCTCCTTCCAACGGTGGCTGGTGGGTGACTTCCTTCTCCTTCCTCTTCATCAGCTGATTATGGGTCTCCCGGCTGTCTCTGAGGTTCGTCAGGGGGGGGGTGTTCTTCTTATCTGCTCTCCTACTACGGTTTAGCGAGGGAGAGGAGGGGTAGAGGGATACTTTTTGTTCCCCACTATAACGCCCCGTTTCCATTTCTCTCTCGACTCGCTTGCGCTCCCACCTACTGCCTCTCAGGGTCTCTTTCCTCTTATATTTAAACCATTAATTCCATAACCAACAAAAGGGATTAAGATTCTCTTGAAAAAGAAGAAAAAAATATATTATCTCACAACTCTAAAAAACGCAGCATTAAAAGTATAGCAAATAGCAACTAGATTGATTTAAGAATAGAATATCTTTCGACATGGTAGGGTAATTCATCAGAAAGTAAAAATTCTGGAAACACAGTAATACGCCCAGTAATCAATTGATCTCATCAAATATAATGGCACTCATCTGACTCAAAGACAAAGAGGAGCCAGGAAATAGGAGCAATGAATAGCAATTAGAATGCTCAAAAAAATAAACTCCATTTTAAACAGTAAATAGAATGCGCTTAGGAATACACCTTCCTTATGCCAATAACTCGTCTGCAGACAATTGTCTCCCATTTCTGCCGTCCACTTAGGGCTTTTATTAGCGACTTTTTGATGGCTAATACGGCAAAAAAAATATAGGTAGTGTCTGCATTGTACAAATAACGACTGATTCTAGCAATCCTCCCAGCTACACAGAAATAGCTGAGGTAAACTCAACAAAGGTACCATAAAATCTGTTTCAACTCCAAACAGAAAAAAAAAAGATAGCACTCGCAATACTCAGTAAAATAAGTAATAGCTGAAAAACAATGACACAGGGAAAACTCTCTAATCTCCGCATTTCAAGTGGGAATAAAAAAAAATGTTACAACAAGCAAAAATGCACAACAACGCAATAGTCAGTCTAAAAAATGTCAGTGGGCAGGTTTGAAAATGTATAGTTTAAAATAAAAAACAGTGACCTGACGCTCTAATTTGGCATTCTCATATGTCCCTTCATGATCTGGAGGAACTCATCCACCCTAGCATGAGGCATTGAAGTATCTCCTTCTCCCGGTCACGGGACGATCGGCGGCTGGCAATTAGCTCTTCCCACCGAGGCCGGGGCCTCCCTGACTGATTCAACAGCACAATCGGGCTGAATTGTAGCCTCTTCTCTCACCGTATTCTCAGCTCGGACAGCGTCCATCGATCGCTGATCGCGAGGCAACTGCAACATCCATGATTGACTTGAGACCGGCCCTTTGCTCCGTAACGTATACGGGGGGTCTACTGGTGGTGCCGGTGAAGGCATCTCCACACGTACAAGCGGCTCTGGCCGTGGCGGCGGCGGCAGCACTAAAATCTCTCGAGTGGGCTCGCTCGGCTCAGGCATATCTACGGGCCAACGCACAATATAATCTTCCTCTGTCAGGTAATTCTTCCAAGTGGCTGGCATTGCTTCCTGCTCGGGTCTCTCGCTTACTAACTCCTGGCATGCAGGTAGTGGAGCAGGCGGATTTCTCTCGCACCTCTCCAAAACCTTCTGCAAACGGTATTCCAGCTCAACAATTCGCCCTGTCAATGCGTCGTTCCTACGAACAGATTTCAACACTGCTCCTGACAGCTTCGCTTTTTCCTCCCGCCTAAACTTTTCTAATTTCTCTTCCAAATTTTTCAAATCCTCCCCCAATCTACGATAAACTCCCGCGACCTGTCTCTCGATCACTTCCCTCATTTCCTGCATCACCCGCTCCATTTTCTCCTCGTCCCACACACACTGATCTGTCTCCCTCTCTCTGCTCACTCCATTCACCTCACTTATTGTCCCAACAGTCGCCTGGGCGGGGTATTCGGCGCTAACATTCCGACCTTCACCCTTCTCTATGGGGCCATGTTTTGCTCTAAAGTACCGACGCCTTCTCCGTCTACGCCTGCGTTGCCTCGGCCCATACCCTCTGAAACTCCATCGGCCGGTTCTACCAGTAAATACTTCGCAGGCGCCTATGTCTGCTCTCCCCTGCCCATCGTTTGCTAGCGCCCAGGAAAATCTCTGCGCGTGTTGCCTACGTCTGCCAAAAAATAAGAAATTCTCCTACGACAAAATTTCTGCACGTGACCTTCGTGCAGGCAGAAAAAACAGACTATACGCCTAGGTCTATGCTTAGGACACTGTCTAAAAATATGCCCGGGGCGAGAACATCTAAAACAAACAATATCCGCGCGTGCTCTGCGCCCCGAACTTCCTCTGCCTCTCGCAGTTGAATATTGCGGCCGGGAAATGTTGCTTAATGGTCCACACTCATGCCTGCTCTGTTCGGGCTGCACTTGGTTTGTAAAATTCCCCATTTCCCTCAATTTAGATTTCACAATTTCGTCTATCCTCTTGGCAATCAGTTCATTTATGGCTAATCCCCTCTTTTCCTGTAAAAACCAATTTCTCTCGCCAGCGTAAAAGATGCTTGAGCCCTCGGAGGAAGGAAGAAAAGGAGATGAAACGACCTGTGGTGATTGAAGCCGGAAGTCGAAATGCATTCTGGGACGAGTACACTCAAAACATTGGAGCTCTCCTTCGCATAACGTTGATTTTATCGGAGTGCTCTACTTGATTTTCCTTCTTAGATTTCTAAAGAATTTTAAAATTTATTTATTCTACAGTTATTATTAAATGCCTTCCTGTTCAGCATATGGGTGTACTAACAGGCCATCTAAAAAAATTCCAGGAATTACTTTTCACAGGTATACGAAATATGTTGATCTTGTGTAGTGATTTGATGAACACTAATTTTAATCATAAATCATCTTTACTAAAATAAGTGAATCTAGAGAAAAACGAAATATAATTTTAAATTGAACTAATGTAGATTCTTATCGGTTATAGATTTCCATGTAAAAATGAACTTAGGAAACAATGGCTAATTGCCTTAAAGAGAAAACATTTTTCGCCATCCAAGTGTGCCGTTTTATGCTCAGAGCATTTCGAGGAGCATTGTTTCGATCGATCTTCGACAGTCCTTGTTCGATTGAAAGAAAATTCAGTACCCTCAGTTTTTAAAGATTTCCCAAAACATCTGCAAAAGGTGAGCTATTTTATGTGTAATAAAACTAATTTTCTGCTCTTTTTCATGAGAACTGACTAAAGAGTAAAAAAAAAAATATTTATTTATTGACTTATGTTTTCATTCTTTAATAGTCCTCTGAAAGGTTCTGAATTATTTAAGTTGCAAAGAATCTTAAAAGTCTTGGCCTAATTTATTAAAGCATTGTCTTCTTATTAAATTAATACATTAAAAAATGATGATTTTAATGATTTAATGATTTGAATGTATTTAAATATTCTTTGTTCATATGTTTCCATTCTTAGATAATAAAAATTTTATATAAATTTGTTTACATTAGGTATCAACAAAGCGTAAGCCACCAAAGGATCGGACAATAAATAAAAGCGATATCAATGGATCTTTAGAAGTATCAATAGAACTAAATGAACAGCTTTCCTCTAGTTCTTTCGAGACGACAGCTTCATCATTTTCTGCTGTATCCAGTGCAACAATTAATTGGCCTGATGTACCAACAGTTTCTCCTAACAAAGAATTTTATAAGAGAAAACTTGAAGAAAATATTCAGCAAACAAACAAATACCGGAAGAAAATCAAATATTTACAACAAGTGAATAGACGCCAGAAGGAAAAAATTGCAAATATCAATTCAGTTCTTCAAGTATTAAGAGATAAGCGATTAGCAGATGATGATGCAATTGAAACATTATCCAAAGTAGCAGCACCCAATAAAGAGCTTCTTCACAGACAATTATGCAAGGCAACTAATGATAAGAAGCCTGTAAGTTATTCAGGTGAATTAAAATCATTTGCATTGATGCTTCATTTTCTCTCTCCAAAGGCATACCAGTATGTCAGAAGTACATTTGCGACATGTCTTCCACACACCAGAACCATTTCAAAATGGTATCAGAAATTAGATGACAGTCCAGGATTCACAAAAGAATCTTTAGAGTGCCTAAGTAATTTGGCTCAAAATTCACCCTATCTCATGATATGCGCCTTATTAATAGATGAAATAGCTATAAGGCGACATGTGGAATGGGATGGCAGCATGTTTCATGGCTATGTTGATATGGGAGTTGAGCTACATGATGACTCCCTTCCAGTAGCAAAAGATGCACTAGTTTTTTTGATAGTTGGAATTAATGGACATTGGAAAATCCCAGTGGGCTATTTTTTAATTGATGGCATTACTTCTGAACAAAAAGCTAACTTAGTTAAACAGTGTTTAACTCTTGTAAATGAAACTGGTGTAAAAATCGTCTCTCTGACTTTTGATGGACTGGCGACTAACATTACTATGGCTAAACATTTAGGTTGTAATTTTGATTACAATAATCTAAATACATCCTTCAAACATCCTTCTGCAGATGAGAAAATTGCAGTATTTTTTGACCCTAGCCATATGCTAAAATTGGTAAGAAATACTTTAGGGGAAATAGGAACACTTTATGGTAAAGACAATGAAGAAATTAATTGGCATTTTATAAAGCAGTTGCATGATTTGCAAGAAAGAGAAGGACTGCATTTAGGTAACAAATTAAGAAGTGCACATATCTATTTCTCGAGGCAAAAAATGAAAGTTAGCCTTGCTGCCCAACTCTTAAGCGAATCTGTTGCTGATGCTATAGAGTTTTGCAAAGAAAGTTTAGAACTTCCTCAATTTACAAATAGTGAACCAACAGTGAAATTTATAAGAATTATTAATAATGTTTTTGATGTCCTCAATTTTAGAAATTTATACCAGAAAGGGTTTAAAAAACCAATCCATGAAAGAAATGAAGAAATTTTTACATTTCTTGAAGATGCTCAACTTTATTTAAAAAATCTAAAAATAAATAGAGATGGGACATCCATTTTGAATTCTGCACGAAAAACAGGGTTTTTAGGTCTCTTAGTGTGCATACAGAGTTTAAAAAATTTGTATGAAAATCATGTCAAGGCTTCTCAGCCTACTTTAAAGTATATACCCATGTATAAACTGAGCCAAGATCATTTGGAAATTTTTTTTTCAAATATTAGGCTCCAAGGTGGATGGAATAACAATCCCACATCAAGACAATTCAAGGCAGCTTACAAAAAACTCTTAGTCAACGAAGAATTGAAATGTGTACGTAATGGCAACTGTCTTCCTTTAGATACTATAAGCATTTTAAATAAAACCTCTACTGATGGTGCAGTTATAATCAATGCTTCTTGTGATCGACACCGATTATTTGAAAAGGACGAAGAAATCTTTTTAAATTATAATTGTTTACCTGATCATGACTATGTGCCTCAGACTAGCCCTCTTACTGACTGCAGCAATGCAATAGTAGAGTATATAGGTGGTTTTATTTCCAAAAAATTAACAAATGTTTTAACATGTGAAATCTGTATTAAAAGTTTAACGAGTAGTTCAGGGTTTTTTCTCAAATCAATTATTACTAAAAAAAATAAAGGATTTCTAACTTATCCTTCTAATGATGTTTTTAAAATATGTAGTAGGAGTGAATCTTTATTCAGAGTTGCGCTTAATGTCAGTCATTGCAATATGCAAGATTTTCCTATTTGCAAATTAGTAAACAAATTATTAGAATCATTCATAGGTGAAAATATTTTTGCATCATTAAATGACCACATGCATGATGTCTCGCCTTGTGATAATCATACAGTTCATCTAATCAGAGCAATTGCAAATCATTACTTCAACATCCGCTATCATTATTATTGTAAAAGCATAATAAAAAATCATAATTCTATTAGAAAGCAGTTTACAAAAATCATACATTTTAAAGGGCAATAATTATTTTCAGATAGGACTTATTTTTCCAGTTCTTATAGATTTATTTATTGATAAATTTCAAAATAAATACTTTTGAAATATTTGTTTCTCAAAGGACTTTGACGGCCAAATTGCTATAATTATAAATGCAATTTTATTTTATTTATTTATTTATTTATTTATTTTTTACAAAATTCTGACATGAAATAAGATAAAATGGCAAATTTCATTTTGGATTGAACACACAACTTGAAACCAGTAACTTCTTGAGTAGAACTAAGATGGCACGTCCTTGGGTGCCAGTCTACTCGAAAAGTTACTGGTTTTAAGTTATGTGTTCAACCCAAAACTGAAATTTGCTATTTTATCTTCTAATTCATGTCAAAATTATTAAGGGATAATTTTATTAAATTAATTGGTACCGGTAATTTTAAATTCATTGAGATTAAATCTGTCTTTGTCATGTTTTTCTTCATTATTTGTTGAAGTTATAAAAAATATTTTTGAAATTATTCAGGGAAAAAACAAAGATTTGCATTGTAAATGATAGCTTTTGATGCTGTGGAAAGATCATCTCTGTTTTAACAGGAAACTGTTATTTTTGCTGTTAAAATTATGATATATGAACAATTTCTTGTGTACATAAAACTCAAAAATTTAAGTTTTTCTTTGTATTAGATTCAAATTCATTCCCATACTTGTTTTCTTACATTTTTTTATATTGAATATGTAAAAATACTGAAATGTTTTAAAATATTAATAAACTATTGTTTTTCTCTCCAATTATTAATTGTTTTTTTGTGCTGTAGTAATCTTGGACTAGTATAAATAAAAATTAAATAAAGGAAAGCTTTGTTTATTTAATTGTAATAATTAAATATATATATTTTACACACCCTGTAAAAAAATATAAAAATATATTTCCATATTCCATTCTTAAGTATATCTGAAGCATTTGAATTTAATATTTTATTCTAAAATGTAATAAAATATATTAATATTACTCAAGCAAAAAATGGAATTTAAAGTTATATTTTCTGAGTTTTCTATGGGATTCAAATTTTTATTAAACACTTTATTTATAATACTGCATTAAAATTACTTTCTCTCATAAAAATTTAATTTTAATTCCTGCCTTTTAAGTGCATAGCTTTAAAATTACTCTTCAAATCTAATTATAAATCACGACTATTTGCATTGCTATGGCTATGTGTTGTTAATGTTTTGGGTGTAGCTGTCCCAGAATGCATTGCGCGAGTTGGCTTCAATCGGGTAGTACAGGGAGTATTAGGAAGGGCATCTCCTTTTCTTCCTTCCTCCGAGCTTGAGCCATCCTCTCTATACGGAAAAATACAATAGGAAAGATAAATCTTCACACTAAGGTGGTCCTCCTGGGTCTTAAATACAAAATTCTCAACTAAAAACGGATTTTAAAGCTTTATCCGCAGTTTTAGATAAAATTTATGGCTCGGAAAAAAAAATCCTGTCGACTGCGCCAGTGTAAGGGACTATAGCCTGTTCAATCGGTGTAAGGTTTGGACTTTTGAACAGGTTCCTTAAATGTAAAACATCAACCGTGAGCCAACGATTATGTTTCTAATGTGAATCTCAATTATTTGCAGTCGTGAAAATGCGCCACTGCCTAAGGCAGAATTTTGAATTATCGTGGCCGAATTGAGTGGTAAGGTTTAATATGAAATTCACACCAAGATTCATCCGCCTAGGTGAGAATCGCACAAGGAAGGATAGACTTGAGATCTTTGGTGTAACGGAATAATAAATAAATTTATTCATGTGAGGAACAATTAAAGTGAATAATATGTAAATAACCTTTGACCTCTCTTCCAGGGTCGCAAAGAATAAAGTAATTAATTTACACAATTGATCTAGTCATGGTAAAAGGAACTCAATAAACTTGGCATTAAGTAAAATGCAGAAAGTAATCATTATAAAAGTAACTCATGAAATGTGCGCTTTAACAGGGAAAATAATCTTTAAATTTGCGCATGGCTTTAGCAAAAGGGAACTCAGTTATATGAATAATTGTATTAAGTGGAATATAATAATGGCAATCAACTCACAAAAGGTAAGACAACGGAAAACGCTTCAAAATGGCCAGGGACTGAAAAAGTAGGTCTAGAACTCACGCATACTCAAACGGAACAGCATCATCTGCATCGTGGAGGCTGGATAACGGGAATGGCGGGACGTCTGAATCTTGGGCCATCTCTTGTCTACTTCGTTCTGAACTTGGATACGGTGACACAGCAGTTCAGGAAAAGACCGAGGGACAAACACTAACTGATATGTTATGGGAGAAAAGCATTGTTAACGCGGGGTCACCGCGATGGAATACAACGTTAAGAAGACCTCGTTAAAAATCGAGCAAAAACAAAAGGAAAAACTGGTTGCACCAAATTAAAAGGAAACGTTAAAATAAAAGAATTTAGGTGATCCCTCTCATGCAAACTGCGCAAAACTGGACATTTGGAAGCAGTTCGAGAAAACCTAAGTTTTTTCTTCCTAAAAAAGGACTCTATCAGCCGACAAATAGTGACGTCACGCTGGTCAACCAAAATGCTCCAAAAACCGGATCAAACCGCCCTCGACTTCTGGTCCAGGGTTCGGCGCCGGGATGCCGGTCAACCACCTGTTTTTCCCGAAAAATTCCAGAAACATGCCCAAGGCAATAAGGCTGTCAACGCAATCCGACCAGTCGTGGGTAGCGAGAGACAATTTCCATTCTTGGCATAATCAACCTCCCATCCCAACGACTGGACAATCTCAAAACACATTGAGTTGAGAAGACAAGAAGGGTGAACAAACACTCCCTTCCCAAAAAGCGAGATAAATAACTAAGAAAGAGGAAGCGAACATTAGTCATGCTTCACCCTCTAGGTCATAAAATTTCTTAACACTGAACGAAGAGATTCTAAATGATCTCCCTTAAAATTCTAGCTTCCAAAAAAATGTAGAAACTTAACCCATTTTAGAAAAACGATTAAAAGAATATCAGCCATTCCTTATAATAGCATAAACTGCTATTTGTAAATGTCAATAGACAACCTTTTCAAAAAGTCCCAAATGCATAATAAAAAAAACAAATATGCATTGCTGAATAATAAATCAATTTAACTACAAATAAAATCCGTGTAAAGTCTGAACCTTTACAGAATTTCATAAATTCATATTTTTTAGTGCACAAATAAACTTTTGGGGGAGCAGTCCTATGAAGTTAGAGTTAATGCGTGTGTATTGAAAAATATTGCAATTTTTTGAAATGTAACTCTTTAATGTGAACCTATACTGACAGACTCGTCTAACTATAGACGACTGATCGACGCTGATATCAATGATATTTGTATTGTTAAAGCTTTCTACAATGGTGTAGTGAGATCTATATTAGGAAGTGTTTACTCTGAGTGGCCAGATTATTATGACCACCTGATGTTTGTATGCAAATTAGCTATGATTTCGCGCTGACGTTGCAAAAGAGCCGGACTAGTGTAAATAGGCAAGCAGGTTGTTTACCACGACATTGGAAGTGATTTGTTACAGAAGATTATAGGTAAACGATGCAATTTAGAAGCCTTTGATGATTTTTGGCGCTCGGAGCCATGGAGCTAATACCAGCAAAACGGCTGCATTCGTTAAATGTTCAAGAGCAGCTGCTGTTAAATTGTTACAGACTAGACTGTCTGCCGAAAAACTGGGTCTGAACGTGCCAGTTGTGGCCATCTATGTTCGGACAGAAAGGAGAGTGGCAAGACTAGTACAAGACAACAAAAGGGCAACAGCGCATCAAATTACTGCAGATCTTTATCACGGAGTTCATGTCAAATCATTTCTGAACGCCATAGTATGGAATGTGGGAGCCGAAGGCCAGTTCGAATACCTTTTTGCTATCTGCTGTTAACAAGATAAAACGTCTCCAGTTCGCACAGGAACACAAGGATTGGACAGATGAGCATCGGAATAAACTCATGTGGTCTGATGAACCACATTTTCAGTGGCATCATGCAGATAACAGAATGAGAATTTGACGGAAACTACATGAAAGCATGGATCCCACATGCATGAGTACAATCGTTCAAGCTCGTGGGGGCATTCATGGTTTGGGGTATATTTTCCTGGCATAATATGGGTCCTTTAATTTCTGTAGAAAAACGTCTGAATATCAGAACATACCTAAGTATCTTTGCTGATCAAGTTCATGCAATCATGTTGACGGTGTATCGCAATGGTGATGGTTTCTTCCAACGTGACAATGCGTTATGCCACGGTACTCGTATTTTGCAGAAATAGTTTCAAGAACAAACAATTCCTGCGCGTTGTTTGCTACTAATTTTTTTTTCCTACTGAATGTATGCTTTAATTCCTATTTTGATTCGACAAATGAAAATGATAGTAAAGCGAGATTGTTGCGATCGCCACGAATGACAGACGAACCTGGCTCAGGTGGCCCCATAATGACCAAATCTCAATCCAATTGAGCATTTGTATGAGAAAGTTGTAAGAGCCATCAGACAGGTGGTTCCAAAACAACAAATTTCACACAACAGGACAGTGTTATTCATCAAGCAAAGACTGTTATGACAGCCTATAAGAAGCAGGGAAAGACATCATCCGCCAAGCACAACATTGCCCGAAAGTCGAAGCCCACTGATTGAGACTGAAGGGGTTTGAAGCGGATTGTGGCCAGAATGCACTTGACAACAGCATTCATGGTGTCAGATTCCTCGCATCACCTTTCAACATCTCGTGGAGAATGTAAATCGCCGCAGTATTGAAAGCAGAAGGTGGCTCAATGAAGTACTGATGGGGTGGTCATAATAATCTGCCCATTCAGTGTACATTCATCCTAAAGTGTCGATATCTGATATCTAAATGTTTTTGTTCAGTGCGATAATGAAATATTCACCAACAACTAGACCAGTCAGTGACCATATGGAGGTGGATACTAATATTGCAATTACAGATGCTACATTAAATTTATACGCTCTTAGCTTTATGAAAAAACATTTTAATTTAGATTAGAAACCCATCGAATCACCTATTACATTGGGTGGCAGTACTATAAATTTGATGTTTGCGCGAAATATTGATTCTTGTCTGTTGCCATTTCTAATATATTCCTCTTATCATTGACCAGTGATCTATGATGAATTGCAAGTGCAGTTTTTGTGTGAACATTTTATATCAGAAATTAAATTTTTTAAATTCTTTTGCACAAAGTTCATTCTTATTCGCCATGTGACTTCAAGATGTATTCTACGATTTAACTAGCGGCCGTGTTCCAACACAGCCCTGTAATATATTTTGATTCCGTATCATTATCTCGTGGGTAGGCCTGTGCGAATGTACCATTCCGCCATACCAATTTATTTTTATTTGCATTTATTTAAGTATTTCTATGTTATTCTTAGATTTATTTGATAATAATAATATTAATATATGTATAATTACAATGAAATTTAATTGTATAATAGTAACGTATTGATGATTTTAAGTAATTTAAATAAATCATAAAGCAATTACAAAGTTTGTCAAAGTACAGCTGAAGCTCATATTGGATTTGTGATAATAAAAGATAAGACTAAAGAAAATAAAATAAAATTTTTTGTTTATAAAATCTTTAAAACTTATAACTTTACAGAATTTTCTTTATATAAAAATATTTAGATTGGAAAAGGAAAAATGTGTTCAATATTAGTTAATGAAAACCAATCTCTTGATTTCAATACGCCAATTCTTAATCAATGGTTTTCATTCTATATTTTGAGGAATGAGATAGTACCAAATATACATATATTCTTTGTTTATTTTTAATTTTTTGTATATTTTTTATAGAAATAATAATGGAGTGAGGCAAAGGATAATTGCTTGTTTTTTATTTTCGATTTTTTGTGTTTGAGGTAATAATAAAAGTATTTTGAATGATTTATTGAATCCTCAAGGTTTTAATGACACTTTATAGTATGATCGTTTTCATTTGGTATTTTTAAATGATTAAGTCTAAACATTTAAAAAAAATCTTTACTTTTAAACCCTTTATCAGACAATACTAATTAAGATGATAATTTTTAATTTAGTTTGCTCTTTTTAGCATTATATTAATAAAAAATTGTAATAATAATAGAATGTTGCAAAATAAAAAGTTAAAAAATTGGATTTTTCAGAAAAACATACAGCGATATTTTAAGATATGATATAAACACTATTGGAGATTTTTCAATCACTTTATTTTTGTATCTTAAATTAAATATTGAGTAAAAATATAATATTAACAAAGTCTTATATACGGTGCTAAATTTAAAATTATATACGGTGCTAAATTTAAATATATTATATTGGATTTAAAAATTTTATATTTTATACAATTTTTTGAATTTTGAATATTGTATTAGACTTGATTTTTTTTTGCTGAAACTATTAATTTGTATTTTTTTACTTTTATATTTATGATTTGTCTGTTTATACTTTAAAATATAGCGATTTTTGAATATGATTATTTATTTTATTTTTATATTTATACTTATAATCTGTCCGTTTGGACTCTTATAAAAAGCGATTTACGTGTGATTTAGATTTTAAACAAAATCTCACAGCAAAACTGCTCATTCAATTTTGGTAGATTTTATAAATTTTATAAATTATTATTTTTTTTTAATAAACATTTTTTCTGAGACCTTTTGCAATAAGTGCTTCTAGAAAAGCATTTGGAAAGGAAGCACTTAACCATCTTATAATAAAATGAATACTATATTAATACCGTAATGAGTGAAACGTTTATTATCTATATACGTTATACATGACAGAACAGTTCCAAATGTTTATGGAAAAAGAATAATGTGGAAAAATAGCGGTAAAATCACCTCTCATGGTGAAACAGCTTACACATTCGCGCTATTTTCTCTCTCAGCTAAAGCCCAAATTGACCGCAGCGCTGCTAGTTCATGAAAAATCCGTGTGACAAATGGGCGGAGCTTAAGCTAGTGATGCATCAACATAGTATTTTTTAAATTGCTCCAAAATGAGTCATGATAAAATCGAAAATATTGAAATGAATCAATGCCTGGAATGCCTATTGTTTATGGAAAAATTTTTTTCGTTCATTTCCTTATAAACAAAGTGCTTAATTTGTTTATATTCACAGGTATGTCGAATTTGGGTTGGGAAAGGAGGTCGGTGAAGCTTCCCTACTTCTCCTTCTAATACTATGCTACTAGTTGTTACCCGCGGCTTCGCCTGCCCGCGCCATCTGTTGAGGGGAATTACAAAGCAAAAGCAGATAATTTTAAATGAAAACCCCAGAAAGTGGGGAATGGGGGAGGGTCGTAGGGGGCTGATTTTTGGCGATAGAGCAGGTCCTTTATGGATAAGCCTGCTCTGAAAATTTCAAGTCGCTAGCTCAAACCGTCTAGGAGGATACAGAATTACAGTTAAATAAATAAATACACGCAAGAGTTTTAGTATATAAAGATTACGTCAAAATGCAGATCACAAATTACGTCATCATTTTATATACTAATACAAAATTAAGCCTTTTAAAAATTGCATTAAATGTAAATATTACTTTATTGTTTTGAGTTAACTTTTCTTTCTTTACCCCAAAACCTTTCTTTGTTTTTCCACAAATGATGCATTTTCTATAAACACTTTCAGCGTGATTACTTTTCCTATTCATTTTAAATCAAACGAAAAAATTCATCGCATTTAAAACGTTTCCCTTACTTCCATTGCAAATGGTGTTGACTCGAAATTAAAACTTGTAGTCACAAACTCTATAACATCACATGATTGAATTTTAAGATGTAATTGATAATAAATCATAAATTAATTCAAGATTTTAGAAAGAAAACATTTATACATTATGAATTATGCAATTTTCTTAAACAATATCAAATCAAGAGTTAAACGCGACTGAAAGGGTTGAAATTTCCACATCTGAATAAACATATTCTGTGGTACAACTAATGTCAAAAGTGTGTCGTAGCTAATGGCGATTACTTAGAATGCCAGTAAAAGTATTTTGTTTGTATCACTTGTATCCTTTATTTTATGAGACCATTCACCGAACTTTTCGAACGCACCTTGTAGATATCTGGAGGCACCTTTACTAGTTTTTCTTTTGTTGGAGAGAGCGTAAAACATTAAAGAAACATGCTTCACCTCCTAACCCGAACCATGAGAAGCAGCTCTAAAACATATTGCCTTCATCACGAAATTTTATTTAAGGCACAAAGCAATCGGGTAAGTATGACTCACTGAGCATCATATCCACGCCGTTCATCAGACTGCCAGATAGTGAAAGTGTGCTTGTTTACTATTTAAAGAGAAACGCTGTGGATATGGTCACGGCGCCGTGACTTTTCAGCGATCACGATGGTCGAAAAAGGGAAGTGACGAGGTAAAAGAGACCATGCAATTCGCGTAGCGGATGATTACTGCTGGGCGAATCAACACTTTGGCAGGCGAGAATCATTCGAAGGAGTCGTTCGCGAACGATTTCGCATATATGTAAACGATTTACCCGCAGACAGTGAAATTACACAATTTACGAAATATGGAACTTCCTATTGCTCATTTCATGAATTGTACAATGTCTATACTTGAAGCAAGCCAGAAACTGTGGACAGTAGAATTATAAGAAAAGAAAAAGACACACACAATCACTAATCAAAAAAAACATTTAATAATGACTCAGATGTATATTTCGAGAATAGGTTCTCATCATCAGTGAGTCTGAGTTCTGAAAGTGTACACCTGAATCCTTATTAAATATTTTTTTGTGGTTAGTGGTTTTGTGTGTCTTTTTCTTTTCATACCTACAGTGTCTCTTGGCTGTCCGTGTGCGAAAACTAATACGAGGAGAGGCAGGGCCCGCATTTTGAACGTCGCTGTGCATCCCCAATTAATGCCGTTTGTGTGCGATTCAAACTTGGCACCCATGCTGGTTGTGGCCCTGAGTCTGTGTATAATTCCTCACATTTGTAGTTCAATTTAAACGTTGATATCTCGCATCTGATTTGGCCTCTGTCCAGTAGATGGGATCAGCTGAGTCTATGTATACACTTATAAGTTATTTCTGTGTAAAGTAGCTCTCCTTTCACAAAAGATAATGTACAATTCATGGAATGAGCAATAAGAATTTAAATATTTCGTGAATTGTGTGATTTCACTATCAGAGCGTAAATCGTTGACATATACGCGAAATCATTTGCGAACGACTCCTTTGAACGATCCTCCCTTGCCAAAGTGCCGTTTCGCCCATCACTAAAGCTGGTTTTACACTAGCTCGCTTTATTAGCGGGAAAGGTTACCCGGGCTACGCTCGCTTTGCTAGATCCTGCTATAGCCGCCTAACTGTTTACATTAAAAGCATCTTTCCTGAGAAAGTTTTCCCGAGTAAGTGAAGAAGGCAGATTTATTTTAATCGTCATTTCCTCTTCCGTTGTAACAAACATGGAGGCCAACATGTCAGTAACAATAACAAAAACTCAATTTTTTCTTACGTTTCAATCGTATCAACGGAGATGAGCCTCGTTTTCGTAAAGCGAGCCGCACCACCCGGGGGAAAGTTAGCGCGCTCTTCTTATTCGCGCACAGCCTCGCTTGTGGATAGTGTAAACAACTTTCGCGGGTCACCCCGCCACTTTCCCGGGAAAGATTGCTAGTGTAAAACTAGCTTTAGTGTGCTCATTTCATCTTACCCGCGCACAGCCTCGTTTGTGAATAGTGTAAACAACTTAATTATCCACTGCGCGATGTGTATGCTCTGTCTTCATCGCGTCACTTCCCTTTTTCGTCAATCGTGAACGCTGACAAGTCACGGCGCCGTAACCGTATCCACGGCGAAAAAGAAAACCACATGAGTAACTGAGTGTTTTCTATGTAATCATACTGCGACCGAACATAAGATTTGACAGCACAGCTGTTAACATAGTCATTAAACCAATTTCACGAAATAAAGCAATTTCATATATACAATTTTAAATAAAACTTAACATATAAATGAAAAAGAATCAGAAAGATTTGAAATGAATTTTTAAGTGATTTTTATCAGTGATGTTCGATAATAGTAGTCTAGTAGGACTTTTTTGGCACATTAAAGAAACGCAAATACAGCACCGTCCACGGAAAATATAAAATACTTTGTACTCACGCCTTCTATCAGAAACGATGCTAATTTTTATATCTTTGCATTTGCATTCAATAACCTGGGTAACTTAAATCTTTTCATCTAAAGCACTTCCGGCATTATATAGAAAGAATATAAAAGAAATCTGCTTATATTACATGTCGATTGAATTCACATTCTATAGAGATTGGATTATTATAATAATGTCTTTAATTTTGCGCCCACTCACCCAGTAGTATTCGTGGAGAACACCAACGACTGTGTTCGGATTAAGGGCCATTTTCGTCATGTGCTCATATCGCCACAAATCCTAAAAATCAGAAACAGATCCTTCTATATTATTTGCATTTCAGTCTTGAGAAAAATTGAAGAGATGAGCAAGCGTCAAAGAAGAGGAAATGATTTTTGACAGTTAATGACGAATTTTACCTTCAAAGGTTTCGTGACATTGAAGACTCTATTCCTCTGCATCTTATTTAAAGAGGACTGAATCACACCATCGCTGTGATGCATCGGCTCAATTATATTAGTGAAAATAAAAAATCTACAGCTCGCCACCGCGTAGACTTATTAACGCGGACGAATTTAATGATAACATAATGTAGGCGTGTTTCAATAATCAGTGAAAGAAAACACACACGAGTCCAGTTAAAAAAAATTAAGAAACGGAATAAAAAAAGTGACGGAACTCAGAACGATCGACGAAAATGGTGAAATGCCAGGAGGGATAGAAGTAACCAGGGCTGGACTAGGGCCCTGCTGCCATCTGTAGTCGCAGTCTGGTATTGGTTTGGTCTCAGATAACGCCTGAGCGTGAAAACGTCATACATTGTTACATCAAAGCCGGCTGCATGTTACTCTTGTTTATTTATCTTATTTATTTATCTTATTTTTTTATTTTCAATTAAAATAAAAAATTTCAAATTTAATTAAAATTCATTTATTTAGATGTATTTTATAATGTTAATGTTTTTAACAATGTTATAATTTTTTCCATAAAAATAATATTCATATTCATCTTAATGAAGATACAATATTAGGTGTTTTTAATAAAAGTTTTATATAAATAAAAATAATCTTACAAAGTTCATTGCAAATTTCATTTTATTAAAATATAAAAAATATATTACAAAATTCATTTGGTGGAGACATTCATATTCTACTTTTTGGCGATCTCTAAGAATCCGAAGTCAAAATTTCGAAAATCCAAAATATTTAGTACACGAGCAGATTGAACGAGATCGAATCTTTCGAGTAAATTTAATCATTCCTTACTTCTGTAAAGGAAATAGGGATATGTTAAAAACGAAACAGGATCGCGTTGCAAAGCTTATGTGACTCTATTTACGTGCGACTTTACACGAGCTGTACATCTAGAACTAGTGTAATAGAACAAATGTTGAAAGTTTCCAAATGGGATTTAAAAGATTTGTTGCACGTACAGGTTTATGCCAAGTAATATATTCAGATAATGCTCTCGCCTTTAAGAAAAGTTGAGAAGGATCTACAACAATTGTTAAATTGCGTTACTTCCAAAGGACTGAAAGAATTTTATGCCTCTCATCACAGTAAATTGAAATACATAGTGGAACGTGGAGCTTGGTGGGAAGGTTTCTGGGAACACCTTGTACGCTCTGTTAAATTTGCTGTGAAAAAGGTTTTACGACTAAGGTTAATAATCTTTGAACAGTTATCTACCGTCTTGCAAAAAGTGGATGCTGTCAACAATTTGCGGCCTCTTATATTGCTGAAGAATATAATCCATCAGAACCTTTAGCACCTGATGAGGATAACTAGTTCCTGATAGGCCAGAGGATAACTAGTTTAGCATTAACTGACAAATAGACGCACCATGATAAAAACCATGAAAAAATAAATCGCAAGTTTCGATTCAGACAAACACTTCTGGAGAAATTCTAGAAAAGATGGAAAAGAGAGTACCTTATGGAAATACGTTCAGCTGATAAAACTAAATACTTCTCATCCACTGATATTAAAGTGAACGATATCGTTTTAGTGCAAGAAGACAATTTACCAACGTTAATATAAAAATTGTGATTCACTGAAGAATGTTCCCTGGTAGAGATGGCCACATTAGATCTAGTAGACTCTGAGTTACAATGCTCTTTCCTCACACTATTAACAGAACAATTCAATCGCTTTACACATTAGAGTTAAATGCAGGTCTTGGGGGTGGGAGAATGTAGAAAATAAGACTGAGCACGCACTCTAGAGACAGTGAACAATCCAAGCTCTTACTAATCAAATCCAAGCAGGCATTTTTGTTGTTACTTGTATCTATCTTATCATTGTTGTAAAAAATGAATAAATAGGTTGTCGAAGAATAATCCTCTCTCTTTCGTTCATGGAAGCTTGGATAAATTAATTAATCTTAATTCCACAGTTAGGCCAAGTTTTAACTAATTGGACGAACATTTCCATAAGCTTTCATTAATTATGTCCCCGATTATATCCCACAATAGAGATATACCACCTGCTTTCAGATGATTATTTCTGAGTGAAGTGGTTAATAACTTTATTAATCCCAACACGATCCAGCCATCCTATCCATCATTCCCTGTAACGACAACTGCTGTTAACATGCATGTGAAACTAAACGTTGGAAACAAAATTCCAATCACAAAATGCAATCCCACTTTGAGCAATTAGTCTTTATTCCCGTTTCACACCACAGCTAAGCTAACAACAAATGACGTTAGAAATGCTACCCCTTTGAACAATTATATAAAAAATACTACTAGCTCCCTGTTCAAATACTCAGAGATCCTGCCATATGAAGATACCCTTTGCATCTATCGCTTAAGGTACCCTTTGCTTCCTTTAGTCCCAATGTTTTAACTTTTAAAGTAAATGTAGAACTCAGGTCTTTTTTTCATTTATTTAAAACAAGCAAAGAAACTACATCATTTATGATAAAATTGAGATAGTAGAAACTTTATTTACATAAATGAAATTCGAAAGCAAATTTCTAGTTACCTGTTTGAAATTGAAATTAAAAAATCATGGATGCTCAAACTTTTTGACATGCACAACTAAATTCTAATCTTTATCAGAGTAAATGATTAAAATTCAGAATAAGAAATAATACAGTGCTTTGAATATATAAAGAAAAAATCAAGCCTCTCAGAATTAAGTTGAGTGTTCATTTAGATAAATTAACCCCACACTGTTAGAAATGCTAATATAATTAATGATCTTTAGAAACCTTCAAAGTCTGAGCTCACGTGAATTGCGTATCTGTGCATACATTGAATACTCGCAATTTTGTAGCTCTTGTTTCATCCAGCACATTCGAATCACTCTCACACATACAACCTGTAAAGCACTGGAGGTTATCTCTTTTGTAGTACACACTCACTTTATTGTATAGTTCCAGCACTCGTCCTTTAGCTGATGTTGCTTTTCTTCACAATGCCTGCTCGAGATGTACCCCAACCGTTGCCAATGCTTGTAATGGGTGATTTCCGTTATTCACTCGACTCCGCTGTCTAAAAGCCTTTTCATTATTGACTAGGGATTAGACCCGAGCTTCTCCCGCTCGTTCCTGGTCTATTCCTCACTAGCCCAACAATCAAGCGTTTGCCCAACAGAGTCGCCCTGGTCACCTGGCTTTAATTCTCCCGAATCTTGCTTCCGTACAAAGCTGTCTGCCCAACATATCCAATTCAAATTTATTCTTTTTGCATTCACAAACCACCAGAACAGCACTTTCATAGAGCAAGTACGTTCTCTGTTTGCTCGTTAAAGCGTGGTTCCCACGTATAAAATAACGGCAGAAACCACAAAGCAGAAAATTGTTTTGACATCACTTCCTGCTCTCGTCTTTCAGCCCGACAGAAAATTTTCTTAACTTTCTAGGCTATGATTCAATCCAACTCAAAAAAAAGGAGTTTTTTGTCGGGCAGAAAGACGAAAGCAGGATGTGACGTCAGAATATTTTCTGCCTTGTGGTTTCTGCCCTTGTTTTTACGCATGTGGGAACCAGGCTTTACTGGCTTTCTGAAGTCGCACATGTGCTTTAAGCTAGGTGCAAGCTCAAAGTGTGCATATTCTAGTGAGCGTTTCTTGCGTTAGCTTAGGGAAAGCGCCTTTGTTTGCATGTGTGCACAAGGTAAAACAAAAGGCAAAAAGAAACTAGTTATTATTTTTGTGCTAAATTGTAGGTATATCAATTAACTTTAAACATGTCAAATAACAACTGCAGTGTAGTAGGATGTAGTAATACGTATAAAACTGCCAAAGAGCAGGAAAAAAACAATTTATTTGTACAAGTTCCCGTCCAGGCCATGGGAAAATGAACGGAGACAGAAATTGACCCAGTTTGTGAGACGGAAAACCTAAAAGATTTTTAATTAAATAAAATATTAATTCAGTATCATAATTTAATTCTGATTGAACAGTATGCTCAACAGAATTACAGGTTAGGATGCCCACCTCAAACTCGTATGTATGCAGTGATCATTTCATAGGTAGTGCAAAAAACGATCATCCCAGTCATCCTGATTACATTCCAACAGTTCTATGTTTGACATCCAATGTGACTCTCAAAAAATTTCAACGCTTTCAGCGGTAATTCACGGTCAACAAAAGTAGTCTTTGTCTAGTGGATGTTTAATATTTCCCTAATTTCCCAAAATTTGATTTTATAAAAGTCAAAAAGTTGGTTTATTTATAACTGTTTGAGACAGGCATTATCTGGTAATAACACTGTGACTGCTATAAATGTCTTCGTTCACAGAATCCATATGCTTTGAATCAACTAATTACTTCCCCTTTTTATGGTACTAGCTCAAAAAATGAGCTGTAAATTGTTTCACAAAAAAAATTAATTTAAGCACATTTTCCACGCTGCGTCAATTTAAAATTCTTAAATACCGAATCGATACCGTCTCGAATCTTCGTAGTTGATTTAGCCTCCACCAGGTGTGCAAAATTTATTTATTCACTAGCGCTCCTAGCGGCATGCACCTAGCTTATTGTGTTCATGCGATCGTTGCCTCCATTGTTCGAATTTAGGCCTAAGTGATCTAATTTGCATACTTTTTCATCGACGGTTCCTGCTGTACTCTCTTATGTCTTGAGACCAGCGTGACCAGAGACCGATAAAGAAAGAGACTTGGCATTTCGAGCTACTTCCTGTAATGAGTTTTTGAGTAAAGTAATTTTCGTAAATCTGACTATTGGTGCGATTAACCAGACAGCGCTGTTTGAAAGTTCAGTTTCATTTTTTCCTCGTCACGTTGATTACGAGACAAGACTTCAAGGAGAAAAATTTGAGTTTTCATGTAATGGGCCTCATGAGCTTCCTTTAACGATCTCTGGCTTCAAACCTTCAGGGACTCAAAGGCTTAAGTTCGGCAATAATGGTTCACATCATTACTGAAAATGTTCATTCGAACAATATTAATATTAACTAAATTCTTATTTTAATGAAATGTTATTAAGATAAATTAAGAATTTGAGTAACAAGTGTGAGCTTCGTCCATGATCTAACTTATCTTTAAAAAGGTAAAATTTCAGAGTAATGTCCCCTAATAATCATGGAAGACATCGTGCAGCCCCGTCGCGTTTATGCTATGAATTTATTATTTTAACATATCTACTTAATAAGTGAATGGTTAATCATATTATAGGGTTAATTTTCACTACTGCACAATAGCAAACGCAAGTCCCACTCTCGGCCCTGCGGGCCTCGCTGGTTACTGTTTTCCGTCACTCGAACGCCATTTCCACCCTGCGGGTCTCGCGGGTCACTGTTTTCCGTTAGTCGAACGCCCTTGGCTTTCTGTCTACGACGTCCCCTTCCATGGGTAAATTACTGATATATACCCCAACGGGAGCCCGACAATTGGGTGGTTGACAATTCGGTGGACGACAGTTGGGTGAACGACAATTCGGTGGACGCGACAATTCGGTGAACGTCAATTCGGTGGACGCGACAATTGGGTGGACGTCAGTTGGGTGGATGCGACAATTCGGTGGACGTCAATTGGGTGGACGCGACAATTCGGTGAACGTCAGTTGGGTGGACGACAATTCGGTGGAAATGCAAATTCGATCGAGATTTTTAAATCACCAAAGAATTTGAGTATTTAACTCGTTGTTTGTTTATAAATGACACATCTTAATTGCAATTACAAATCAATTTGCTTCATTCATTTTAGGTCGAAGTCACTTTATATGCGGGAATTTTTTATTTATTGTTTATTAGCTTACAAATAAATGAGATTATTTCTTTATTAAATAATTTATTAAATCATTTTGTTTTATTGCTAGGAGTTTCCATTATTCAATTAAAAATACTGTTATTCTTAAATTACTACTTAAGCTCGTTAAAATAGGCACAATAGGAAGTGGGTAGATAGATATGTTATTTGACATTAATATAGCACGGTGACCCCCCTCCCTCTACAGCCGGGTTTAATAAAAAGGCTGTTGGAGAGGAGGACAGAGGGTAGAGTTCATTTCATTTTTAGGTTGAAAAGGTTGATCCCTGATATAACTACTTCCCCCTCCAGCTTTTTAAGAGAAATACGTTTCCCTTCTCAAAGAGAATTAAAATGACTATCTTAAAAGTTTAAGTTATAATACAAAATTATTACAAGTAAAATATAACTATACAAAAAATATAAATAAATTACAAAAAATATATACAAAAACAAATAAATTACAGATAAAATATACAAATAATACAAATGAAATTGTAACAAAAAAAATTGTAAGACATTATAAAAATCAAATAATTTTCAAATTTATTCTTCATCACTTTTTTAAATAATAACAAAAAGAAAAAAATATTGCATCAAGAAAATTTGTTCAGTTATATATTCCTCTCAGGTTTTGAAATGATTTTCAAAATTCTGTACAAATTTCATATGTGTTGAGTTTTTAATCCTGTTAACCTTTTGGGGGATGATTAGGGGGAAGCTAAAATTTAACGGAGGTCAAATGGTTATATTATAGTGGCTAAAATGAAGCCACTATAGTTATATTAACGCTTTCAGCCCCAAAAAGAAATGAAGTCTACCCCCTGTCATCCCCTCCAATCATCTTTCTATATTAAAGCAGGACAGACTGTAGTACACTTTCCCAAAGCTGTATTTTGTTTTGATATATATTTTTTTCTGTAATTTATTTATATTTTTTGTATATATTTTACTTTTAATATTTTTATATTATAACTTTAACGTGACTGTACACTTTTAAGACAGTCATTTTAATTCTCTTATTTAATAAGGGAAACCTAATTCTCTTAAAAAGCTGGAGGGGAAACTGGTTATACATGTATTAGGGATCAACCCTTTCAATCTAAAAATGAAATGAACTCTACCCTCTGTCCTCCCCTCCAACTGCCTTTTTATATTAAACCAGACAGTGGGGGGGGGGGGGTGCACCGTGCTATATTAATAACAAATAACATATCTATCTACCCAATACCTATTGTGCCTATTTTGACGAGCTTAAGTAGTAATTTAACAATAACAGTATTTTTAATTGAATAATGCAACTCTTAGCAAAAAAACAAAATGATTTAATAAATTATTTAATAAAGAAATAATCTCATTTATTTGTAAGCTAATAAATAATAAATAAAAGATTCCCGCATATAAAGTGACATCGACCTAAAATGAATGAAGCAAATTGATTTGTAATTGCAATTAAGAAGTGTCAGTTATAAACAAACAACAAGGTTAATACTCAAATTCTTTGGTGATTTAAAAATCTCGATCGAATTTGCATTTCCACCGAATAGTCGTTCACCCAACTGACGTTCACCGAATTGTCGCGTCCACCGAATTGACGTCCACCCAATTGTCGCGTCCACCGAAATGACGTTCACCGAATTGTCGCGTCCACCCAATTGACGTCCACCGAATTGTCACGTCCACCGAAATGACGTTCACCGAATTGTCGCGTTCATCCAATTAATGTTCACCCAATTGTCGTCCACCGAATCGTCATCCACCCAATTGTCGTAGACCCTACCCCAACCTGTTTGGTCACAGGGGGCAATTGGTTCCCCCCTGGCCGATTACAGGATATTAATGGTCAGTATTTACTTTATTTGTCACAGAAATTGGCGTGATTATTAGGGGACGCTACTCTGAACTTTTACCTTAAAAAATATTTCGACTCCCAATGAACATATGAGTGTGATGATTAATTTCAAGGTAATTATAAAGATTTAACAATTTTAGCAATTAAATTAACGTCTAGTTTTTCTGAGGGTGACTGATATATTTTTAAAGTGGCTGATTCGTTAATTCTGAGTTCTGTCTTTAAATTACCATCACTTTGAGTCACTTTTAAAGAGGTGCACTTTTTTACAAATCATAGTGGATTGCAAAAAAATTAGAAAGCATTACAACAATTGTAGCAAATATGACAAGTAAACAAACCTATTTTTAAATGTCTGATGTTTTGCCACTTCTAAATGTGATGTTATTAATGATGCTATTGATGAAATTAAAGCCCTGCTCCGGTGAAAATATATACTTTTTTAATATAAATTTCCAGTTAAAAATTAATGTTTTTCATTGATTTATACACTACTGTTTATAAAAATCGTAACACCCTGATGGAATGGTCTAATCCATATGCAATTTGCAGTATTTGCATACAGTGGGTCAGAGTATAAATGATTAGATTAGAGTAATTGCTTGAAAGAACACCATGCCTCGACGACGACGAAGGGTACCATATCAACAGCTGACAGACTTTGAAAGAGGACGCATAATTGGTCTGCGTGAAGCGGAATGGTCGTATCGTGGCATTGCTGCTCGTATAGGACGTAATGCAACGACAATTATGCGTGCATGGAGGCAGTGGAGCGAAGAGAACAGGGCACACGGAAGACCAGGCTCAGGAAGACCCAGCACGACGACACCGCGAGATGACAGACACTTCCATCGCATGTGTGTAGCAGATCGTACAGCCACTTTCACAGTGTTAGCACAACAGTGGGGTGCTACAGTAGGCAGGACATTGTCTGCTAGCACTGTACGACGCCGTTTGATTTCCAGAGGATTGATGGCACGGGTACCATTGTTGTGGATTCCTTTGACTCAAAACCACTGGCGCCTCAGGTTGCAATGGGTCCATCAACCCCAACAGTGGCAAGCTGAATGGCAACAAGATGTGTTTTCGGATGAGTCAAGGTTTAACTTGCAGCAACATGATGGCAGGATACGAGTCAGAAGACATCGTGGCGAGCGCGACCTTCCAGAATGCATCCTGCAGGACAAACGCCAGGGGTGATGGTGTGGGGTGCAGTCAGTTACCATGGCCGTTCCCGTCTGATCAGAATCCATGGCCGTTCCCGTCTGATCAGAATCCATGGCAAAAGGGGAAGTTGTGCAACCCGAGGTCATCCCCTTCCTGCAGAACCTTCCAGGCGCTGTATTCCAACAGGACAATGGCCGACCGCATGTGGCCAGAAATGTCCTCGCCTTTTTCCAAGCACATCAGACACCCTTGTTCCCCTGGCCTGCTCGTTCACCAGACATGTTCCCAATCGAACATGTGTGGGACAGGGTTGCTCATCGATTGGCTCGTCAGACTCCTGCAGCAGCAACTGTGGATGAACTGTATACCCGTGTAGACAGAGCATGGCAGGACATTCCCCAGGCCCTTATTCAGAGCTTGTTTGACTCAATGCCACGACGTTTAGAGGCTGTAATTGCATCCCACGGTGGTTTCACCCGATACTAATGTGACAATAAAACGCATTGTATTGACCTGAAAATCTAATGGTTTCTTTTCTGACCCATGATATGCAAATGCTCCAAATTTAATGCAGATTGGGCTATTCCATCAGGGTGTTGCGATTTTTATAAACAGTAGTGTATATTGAGAATGCCAAAATATTTGATGAAAATGATGGTTCATTTAGTTGTATACTTGTTAACTAGAAAACTGTTTTTATGGTGAGATTTTCAAGATGTAATCACAATATTATAAAAGCTTCTTATTATGAAATTTTGTTTTAAATTATTAATCATAACTTATTGTAATCATGATTATTTTAATTATTTTAAATGTATAATATTATGTATTATATAAATATTTTATAAAGTAATATATAATTAGAGTTTATAAATATTTATTTTATGTAAAGTAACATTTTTGGTAAATCTTGCTTTTATAAGCAAGGAAAATAAATATATTTTTAATCATCGGAACATTGCATTGTATCTAATTTTGTTAAATAATTAAAGGATTTATAGTAAAATAGTAAAAATAAAAAGTAAAAAAAAAAATAGTAAATATTAGGATTATTTAAATAAATAACAAATAAATTTTAAACTAAGC
>JAHWFO010092368.1:0-24033 GCA_023313115.1 Rhysida immarginata
AATGTTGTGTGATATACGTGTGACAACGTCGCAGTTTAAAATGTCCGTCATTTTTAGTTTTGCTTCAGAAAACGACATCATAGACACGTTCTTTAAGAAAGCATACGATGACACGATAATGAAAAACCTAACATTAGAAATGGCACAAGCGTTTCCTTGGAGATCGTCTTAGTGTTCACGATGATTCACATAGTGACTAAGGCTGAAAGAGGTTCTCAGGAATGGGTTCCAGGAATGTTCCCAAAAATTTATGAACATCGGCAAAGTGGTAGCTGCCGAAGGGAATTACTTGAAAGAAATGTAGCGTAAGTCCTTTTATTGTAAATTTTTTTGTAAAATGAACGTATTCCTGGAACTTTTTGAATTTACAGTATAAGCTTTATTGCTCAATTTTATTCACTGATGTATATTCGGACTAAAACGTGTTTTTTCTATGAGTTTCGATGAGTTTCACAGAGTAATGTTTCTTAATTTTGAAAAGTAGCTAACTAACTTAATTGAACTGTAACGTTATTTACTTTACACTTTTCATTACAGACAGGTTCAAAGGTTCCTTTACTCTAAGCAGCACATGTCACCATTGCATAAAGCAATAGCTTGGCTCATAAGCTACAAAGGTAACCAAAACCTCAATAAATTTTCAGATAACTCGATAAAAATAATATAAAAATTCAGGCTTCATTTGGAGATTATGTCCTCTTTTATCCTTTTACCATAGCTTTTATCTCTGCGGGTTTTGTACCTGTGTTTTTACTCTGGGGTGTTTTCATCACTGGCACTTGAAGACTGGGGGTTCTGACCTACCCTCCATTAAACCACAACTAGTAAAATGCATAATATACAACATTAATGAATTTTCTTTTTATTTATGTTTAAAAATCTAATCATATTTTACAGAAACATTTTTCTGAAGAACAGTTTGAACATGATGAAGAATTTGGAACAAGTCTATGTCAAAATACTCATTGAATTAAGATATTTCAGAATTTGCCATGAACAAACTTCTCTACAATTTGTAAATGCAGCTGTACACAACTTACTGGAAGAAGCAGAAAAATTTATACGAAGCAATGAAGCCAGCTTTTTATTATCAAAACCGAGTTTTCATGACCTTATGAAATTTAAAGACGCTCAAGTTTTAGGCCACTTGCTTTCCTACTTGTCAGGAAAAAAAATGGCAGCAGGAGTATGGCAGTGCGAGTATTCATTAAGATTATGAAAGAAATATAAAAACTAACAAAAAATATTGTTTTTCTTTTCTTTATTTTTTCCCCTCTCAGAAAAGTTTTTTTGTTAATTTTGCTAAGGAGAACGTAACATAAATAACCTAAATGAAATCATTTTAATGACTTAAATTTAATTGTAACATTTGTAAATATAAATAAAATAATATATATTATAAAAATAGGAAAACAAATAATGTTGTATAAATTTTAATCAGTTTTAAAGCGAGTCCTGTTTCTTCACTAAGTATTATGTTATACAAATTAAATCACTTTAATGATTTAAATTTAAATTGTAACATTCGTAAATATACATAAAATTATATATAACATTTTATGATAAAAAAAGGAAAAAAAAGTTATGTTGTGTAACTTAAACGGTTTTAAAGCGAGTTCTTTTTCATTGGTTCAGCTTTTAGTAAATAGAAGAAAGGCAACAAAATGGCCACCGCAGTCCAATTGTCCGTACTCTCTATTATAGTGCTCTACATCATCCGAGTCGCCAGAGGCCTCTAGCGGCTGTTTTCTATATTACATCGGTGCATGTGACTCTTTCTAGTGGGAATATAAAAGGCTCCAATTCTAGTTTTAGATCAACTTTTTCTTCTTCCGTCCCCCCCCCCCCCAAAAGGTTCATGGGGACATTGTTGCCATCCCCCCTATGGCGTGGGCACCCCTGATGGGGAAGCATGTGTCTCGAAAGCAACACAGGCGCGTTGGCCAAGCATGTTCCATGATGATCGTGTGAAAACGGCTGATAAACCACGTTCGGGCCAAGCTGTGTCATACGATTTTATACACAGACTGCGTGATAGATTCTTCTTTGATCCAAACAGGGTGCGAGGGACAGTTTGATACGATTTTAAACAGGGAATGCGTGAAAGAATCTCAAACGTTGTTATCAGCGACTAATTGAAGATAGACATGGATAAGTCAATTCGTGAGGACAGACGGATCCGCTTACGGTCACTTGCGAAGGATCACAACGTCAGCATTGGTTCCGCATTTGCTGTAGTGAAAAACCTGGTATACGGCAATGTCTGCTTTCAGACCCCCGAATGTTCACGGAAGAGCAGAAATGGCTGCGTTTCTGCTGCTGTTTGCATCATCTGGAGCGTTCCAGTCGTGAGGGGGAGGCGTTTTTGAAGAAGATTATCACGGTAGATGAGACCTGGTGTCATTATTGGGGGAAGGTATCCACAATGCAGAGGAAGCATCCATCGTCACCACGGCCCAAAAAATTCAAGTCGCAAAGTTCTGTAGGGAATGTTTTGCTTACGTGCTTCTTTGATTCCGACGGTCCTCTGCTTTTGGAGTTAATGGATCCCAAAACCCGTATTAATGTGTGTGACACCCCTCCCCCTTATATTACAGGTGACCACAGATTACTGTTAGGTGGGATGGGCGCCAAGGATACGGACTGATAATAAATTATCTAGGGCAGCTAAAAGTAAAAAAATTGCTCTCTTTATTTCAGTTACGGAACAACCACTCAAAGTAATATTCATCAATAAATAATCAATCACTAATACACACAAGATCTATATTAGGCATGAATAGCATTAACAATAGCACCAACAATTAATTGAGAAGGGCCCCTCGGCATTAGACTCTTTAAGTGCTGATTACTAATAGTTACTCATGCTTAAATTGCGACTAATCATACTATTGCATGCAATTACGAGCGGACTCTAAGCTATGAACTAGGGCATGCAGCAACCAGTGGGCTTTGCCTCGTTGCTCAAACAAGGGATCGTGCTCCGTTGCATATGATTAGTGGCTTCACTGTGCCAGCAGGAAACGACCTATCTCTGGTACGCAACGTGTACACATGTCATGCGGCCCTTTTGACAATAGCGAAACCGAAATGGCATTTGGGGAGGACCGCAGTAACCCCGCGGACGTTTCAGCGCCACAGTGAACCACACTGGACCAGCTTTTCTCGTTCTGACGGACGTGAAATAAACGAGACTTCTAATTACGTGGGAGCTCCAAAGGCGCCGGCAAAGCGAATACCAGGAGTCCCCAGGATACTACGTGCGAGCCACGCGTCCCCTTATGACTGCGGTAGAAGGGTTGTAACAACAAAACGTGCCGTAGAGCCTTCTCCTTATAATTACTTATACTAATGTACATTAGTCAGCAAGGGCAGTAAGAAACAATGCTAGAGTTCCATGAAGCGCCCTCAATTGAGAGCATCAAGTTGACACAACAAGGTCAGTTTTCAATGTAACAGTGTCTTTGCTTGCACTCTATTTACGAGGGCACAACTCAAATCTTGTCACTGAAGTTTAATTAATTTCCTGCAGCTTATCACAGTTCGTCGTCAGATCTCAAAAAAAGAAACAAGGAACAGACTCACCTAAAATGAACGATCGAACGCTGCTGAAGCAAACTTGCGAGACTTTGAAACCAAGTCAACACAATCAATTACACAGGTAAATCGGCAGCATCATAGAAATACTCATCAGCAGCTACGAGCACAATTGCTCAATGATACTGTATTAGCAAAAGTAACTATTTTGCAATTGAACGTTCAAAACGCAAGGTTTAACGCGCTCATAACGAGATGAGAGCCACTCTCCAGTAAACTTCTCTCTTCGGAAGCTCGACACAGAAGACGAAAAAACGAATACTCATAACTTTATACTCTAACAATATAGCTCTGGGAGGCTGACAAAATCTTCTAGGAAATCCTCCCAGAAAACAATGTCGGTCACTCCCAAAAATGAAGAACCCTGTTGCGCGACAACAATCACGCACGGCAATCGTCAACAAAACAAAAACGCAATTTCTTCAAAATATTTACGCAAAATAATAATCTTAGCAAACTTATTAAAATAAACACTCACATTGTCAAAACATAAAACACATCGAACCAAAATAAAGTAAGAAATATGTAATATTAAACAGAGCTGCTGCAAAGAGACCACAAAATCGATATAAACAAAATCCTACTTTTATACAATAATATATATAAATAAAACGGGTATGAACGTTCCCACCGGGCCCATGTGACACACCTGACCTGAAATATCAGAAATGCTATCGCATATACCAAGACACTACAGTATTTGCGTCGAGCTGTGAAAAACAAGCGTCCTGGTAAGCTCAGTGGCAATGCTAGGATTATTGTGTTGCGAGACTGGTGCAGGAAGCGATAAACAAAATGCGGTGGCAAGTTCTGCCACACTTCCTTATAACCCGGACCTCTCACCATGTGATTTTCATGTGTTTGGTCCTTTAAAGAAGGCACTGAATGGTCGACGATTCGACAATAATGAGGAGGTTAAGGACGCTGTTCGGACATGGTTCAGAGAGCAGCAGAAAACATACTTTTTTGCGGACGGTATTAGCCGATTGGTGCCACAGTGGGAGTCCTGTATTGCGGCAGGTGAAAATTTTGGCAAAGTTGACCTTTAGTTACAGCGAGCACAGTGTGCATTGCAGTGCAGCATCTCTCAGAGACACCCAAATGATCTACTCATTCATAGCAACTGTTTCGTATCTGCCCTGCAGTGAAGCATCACTCAAAGACGCCGCTCTTGACCCATTTCGCAGCAGAAACCCCACCGTTCAAAACTCCTAGAGTAAAAGCACAAACGAGGGCATATCCCTCAAATAAACCTTAATTTTTATCTGATTTCAAACAAACAATGGACCCTAGATCAGTGGAAAACGGTTGCATTTTCCGAAGAGTCGCGTTTTCTACTGCATCGTATCCACCGGGAGACATCCATTATTTAAAAATATCTGGGTTTTTTATCAGAATTTACTAGAGTTTTTTTTGTATTTGGAGGAGGGTTTTTTTTAAAAATTTATTTTCCAATATTAATTTACCGAATTAATTAATTGATGATGGCGTTGGCCATAAAATTTAAACTACATATTTTCATTATTGTCGTGCATCCGGATGAATATGATATTAAATTTAAATGATAAATGAAAAATTAAGCCACGAGCCTACATTACAGTCAACAACGACTTAATTGCTCAGTCTGACAGAGCGTCGCGATCCCAGACTGGAATTTTCTTTTTATTTACTAATTTCATTTATTATTTATTTAAACATTTAACATCTATATTTTTTAACATTTTAACATCTGAGGCATCGTGTTGAAATAAAACCCCTCAGACCACTCATCCATCAGCTTTTCTTTAATAAATTGGATACTTGGGGATCTTTGAAACTGTATACATATGCGGTGGCTATGCTATGACCTATCCATTATCAGAATTTAGTTTTATATTTCTGGCATAAGACATGTGGCAGAACATAAAATTATTCCAAATGTACGAATACCTCCCCTAATAAGAACAATAACCAGATTTTAAAAACATTTATACAGTAAAATTATTTTAGGAAACATTTCAACCCCCACCCCACAGTAAACATTATAAGGGAAAACTTCAATAAAGTTTCGGATAACTCGATAAAAATGATCTAATAATTATTAAAAAATACGGAATGGGTTGTTTTGGCGCCGCATCAAACCCCCCAGTTTGGAAATGGTTTCCATGCAGGATCAATATTTACCTAATTAAAAACTAAATGATATAAAAGTTATGAGATATTACCTAAAATCTATATATATCAAGAAGGATGTGGGTTTGTGGGTTTATTTGTTTGCTTTTTATACAAATCTACAGTTTTATTCCGATCTTGATAAAATTTCGCATTCATGACCGTCAAAGCATGAGGAAGGTCACTGTCTACCTCAGATTTCGAAAAAATAATAATTATTGATATTCATGGTTATGGCAGGGCATATTAATGAGAAATATTTCATGACCAACAATGCAAGACAAAGTTTTTGCAACAATAAGTATCAACAATGGTATCAACACGCAATTCACAAACACGCTGCACGGACCAACAATATATATCTCATGACCAACAATGCAAATAAAAGTTTGTGCAACAATAGGTATCAACAATGGTGTCAACACGCAATGCACCAACAATATACAAGGATCAACAATATATGTCTCATGACCATCATCATGACCATCATCAACAATGCAAGGCAAAGTTGGTGCAATATAGAATTCAATGCATAGAATTCCTGTTATTCAGGCTTTTCTTAGAAAAGAGAATTCTTAGGACATAACAATTTCTTGAAATCTTTTAAAATGATCAGTAACTGGACATGAGTTATCAGACTATTGAGAAAGGGTGAAAGACGATAGAGGAAGCACTCCTTAATCACCATGCTGTATTGAGCAAATGGTAAGCAAGTAAATAGAAGAATCGGCGACTGCTAGACTACACAAAGTGATGAATGGCCTTTTTGCTTCAAAACATTGAAAGAAGAAAGGAAATTGCAGCAACATCAAGTGTACATCTAAAGTACGGTAAGATTGCGTGAGTAAAAAATTATTTAGACTAGAAGGCATCCTTGGAGAGGTCCATCCATTGTGAGCCTTTAAAAAATTTTTTTCGGTAAATCAAGTATATCACCTAGAATGGATTTTTTTTTAATAAACTCAATTTGAATAATCTCAATATCAAAAATAAACTAAAAAATCAACAAGACAAAAGCAACTTTAACAATTTAAAATTACATAGAAAATTTATAGAGTACCTCCCCTCCCCAATAACAAGGAATGTAACGTGTTAACATTTTAAAATAATGCTTTGGCAGAATCGGCTAAAACCTTGCAAAGATCTTTAAAAAGTATAAAATGTTCTTACAATTATTTTACTTCCTAATCCAAAATACTTTCCATATGGTGAATTCAATTTTAAGTTACATTCCTTGTTATTGGGGAGGGGAGGTAACTTTTTAATTTTCTAATGTAATTGTAGCCCTTAAAGCTGCATCTAATGTACCGATAGTTATTAAACAAGTAAAGTCCTCAGTCGATAGTAAAATAAAGTTAAAAACATTTTTTTTCTTCAACCCCATCCTTCAAAATGGCAGATGATGTTGGTGCCTCCTCAAGTGTCCATGTAAAATTAACCTACTTTTTATATGCTTTTAACCTTTAAAACTGTTTAGCTAAGATAAATAATCATAGAGATAATATAAACATTTAAAAGCATTATTCGAGCTTTCTTGCATTTTCATTTAAGCTCAGAAGGAGCAAAGTATAGTCTAAAATACATTATGAAAATGCTCATTATTCTGCATAAAATTAATTTTAATCCATATTTGGCATTGCTATACTTATATAAATAAGATTTGATTCAAAAATTATTTTTTTGTTGCCGAAATGATGAGTGCTCCTTTAAGGCTAAATTGTTAAAGTTGTTTTGTCTTGTAGATTTTTTTTAGTTTATTTTTTGATATTGGGTTTATTCAAATATTAAATTTATTTCAATTTGAATTAATGGAGATGGTTTGTTATAATCATGTTAAAAATGGTTTTGAAATATTACGTTATCTTATGATCATTTTCCTTTTTATATTTAATATTCTTATATTCATTCTTTTTTATATTGAATTATTATGCTTGTAAGCTGTTATTGTGCTTCAATCGCCTGTTGCTTGCAAAATTACAAATAAATTAATTAAATAAATTAATTAATTAAGTTAAAAAAATCAATAATTTCCCTCCAATTAATGATAAACGAGTTTTAATGTAATTCTTTATAAAATATTATTATTAAATAAGTTTCGTAGATATGTATAATTCTCTAGAAAATTTTAATTCTTTAGTACCAATTTTAAGTAATCTTTTTATTTTATAAAAATGACTAAATTTTTAATTGTATACCTTTCTTTTATACATTGCTACAAGAAAGTTATAACTTTGTTTTTGAGAGCGCATTCTTATTTTAAATCCATCCACACTTTTAAAACTCTGTGTTTCTTGGTAAATTGCGGACAAAGGTTTTTACTGTTGACCCAGCTTTTAAATTAATTCATTCGTATAGTAGTAATCATAAGTTAATTGACATTTTTTGTTGACTATAGCAGCTTTCTCCTCTATTTTAACCTTTGAACCATATCTTAATCTTGTTTTTTTGCTTTGTCTTTTTGTGTTTCTCTACTTTAGTTCTTTTTACATGTTTTCACATCAACCCCGTTTTGGGCTCTTGCCTGTGGGGGACAACTCGGGACTTAACTCAACTCTACCCCCCGGTTTAATTTCCGGGGGTCTTATTCCCGATGTTGTTACATTATTTTTATTTATATGAGATGTTTTATTTGTTTTTAGTATTTATTTGCATAAAGTGCCGGCTGTTTATGGGAATAAAATCATAATCACACAAAGAAACTCCGTGTTTACGCATTTATAAAATTACCAATAATTAAAACGCTCTTTACTCATTTCTTATTCGTATAATTTCATACGTTTAATACCAAATAAATAAATAACCTTTTAATTGTTAGTAATCTTACAAACATGAAACACGGAATTCTTTTGTGTGATTTTAAAGGACCGCCACTTTACGCAAATAAAATCATTGATTTCTTTGTGATACAAGACCCACTCAACTTTTTTTTTGGCAATTTAGTAATATTTTGTAATATATCAAATGTTTAAATCGCTTATTAATTAGTAATAATTTTGTAAATTCTTATACTAAGCGTTTCAATAACATTAATTGATTATTGTTAAATATCTATGAATTATAAATAAACTTTATTAATTTCTAATAGTAATTAGTAATTTTTGAGTAAAATGCTGCGAAATAGGTCAAGAGCGGCGTTTTTGAGTGATGCTTCACTGCAGGGCAGATACGAAACGGTTGCTATGAATGGGTTGTTCATTTGGGTGTCTCTGACGGATGCTGCACTGCAATGCACACTGTGCTCGCTGTAACTAAAAGTCAACTTTGCCAAAATTTTTTAGGACTGCACGTCTATAATAGCGACTATAAGATCTTCTTCTTTTATATAAACAAAGGTAAATATTAATACTTTCATTTAATTCGTCTCATGCCCTTTGAATCACTTTCATTTGAATATGCCTTATAAATTGTTGTGGACAAGAGATAGTTTATTCTTCTTTGGTATTAGGATATCCACAGTTCATCGGTTTGGTTAATCATCTTCAATAGTGGACTGCTAGTCCATCTCTCTTTGTTTGCAGTTAATACAGGGTGTTTCTAAATTATCTTCCGTATTATACATGTTTATTACTCAAAAAGTATTGCAGATTTTAACGTGATTTTTTATTCATAAAGAAAAACTCAAAAATTTTCTTAGTCTCGCGTGAGTTGATAATGAACACGCGGTTGGCGCGTGGTACCATTTTTGCGAAACACAGTAAACAATGACGAGTGTTCAAGAAAAAGCTCAACGAGTGTTATGGCTTGCGGAATTAAATCAAATTGATTAGAGTTCAGGGAATGTTCAAAACAAAGTTTACAAAGAATTCTCCAAATCATAAGTCATGAAAAATTTTTAAACACAGGCAACCTGTTACACAAAAAAGGGTGCTGGTAGACCTTCAGCGACACCACAGAGTATAAAAGGTCAGGGAGGCGTTCGATCGTAGTTCCCGTAAATCATTTCGCCAAGCGGCTCGTCAACTGGATATGTCAATGTCATCTGTACACAGAAAAGTGAAGCACCGCCTTCGTCTTACACTCTACAAAATCAACAGGATGCATGAACTGAAGCCAGACGACGAGGACATTTGGTTTTCTGATGAGGCAACATTCAATACTTCCGGAGCAGTAAACCGAAACAACTGCAGCATTTGGGCCTCACAAAACCCTCACGTTCTAAGAGAGCATATACGCGACAGCCCAAAGGTTAAAGGTTGGTGCGGTTTAATGCATGATCGAGTTGTGACGTCGCCTCTTTGGGGGTAGTAATGATACTTGTCCAAAACAGGGGCAACCAGGATATGATCCTAGGTTCGTTAACAAAAAACAATTTAATCCCAATTTTTTTGTATGTATGCTCAAGGTTTATTTTACTTTAACGACAGACTGATGAATACAGTAACTGCAAGTTTGTTTTATAGCTTGGCTTCTCAAAGAGAAGATGGCCCTTGATAATTTCTCTTTAGGTCAAAAGACAAGGGTTTGGCATCCCGTTCCACGAAAGCGATAAAGAAAAGAAAGATTTTACCATAGCCCCATGAAAGTCTGTTTTCTGACACTTATCTTTAAAGTTCACCAGACGAAAAAGGAAGCATCAAAAATACATGAACCAAATTCCGTCGTGTCTTCTTCTTTAAGAACTGGTTGATGTTCGCCTGTCAGTTCTCCTTGGATAAAGAACACTGAAATACAATTATGCAATTCAAGCCAACATGGCAATATGCAATAAAATTATGAATATTATATATATATCAAATCTTGTTCGAATTACACACAATAAACAATAAGATTCTTAAATACGTTATCATACGTCACCCAGTCTTGTATATTTAGCCAGAGAGTCCATATATTCCGACTTTCCAAACCTTGAAACTACTTCAGGTCTTGCGGGCCTCGATTCCTTTGTTAAGCACTATCTTCTGGATAAAACTGCCTTCCGTGCTTTACTATTCTATAGATCATTCATGGGATGTATTCTAGTGCATCAAGCACAATAAACTGAGATTCCATAGCAAGAAACACATAGCTTGCCATCATCATAGGATCAACAAAAGCCTCATCCAGCCTATTCCTAAGACTCTTCGTATATTCCCCTTCCGTCCTTTTTCCACGAGAGAATGTTTTCGTACATCTTAAAACAACCAATTAACCCATCATTCATCCACCTTCCCGAAACCAATCTTAACAATGACAACATATCCCATTACAATGCCATAAGGAACAATTGATTAAAACACAGCTTAAACAAAAATAACTAATCTCTTTTTAGAAAGGTATATAATAAAATTATTTTAAAACAAAATTAAATATAAACTATTTGTGGCAGCTCTACAATCTGTCACAGAGTAATCGGACCTTTCTTTTTCTCTGAAGACACCATTACCGCTGCAACCCACCTAGATATGCTGGAGAAATACCTGATTCCATAGGTGGAAGAACTGTTGCTCAACATAATCTACCAACAAGATGGGGCACTTCCTCACTGGGGCCTGTAAGTTAGACAATGCCTTGATACGAACTTTCCAGGACGATGGATTGGAAGGGATGGGCCAAACCGTGTGCCCCCTCGCTACGAACCCTCTGGATTTTTTCTTCTGGGGATATGAAAGACAGAGCCTACGAATAGTATAATTCACTGGCGCAGTCTTTTACCAAACATAATTATAATCATTTACTCGACCATAAAATTATGAATATTATTCCCCGGAACCTTACAATGCAGTGGTTTTTACAATTAATTATTATTCCAAATTTTGGATATTAAAATAAGCTTTTAAAACCACAATTTGTTTAAAATATCATTAAGCCTTGATCTAATATTTGTCTAAAAGGGATCGGCAGATGAAAATGCAGACTGATGTTGGTTTAATTAATAATAAATCATTATAAACTAAATCCAGGTGTTTTCCTCGTATGTTATTCAAGCAAAATACTATTAATTCCTTTCGTATCTGATTTGAAACACTATTGATCATCAGAATAAAATAAACACGCCTAGAAACTGTGGACACTGAAATAAAGAAAAAAGACAACACAAACCACTAATCCACAAAATTATTTAATAAAGACTCAGTTGTACATTTCGTGAACCAAGTTCACTTCATCAGTGAGTTCACTTTATCAACTTGGTTCACGAAATGTATATCTGAGTCTTAATTAAATAATTTTGTGGATTAGTGGTTTGTGTTGTCTTTTATCTTTACTTATTGATCTATTACTAGCTGCACTTGTTTCTAGGCGAGATTTTTCATTTATTAAACAATATAAACGTTCTTTTACTGAAGATGCCTTGCTACTTTTAGAATGGTGAATTAAGTTAATGATGAATTTTCAAAATCATTGCTCTTGGTAATTGCTTTTGATTTTAGGAAATTTATTTTACGCATTTTTTAAAAGGGCATATAAACTGCTTGTACTACCACCACTTGCTTTAATTCATTTCCTGCGATTTTTAATTTGATATATGCCGTAAACTTCCATGCGCTCAAAATATTTTAAGATTCTCTCTGCATTCAACTTGAATGGGTAAAAATGTTTGAAAACTTATTTTATGATTATAATATATTTACATTTAAAAACTTCATAATTTTTAAATATATAACAAATGAAGGTAAATTTTAAAAAATTTTTATAGAAACAAATAATGACAAAATTTATTTCGTGTATTCTTCAGCAGGTAATTTTTAACGACAACATGACTGCCTCTGATTTGCGAATTTTTTAATTAAAAATAACTGAGGGTGAAACAAACAATTTAACTTTTATAACTGACATTTAAGGAGATAAAAGTCTACAATTAACAATTTACTAATCTTTTACAATAGATGCATTTCAGTATGTAAGTATGTTATACAGGGTGTTTTTGAATTGAGTACAGATTTTTTGGGAGATGATAGAAGAAGTCCTTAGAAGTATTTTTTGTCATATGAACATGGGGTCCCCGTAGCTCCGTTTACTTACAATACTGCATTGAACAATCAAATGACACTGGGACGCACTGTGCGTTGGTAGGCCTAGATTATTTTATTTTTAACAATTAACACAAGCAATCTACTGTATGACTTTTACAGTAATTGTTCGAAATGACCGCCATTTGCTTCATAGCACAATTCGCAACGCCTTATGATGGATTGATGTACGCGTGGAGACAGTTGATTAGCACGGCCGCTGATGTCACCTGCTGCCGCGACAACACGAGCCGCCAGTTCTTCTTTGGTATCTACGGATTCGGAGTACACCATTGATTTTATGCTTCCCCATAAAAAAAATTTATCGGTGTGAGATCTGGCGATCTCGGTGGCCAAGCAACCAATCCAACGACCAGGATATGTCTCATTTATGTAATCTCTAACTGCTCTTGTGGAATGCGAAGGTGCGCCGTCCTGATGAAAACACATCAAATGTCTGGTCATTAGTGGAAAATCTTCAAGAAGACCAGGGAGCTCCTCCTTCAGGAAACTAAGGTATGTTTGCCCCTTAAGACGGCATGGTAGGAGATATGGCCCAATCAGGACATTGTGAATCATGCCAGGATAAATATTCAACGAAAAACGATGCTGAAAACTGTTAGCATGTCTTGCACATGGATTGATATGAGACCACAGATGACTATTGTAGCTATTGAACATTCTCTCTCGCGTAAACGTTGCCTCATCTGTCCACAAAACCATGGAAGGAAAGTCTGGAATCCTATTCTGTTGCTGCATAAACCATTCCGCGAAAGCACGCCGGGGACCATAATCATGGGACATAATTCCTGCCCCTTTCGAAGCTTGAACGGATGTTGCAGGTTGTCGTGTAAAATGTTCCATACAGTGGTATGACTAGTATTCAGAGTAGCTCCGACCGTACGAGTACTTGTCGATGGATTTCGGTTAAACCTTTCCAAAACTTCATCCTCTAATTCAGGGGAGCGTAACCACCGACGACATCCACGCTGATGATTATCATGAGCGAATGCGCCTGTTTCTCTTAGACGACGATCTACTGCACCAAACGTTCGTGAATTGGGAAGAATTCTGTTGGGATAACGTTCAGCATACAAACGCCTTGCACCATCCCTGGTACCAGCAGAACCGAGACGCAGATGAATGTCTGCATAATCATTCCATGTAAAACGATTCATACTGTTTGTTTAACTTTACACATGTAAAAAGTACATCAAGTGAACTTTTTAAAACAAATCTTTACCTACTGCTTTCCCAGAATGCGATTAGTTCATTTACATATGGACTAATCGTATTTTACAAAGGGGTTGGATACCATGGAATCTCCTTGACGAAGTTTGTCCTAAGACTTTTCAACAAACAAGCACGTGCACCTTGAAATTTCTTTGCAAACAATTACTTTAAAAGTTATTACAGTAGATTGCTTGTGTTAATTGTTAAAATTAAAATAATCTAGGCCTAACAACGCACACTGCATCCCGGTGTCATTTGATTGTTCAATGCAGTATTGTAAGTAAACGGAGCTGCGGGGACCCCATGTTCATATGACAAAAAATACTTCTAAGGACCTCTTCTATTATCTCCCAAAAAATCTGTACTCAATTAAAAACAGCCTGTATAAATTCGCGCACAATAAAAGGAATCTACAAGTTTGTTCATATTCTCCAAAAGCGTATGTGATTTAGAAAACTCTAATACGATGATTGTTCTATTCACTGAATTTACATGCAGTGTTCGCTTTACTTTGTTTATAATACCTTTTGTTTCTCACGGAGAGAGGGGTTAATGTATATTAAAGCGGTGTGGGAAGTAAACAAAGGAAAAAAAAGGCATAATCCATGTTAAAATTCCAGGACAAGATGGGGAGGCCAGTGAAGAATTTTCTATTATTGTATAGTGGGGAGAAAACTAAGCAGGAAAAGAGTTTACGAAGAATTCTATTATTGAAAAAATTTACAAAAATGAAAAAAAAAAAATGTATTTTTATGAATTTTTATTACCAGTATTACGGATGTTTATTACCGGTATTACCGAAAGAGATTTTTTGTTAGAAAACCGGCATTACCGGTATTAACATCCCTAATCATAACAAAGAAATTCTTTAGCTGGTTTACTAACCTTTCTTTTAATTCAATTTTGTTTCCTGATACTATAGCTCCTTTTCCTTTTCATTTTTTGAATTCATTGTTTTCATTTTGTTGCTGATTTAATATCTTATCGATGCTCCTACCTTACTACTCCTCTCAAGTTTTGCCTTTTCAAAAAGCAGGCGATGCGAGAAACCAGAAGTAAAAACAACTCTCAATGACACATCTTGCACTCTGGTGATAGATTTCAGAAACTAACCAAAGAGTCTCCCATTGATTGCACACGCCTCCGTTACGATCAGTTCCTTCATTTCAAACATACAGTACACATAATACAAATTAGAAGTTTTTACGGGTGGAATATATAAGTAATACAGTTCTTCAATGGATTATGTGACAGTATTTATTTAGCTGTTTGGTACTTGATTATATCATTCAGTAATGGTTTATTAAATACTGTTTAGACAACTGATAAATTTAGTTCGAAGATGGTCGAAATGGTTCACTGGCACGTGTTCTTAAGTACCCATTATCCCTTAGAAAATTTCAAAGGCTAAAATGTGGCATGTAGTACATCACAGAACTTGTAATGACGAGTCATGAATGAATATAGCGGATATTAATAAGTTAGAGATGGTCGAAATTCGTTCAGTTGTACGAGATCTAATGATACCATGAAGTTGTAATAAATCAATCAATTTCTAGAAACTAGTCAAGAATAAATATCTTGTATATATGTATGCAGTTATGCAAAATTGGTTCTCTTCATCCGTTAAAAAGTAGTGTCACCATTGTTGTCGCTTATGGCTGTTAGGCCTATTGATAATAATACTTATTCTCAGTAGCTATTGCTGTTAGGCCTATGTTAATAACTGCTGATTGTTGGCAGGCCTATCATGATCAATAGTTAATTGCTGCTTAATGCAAATTGCTGTTAGGCCTAAAGTTATCAATAGGTGATTGTTTTTAAGCCTACCATTCTCAAAATCTAATTGCTACAAATAGCAAGTATGTGTTACGCTTAATGTTATCCAGAGGTAATTCCCATCATTAGCAAATTCTTGTTAGGCCTAATGTGTTAACAGCTAATTGTTGTCTATAATAAGTGCTTGTTAGGCCGAAATAATATCTCTAGGCTTAAATAATAATAATTGTTGTTAGGTCTACAGTTATCAAAAGTTAATTACTCAAAAGCAAATTCCTATTAAGCCTAGTGTTATTGAATGGTAATTCCTAGTAATAGCGAATTCAGGTTAGGCCTAATAAATTAACATCTTTTGTCAATAGTAATTAATTCTTATGCTTAAAGTTATCAAAAGCTAATTGCCATCGAAAGCAAATTGTTGTTAGGCCTAATGTTATTGAAAGGTAATTTCTAGCAATAGCAATATTGCAGTTAAGCTAATAAATTATTATCCAATAATTGTCAATAGCAATTAATCCTTAGGCCTAACGAATGTTGTCATAAGCAAATTGTCATCAGGCCTAATGTATTAACACGTATTTGTGTTCAATAGCAAGTACTTGGTAGGCCTAACAAATGTTATCAACTGCTAATTGTTGTTAGGCCTACTGTTATCAAAAGTTAATGACTCAAAAGCAAATTGTTATTAAGCCTAATATTATTGAAAGGTAATTTCTACAATAGCAAATTGCTGTTAGGCGTAAAAAATTAACATCTAACTGTTGTCAATAACAATTAAATCTTGGGCCTAACTAATGTTTTCAAAAGCAAATTGTCATTAGGCGTCATGGATTAATAGCTAATTGTTGTCAACAGCAATTAATTGTTATGCCTTACTAAGGTTGTCAACAGCTTATTGTTGTTAGGTCAACACTTATCAAAAGTTAATGACTATCAAAAGCAAATTGCTGTTAGGCGTCATGTTATTGAAAGGTAATATTTATCCAATGAAGTCAACAACAATAAAGTCTGGATCAAGCCTTTTCTGAGTGCGTTAACATAGGCACGTCGAAATAATTGGTGCAAAAAATCGTCGTTATAATATAAAGCAATATTTCTATTTAATTTGCTGCAAAATATTTGTTATTACAAAATGGTTTTTAATTTGTTAATATGATGTATTTTAAATTTTAATATGCAAAAATTCCAAAATATTAAAAAAAATTATATTTCGACTCTTCGAGCATTGTTAACGCTAGCACTGTTTATTCGCTCTTTATGAAGGCATTGTTGCAGCACACACATACTTCGTTAGCGTGCGGTCGTTCCATTTCAAACAAAGAAAAATGATATATGAATACTCCCGAAAATTATAAAAAGAAATTTATTTATAATTAGAAGTTTGTTCAGAGTATCGATTACAAGGAAGAAAAGTGCTGAACGGAATGCACATAAACGTCGCATCTTTATGCCAATAATAGAAGCGACTTCTGCGTTTTGTCGACGAATTCATAATGTGCAAAAGGAATGAGCGCGTTAACACAGGCATATGTCTAAATAATTGCCTGGAAAATAATTGCTGTAAAAAATCATGGTTATAATGAGCCAATATTTCTAATAAATTTGCTGCAAAATATTTGTTATTACAAATCTGAAACTGTATTTAATTTGTTAATTTGATGTATTTTAAATTTTAAAATGCAAATATTCCAAAATTAAGAAAATTATATTTCGACTCTTCGAGCATTATTAACGCTAGCTTAGAGCATTCGCCCGTTACGAAGGCATTGTTGTAGCACGCGCACACTACATTAGCTTGCGCGCATTCGTCAGCTCGGATTCGGTTCATTAGCGTGCAGTTGTTCCATTTCAAACAAAGAAAAATGATATAGGAATACTTCCGAACATTAAAAAAGGAATTTATTCATAATTACAAGGAAGTGAGTTCTGCGTTTTGTTGATGAATTCATAATGTGTGTGATAGGAAAACTGATAGGAAAAGGAAAGGATAGGTAATTTCATAATGATGAGTCACAAACGAATACAAGTTAATTTTTCATTTAATATTTCACTTATTGTTGGCGCTGATTTAAAGCAGGGCTGTGGAACGTAACTGAAACGTAACGAAATAACGATATTAATAGCGGTATTATAATGCTTAACGTAACGAAATTTCTTAAAGCGGGATAATAACGGAAACATAACAAAATCTGGGCTGCGGAGTGTAACGGAAACGTAACGAAATAACGATATCAGGGCTGTGGAACGTAACTGAAACGCAACGAAATAACGATATCAATAGCGGTATCATAATGCATAACGTAACGAAATTTCTTAAAGCGAGATAACAGAAACATAACAAAATCTGGGCTGCGGGAAACAATAATCATATATAATCAGGAATGTTGGGGATCTGGAGGAGTCCATTGATAACAGGGAGGTGACTGACATTAAAATGTTTTGTCATTCTAGCATGAACTCATACAAAAAAATAAAAATTGTAGAAGCCAATTGAGCTTCCAGGGCCACTATTTACATACATACATACATACACACGTACAAACGCAAATTCACATTATACTGTATATTTTATAATCTCTTCATGTCATGTTATCTCTTACTATAACATGACATGGGAAAATTATATACATTATATTGTATTATTAAAACAATTACATTTTTTATCGTTAGTTATACTTATGTATAAGGAAATTAATTTTAAAAATATCACTTTTAGTAAAAATCTGGATTTTCCTGATTATAATACGAGGTTAAAGAAGAATTTAAGAACTGCTAAATCAGTAAAACAAATAGGTTTAAATACTATAAAAAATCAAATGATAAAATAATGGAATTTAATTCCATTATTTATTTATTTATTTATTTATTTATTAGTTAAGTATAGTACATCGGAGCTCGTCTAAGACCAGTATGGTATTACACCGACAAGTTAGGTCTTAGGGGCTCCATCATTCAAATTACAAACGTGATGTAGCAGAATGAATACAGAATAAAATTTTTAAAAAATAAATAAAAAAAAATAGATAATAAATAATAAATATGGGTTAATGTCAGTTTTTTCAAGTGAAGGATAGTCTAATTTAATGAATATAAAATATATATAAAGTTGCAAATTATTAAGTAGATAAATTTAATTATCAACAAAAATTATCAAAATATATATATATAAGAAATGATACAATCTCATTAAAAATTAAGATTGTAAATAATTTTTATCAGTATAAAGTATTGTACAAAAAGTGGATTTTTTTTTAAATATACAACAATGTCGTTTTCTGCGCCTAATTTTTTATTTTTTTTTAATTTCTTTTTGTTTTTCTTTTCTTTTTGTTAGGAGCTTCCTTGTTAAGATATTGTAATCTTTTGAAGAATTCTTTTTCAATTCCGCTTTCCTTTTTGTATTTTTTGAATTGAAATAAAAATTTTATTATTTATTATTAATATGACAAGCTACGTAATGTCACTTCCCTGTTATCAATGGACTCCTCCAGAACCCCAACAGTCCATTCGTAATGAATTCGTCGGGCCGCTTTTTCATCTACATATATGTACTCGTAATTGCTAATCCAATTCATTTCCAAATATACAAAAACAACAGACATGGGTAGAAAACAAACTAACAAAATACACAGTTTTTTTAAGTATCAAGTTGCTGAAGATTTATCAGAATGTACAATCTGTGGAGGAAAAGTAAAGGTAACCAGATAATTAAAAGTTTTCTTATTAATCCTATAATTTTCTGATCCATTATTTAAACCTATATAACTACTAATACTGTTTTCAGGGAAAACATGCAGGAAATATGAATAAGCATATAAAGCGATATCACGATACCTTGTTGCAAGACACCAAAGAACAAGAAAATGGCGTAAGTCAAAGAACTTCTTTGGTATCTTCTGAATCAGACTCAATACCACCGAAGAAACGCCAGCGTGTGATAAAAGAAACCGGAGATGCTATCACAATCAAACTAAACAAAAAAACATTTTTAGATGGTTGTGTGGATTTAGTAACAGTTGATGGGCGTCCATTCAGCTGTCTGGAGGATTCGGGCTTTAAAAAAATCGTCAGTCCAATCCTAGAGGCCTTTAACATGAGTTTGGACAGAAATTCAGCAGCATCACTCGTACAAGAAAAAGCTGATGAACTGAGAGAGACAATTAAAAGCGAAGTCAGTGGAAAGTTTGTCTGCGTAAAAATGGACATTGCTACTAGACTCGACCGAAGTGTTTTAGGGGTTAATATTCAGTTTGTCGGAAGCGAAGGACTACAACTTAGAACATTAGCTATTAAAGAAATGAGAAAACGACATACTGGAGAAGAAATTTATCGTATGCTTAAAGAAATACTAGAACGTTACAGCATTCCTGTTTCACACATCTATTCCATAACAACTGACAATGGTAGCAATATGATCAAAGCAGTTCAGTTCTTTATGGATTCACACAAGGAGAGTGATAAAGATGCTGAAGTGTATCCTGATCTCTACGCAATTGAGGAGGAAACTGATAACATGACCGAAGTTGAACTCGAAGATTTGGCTCTTGCGAATATTTCTTCACTTCAGTCATTGACAACAGGTGTGCGATGTGCTGCACATACCCTTCAGCTTGCAGCAAAAGATGTATTGAAATCACGCAGTATCAGGGACATTATCAGCATTTCCAGAAAAATTGCCAAAAAATTGAGAACGCCTAACATCATGGCTGTAATTCAACAGAGGAAACTCCATAAGCCCATCATTGACGTTGAAACAAGATGGTGCTCTACTTACGATATGATAGTTCGATTGCTAGAATTGCAACAATTCTGTCAAGATATGGATGCTATCAATACGGATTTGCACATGCCTTCCGCAATGTGGGATGATGTTGCCGTCATTGTGAAAGTTTTACATCCTGTCAAAGTGGCTACGCTGCAACTACAAGAGGAAAATCTGACACCTGGAGAATTCCTGAAAATTTGGACAACATGCACGTTAGATTTACAGAGGAACTGCAGAGGCATTCAGTTAGCTCAAGACTTGCTAAAATCCCTTGACAACCGTCTAAAAGCAATAATGGATAACAATGCGGTCCTCCTTGGAATTTATTTTGATCTGCGATACAACGTACTGCTTAATCCTCGTCAAAAACAAAAGGCACAAGATTTCGCCATCGAAATTGTGAAGGGTATCGAAGATCGAAGACGTATGACCAAGAGTCCCGAGGAAGTCCAAGCATTGAGGGAGAGTAATCCTGCAATTCAGTCTGCATCAACATTAATCTGCGATCCACCTATCCCTCATGATGAATTTGAAGCTTTACTTGCGAGAAAAGATGAAGAGAGAAGAGGAACTTTGTCATCTACTAGCAGGGATCTACGACACCATCTGTGGGAATTCGAGCAACTTCCTCGTTTACCACAGTCATCAAACATTTTTCAATGGTGGGCGAAACTGATGTCAGCTAGTCCTCTTGCTGAGATAGCCGGAATTGCCATTTCATTACCAATGACTCAAGTTAGCGTGGAACGATTATTCTCGGCGTTCAGATTTATTGTTTCTTATACCAGATCAGCATTAAGTGACAAAAATTTGGATAATATTTTGTTTGTTAGAGCAAACTCAAAATGAATGTATTGCTAATTAAATGCAATGATGTGTACATTATAACAGTCTGTTTTTGTCTTCTATCACTACAGTACGTTATCCATACAGCAATAATAGTAATCCAAAGCCAGTGTTGCCAGATTTAGTAACTTTTTAAATCGGTTGTCCTTGTTTTCATTGTTTTGTGCATTGTTTAACAATGTCCAACAAAAGACAGGGGCTTTAAAAAAGTTACTAAATCTGGCAAATTAATCAAATTACTGAAATAATGTTTTATAAAGCAACATAAAATGCTGTTATATCGAAGAGCAGTTTAAGTTTTTTTTCTATCAAATTAAGTTAAAAACTTAAAATTATTCAGATAAATTATTATGTACAATTGGGATTACTTGAATGTAGTACAATAGATTCAGCTACACATGAATTTGACTCAAAAAAGTAAAAGAAAAAAGTACTTTAAAACGTTATGATAACGTTATTTTCTAAGATAACGATATCAAGTAACAAAAAAGCATAACGTAACGAAACTTAATAATAAAATGCGTAACGTAACGTTATAACATAACTGAAATAAATTCGTTCCACACCCCTCCTTTAAAACGTTATGATAACGTTATTTTCTAAGAAAACGATATTCAGTAACGTAACACCTTTCATAACGAAATCAAGTAACAAAATGCATAACGTAACGAAATTTAATAACAAAATGCATAACGTAACGTTATAACATAACGTAAATCAATTCGTTCCACAGCCTTGATTTAAAGCACGGGGGTAGGGTATTGTAAATGGTATTTCTAACAATAAGCCCGAAATTGTCCCTATCATAGGTGATATAACAATATATGAATTTTCCTTGCGCATGCTTTCTCTCTAGGCGGTATTGATTGCACACGCCTCCGTTACGACCAGTTCATTCATTTTATGCGGACCTTTGTTATAACTAATCAGCTGGTCTCCGTCTGTGCGAGACGAAGGCTGTGAAGAAAGAAGAAGAAAGAAAAAATGAAGACAAATTTCAAATTAGAAGTTTTACGGATGGAATTTATAAACAGTACAGTTCTTCAATGTTTTATGTGAGAGTATTCATTTAGCCTTTCGGTACTTGATTATATCATTCTTTAATAGTTTATTACATTAGCAAAACGTTAAACACCATTTATATTAATAAAAATTTATAATTACATATTTCATTTCATTTTATTTTCATGGTAGTATTATTCTTTTTTCTTACTTAATATAATCATTTGGGTTTATAACGTTAATCTATTATGCTTTTTGTCTCTTTATTGTTTATTGTATAAACTATATACTCCAATTATGAATTCTATCTCTCGGCGAAATATTCCTATTGTTACTTAACCCCAAAATACATTATATTTCAATAATTTGTTTTCCACTAACTAAACACATTTGTATTTACCATTGTTGTATATATTATGGACGACCACTAGGCCCTAACTCGTCGGTCTTGAACCATAACGGACCTAGTTGGAAGTTATTATATCATACTCAGTCATATTAAATAAATAAATAAATAAATAAATAAATAAATAAATAAAATAAATAAATACTTATCCCCTCCGTAAGTGATTATTTTAATTCCAAAACGTCTTATCTCCAGGACGTCTGACACTGTTTTTACCACTTCTTTTGGTGTAAGGTTTAGGTAATTCAATGTGAAAATAAACAATGCAGTTAAAAATCATAATGCATTATAGTTATAACCCTATCTCAAAATTTTTATTTAAATATCAAAAAAAACGTGATTTCTAGAGTTTGGCATTTCTTGGATTTAAGATACTTTGGAAATAAGCTCTTTAGTTCTGTACGGACCCCCTCCCCCTGAAGATTGTACAGGATTTATTTCTTGAGTTTTTATGAAGAAACCATTTAGAAGTTTTATAACAATTTATCTGCTTTATTAGAAGAATGTTCTATGTGAGAAGCTATTAAATTTACAACACCGGACGACAGTATTATTTTTCCAGTTGAGTTGGGTAACAATGGTATTGTGTGACAGAGTGCCTTGCCGAGTCGAGTGGGAGATGACCATGAAGAGAAGATGGGTAATGATATATTCGTTTTACTTGCTATGTGAATATTAAGGTGGTCACCAAAATTCTCTTTGTAAATAAGTTAAAGTTATTTGAATATTGTAATGAATGAAATAATAAGTTTTAATAAGTTGAAAGTAAAACTAAACAATCAGTAACTTCTCTAAGATATATAATTATCATTAAAATAAACTTTAACAGAAAGTATGAAACTTATGATAGTCTTTTGGTAATTTAACTTGAAAGAAAGAACTTTTGGAGTTTTACTTTAATTTTACTTATATGAAATAAATATGTATTATTATTATTAAACAAGGTTTCCACTCCATTCTTCTCTATCAAGTATAAAAGTATTGATAATGGTGGTTAATTAATATCTGGAGAGGTGTAACCCTTAAAAAAGCCTAAGGCGATTATCGGTATCGGGATAGGTCTCAACTACCGCCCGTATACTAAGACCAGAACCCATGGATATACTCACAGGGAAGAATCCCGTGGAAGGTGGACCCGAGGGGAGTAAACATGAGGAGCGGCCCTGGCGATATATTAAGATCTGTTAATGACTCCTACCCTACCCCCCATCGGGGCTTCACAGTTCCTCTTCGATCGTTTCTATTTGGAAACGACTGCATCTCGTATTTAGATAAACAAAATGATAGAATAAATCGATGACATGACCGTACCCAGGGGGCTGGAGCCC
>JAHWFO010092368.1:24433-53473 GCA_023313115.1 Rhysida immarginata
AATTTAATTTAATTTCATTTATATTAAAATAATAATAATAATAATAATAATAATAATAATAATAATATAAATTAATTAATAAAAACCCAAAGAGCAAAACCTTCTCCTACAAGGTTCAAGTCAATCAACCAACTAATTTTTAAAAATTTTTAAAAAGTGAATCACAGGAATCGATAAAAATGTCTTTCACAGAACTAGAATCAGAATTACAAGTAGCTTGAATAATCTTAAAAGCCGGGTCAATTTGAGAAATTTTTATTGTGGCTTCCTAAAGCCCCAGCTCTATTTTTTCTGTAAAAATCGAGTCAATATGTCGTCACACTCCTCCCCATTCTCTATAATTGGACACTTGCGACTTCTTTTTGTACCCCACTTTGTAGTTTGAAGAAAGGTAGAGCTCTTTCTAGTGCTTCTGGGAACGCGAACCCACAAAAGTTCTAGGGTTCGTGGAGCACAGATTTGTTCATTAAAAATTCTAATTAAAATATTAATTAAATAAGTATTAATAATTAATGAAAGGTTAAAAGTTTTGTAAAGATCATAATTAAGATGATCGCACGGTCCAAATTATCGAAATAAAAATTTATAAAATTGAGAAATTTTTTGCTGTAAAAAATGAAAATTCTGTGATTCACCAGAAAACCATATCAAAACACAATACAATATTTTTGGAATTACGATAATTTTAAAAAAAGTTAAAGTGTTTATATCAGTAAAAAAATTGGAGAGTCTTTTTGATAATTCCAATTCTCATATATACTTGGGAAATAAGATATTCCAAATGTTTAGAAAACGACAAATTATCCTGAAAAATAACACCCAAGTCACTAGCAAAAAATTTTCGATCTAAATTTATTCGGCCCAACTTATAATTGAACACAAAGTTAGTTGCCTTTCTTGAAAAAATAATAAAAAGGATTTAGATTCATTTAATCTTAAACCATTGGATCCAGCCCAAAAATAAATATAATCTAAACTACTTTGAAGTATTAATGCATCATCCCAGCTTTTTACTTCAGAAAAAACTTTCAGGTCATCCGCATACATCAATGCTTTTACCTTTGTCAATGGTCTAAGATGAAGAATATCAGCTATAAATATATTAAAAAGTATAGGTCCTAATGGGGACCCTTGGGGGACACCACTCTTTATAAACCCCCTTCTTGAAACAGCTCCATTGTTCTCAATTGTAAACGATTTATTTTTAAGAAGAGAATTCATCCAATTCACAATATTGTGTGCACAACCCATAATATTTAGCTTCGTGAGTAATAAATCCACATTTACGCTATTAAATGCTCGACTAAAATCCAGGTATAGTACATCAGTTTGTAGGCGGTTATCCATATTATGTGCAATATTATGTAGTAAGACAGAAAGATTTGTTTGAGTTGAATGCTTTTTACGAAAACCGTATTGCTCTTCTGGCAAATAGAGGTCAACAAAATTAGATAAATTGCTAGCTATATATGATTCAATCAGTTTTGCAGGAAAACTTATGAGAGTAATTAGTCTATAATCAATCGGAATTTTAGGGGAGGTCTATATCATATGAACACTATTAAAAATTATAACTGATTTAAGAAATGAATAATGAACAAAGTCTTTCGAAAACATACACTCTCATATCACTGAATTATGACAACCAGCTTAGTAATGGGAGTAGCCACCCTTCGCCGCTATAACTGCTACTAGGCGTCGTGGCATGGACGCAAGAAGTGCGCGGTACGTGTCCGATGGTATGGCAGTCCATTCCGCTTGATGCGCTGTCCACAGAGCTTTGAGAGTCATACGTGGAGGGTCCAGCTGCCGTACATGGCGATCAGGGTGCTCCCACAGATGTTGGATTGGATTGATGTCCTGCGAATTAGCGGGCCAAGAGAGCACTCGAAAGTCAGTAGAATGTTCCTCGAACCAATCCAGAAGGAGACGTGCTTTGTGGCAGGATGCATTTTCCTGCTGGAACACACCATCACATTGGGGAAATGTAACACCTACAAAAATTTTCGAGCGCGCACGGAATTTTTGTCGTTGCTTTTTTTAGAAATGATCTTTTCCGTAGGTCATGACGATGTCCTATAGGGAATGAACTTTCCGTAAATTTTAGAGAACCCCGAGAATCAGAGGTGTCACGACTTTGAAGTTTGCTGTTCTTCAATCTACGGGAAAAGAAAAAAAAAGAGAAATTGAATGTCATATAATTTAAAAAGGAAATGATTACCGAAAATATAAAATTACTGAAATGTACAAGTCCATTGTTAAAACAAATCAAAGAAATCTCAACGATTGTTTCTCTCGAAGACAACAGACACGTGAATGATGAACCTTGTGGGCTTTGTTACAAGGAATGTAGAGTTTTAAGTTTTGTTTTGTTTTTGAACTTGAAGTTAGTAGAGGCTGAAGGAGCAAATGGCGTCGGACGAGAAGGAAGCCGCGTTTTTCAAGACATGGTCTTACGGAATGTATTAGACTCAAAAATAAAGGAGTCAACATGTATCGCGTATCCAGTCAACGCCAAGAACTTTTAGTCTCATAGAATTTAAATTGTTTGAATTCTAAATTAGATAATTAACGAAAAATGAGAATATAAGACAACCCTAACCCAGAAATTAAGTCCTGTAGAACGTGAGAGAAAGAGGAAACGACCTAATGGATTATCGTTCTCAAGGCCACGCCAGGATGTTAATTTACATAAGACGAATGTTTCAATTACGAATCCGTTAAGGTAGCAGTTATTTTTGGCCATAACATTTATAATTGGAAACACTCTACCGTGCTCTTTTGGTTTCGAACAGGTTTGAAGATAACCAGTCCCAATGTCAGCGGTTAGAATTTAGAAGGGTAGGAATCAAACAATGACGCCAGAAGCAACGCAGAAACCCAAAGATGTTTTTCGACAACCTTGGCAAAGCACCGTTCGAAGAAATTCTTCAATAATCCCATCGATGATCACCTGAAAGGAAACTAGGAAAATTAGGTATTTTAATCGACGGTCTCACCTCATACTAATCGTATTAACCTGATCCCCTCGTACTTCTGACTTGCCTTCATCCCCCGTCGACTGACCTTACCTAAGACTAAGATGGCGTGCTGTCGATTACATTGTAACTTTTCATCAGCGGCAAGAATTTATGAACTAGGACCTATAGAGAGAAATGATGATATATAAAAGAGATATGATTAAGGTCAAGAAAAATATCAAAGTTTTAAATTTTAGCACTTACCTGGAGAGTAGATAAGAACGTCGTAATTATCACCGTTAGTGGAATGTCTTTGGAATTAAATGAAATTTTTGCATGATAATATATATTTTGAATGAACTATTTAATAAACATGGAGATGATTTAAAGATATGTTGATGATTATGTTGTTTTGATATTCAGCATTAAGAAAAATTTTAACACATGTTTTTTTTTTCATTTTCGAATAAAACTGTGTCGAAAAGGTCGATCCAGACCTCCCTGTGCTTATGTATTACGAACTTGTATCTACCGAAGACAAGGTAATATGTAGAACACTAAGACTATAGAGTTAAGGATAAAGCCCAGTTTACATTGGATATCATAAAGCCTTGCATCGAGAGAAATGGAATTAAAGAGAAATGTTAAAAATATTGACTTTGGGAGAACAAATTAAATAAATAAATAAATTAATTAATTAAAAGCAACTGGTCTAATGCATGCTGAAGGTTCATGCGAGAAGACCCAAAGAGGACAAGGTCTGGTTGCAGGGGCCCCTGCCGACCGAGTCACGAGGACCAAACGGCTTGAAAGAAGCCACGATGAAACAGTCTCCCCAGTTCTGAAATTCACGACCTAGGGGTGGTTTAATCTGCAAAAACTATACACCGCTCTTATCATGGCAAGTCAAAGGTTGTGGCTGCAATTGCTTTCACTGAGAATTTTAGGAAATCTTTAATAATTAATGCATTCAAAAGAGCCGTGTATGCGAATGGACGCGTGTAGCTGTGTCGCTGAAGCGATGCGTGGAGCTTCGCCCAAGCGTTTAGAAATGCAGGGAGCGTGCAGGCGTCGAGGAGGTGACTCGGGGAATGGGTCCCGGATCCACATGGAAAGAGTGTCGTATTTGTAACGAGCTTAAACCGCGCTAAATAGTCCAAGAAGGGACCGTGGCCTGTGATCATTTGAATTGTTCGGGGGTGCTAGCCGATTGTATCGGTCGAAACCCTCGGCAGAAACGGGTGAACCGGTCTCCCTTTCGTGGAGTTATCCCATTCCCTTTGCCATGTGTTAAATGCTTCCCTGTACAGAGAGCCCCTAAGATGACTGACCGCCGCAATGCCGCCTTCTTTGCGGCCACATCAGCCAGCTCGTTGCCAGGGATGCCTGCATGTGATTTGACCCATCGTAGGATTATGCTGCGTAAATCGACTGCCTGCAGTAAAGCAGTCCTGGCAGCGATGGTCTGCTCGGAGGAACCTCTGTTGCTCGTAATGGCTCTTAAGAGCCGCCAGCGAGTCTGACAACACCGTAGCCGACTTCACTGGCGCGACTTTCGATTGATTGAGCCAGGTCAGTGCTTCCCTAATGGCCTACACCTCTGCTTGAAAAACCTAGCAATTAGGTGCTAAGCTGAAAGTCTGTTGGTGAGCCACGGTTAAGCCTTCCAGAACAACAAAGACTCCTCCTGTCTTGACGCCAATGTTTGACCCATCTGTGTAAATTTCAATGTCGGTGCCAGGGCTGCTGTTGCCATCACACAGTATCTCGATGCTGCGGGCCTCCCAAGGTGGTGGTTGGGAGGAGAATCCAGGTGGGGCCTCATACTCCAGAAAGCCGCTAGTGCGGTGTTCCTGGAATCTATGGCGGAGGAGTGCTAGAAGATGAAGAGTTTGGCAGCCATTAATGACCTGCAGGGCCTCCGTGGAGACCGTGCAGTAGGCTCTCGCCAGGGACAAAAGAAAAAGTCGCTGGGCAGTCTGGAGACGCATCCTTGGGTGCGTGTTGATGGCCCTTTGGCCCCATATCTCCGCTCCGTTCAGCAATATGGGGTTGATGATGTTGATCAGTAGAGCCTTGCGTGCCCTGGTAGTAAGATCCTAATATTGTCCTGCGAATATAAATATTCTGGTTCCGTTCGTTGCCGCTCTTTTGCAGAGGTAGGTATGTGGCCCACCCAGCTTCCCCATGCATCCAGTATAAAACCAAGGTACTTGATGGAATCAGTACATTGCACTGTTTTATTCCCTATACGCACTGTTGCTGGTCTTTCTCGCAAGGCCACATATAGGCAGCCAAATTTATCTGTATTGTAGTCCAGACCGGTGGGAAGGAGTTGCAGCCGATGCACTGTGGGGGCGGACAGTACATCGCCCCCCAAGAGGACGAGGTCGTCAGCAAAGAGCAACCTCTCTACCAAGCAGTCGCCCACGTGAAAACGCTCATCGCCTCGGCTTCCCCTGTCTATCCAGTCCATAAAGATAATGCACAAGAGGGGCGACAGTACGCACCCTTGGCGGAGTGCAACACCCACGGTGAACGGTTTTGACTTAATGCCAATTATCCAGACACACATCTCAGAGCTTTCGTACAGAGACATGATAGCAACCAGTAATTGCCCATCCACTCCATACTCTTGCAACACTTGCCAGAGCTTCTCCCGAGGAACTCTGTCATATACTTTTTCGAGGTCCACAAAGCAAGCGTAGACCTCTTTTGCATACTCCCAGATTACTCAAAGATTTGCCTTAGAGCAAAAATGTGATCCATCGTGCTTCGGCCAGGTCGGAAACCACACTGCTCCCCCGATAGTTTGGAGTCGACTATTTCCCGACTTCTTACCAATCTTGGCAATCTTGCAATCTTACCAATCTCCCTTTTTGAAAATGGGGATCACAATTCCTGTCTGCCATTGCTTAGGGGCCTGTCCAGATATCCAAGCAACCTGACACACTCTAGTCAGCCACAGGATACCATCCTGATTTAAGGCTTTTAACATCTCGGTCCGGATTTCATCATTACCTGCACCTTTACCAGTCTTCAGGGACTTAATTGCCCATCTGAGGGGGTGGCCGTGGCCTGGTTGTCTCGTCGGTTGGCTTGCCAATCGATGGAGTTCAGCAACTTCAGGCGCGGCCAGCTGCTGGTTGGGTTACGGCCAGGGCTTGAGGGCCACTGCTGGCGCGACAGCTATTTGGGGCGCGGCTGTTGGGGGACTTTAGTCTGACCCATTTGCCGATTGACCATAGCTGGTTTTCCAGCAGTTGGTGACAGCCTCTGATTCGTTTATCCCCAGCAGCTCTTCCATCATGAAACCCCCCGTGCTTCGGAGGGCACGTTAAGCCGTCGGTCCCGGCTGCTACTGTCATCTCGTAGCAGTCGTTATTTAATGGGATGGCGCAAAACTCCCTCGTAGGAGGGAGTATCTGTACTAGATACTAATTGCCCATCTGACTTCTGCTTCAGTGATACTACCGTGACTATTCTCCGCTCCAAAGTGCACCTCATGTGCCACAGTTGTTGCTGTCACCGGATTAAGAAGAGATGCAAAGTATTCCATCCACCTATGCAACACGCTCTCCTCCGTTGTTATAAGTCTCCCATCTGACTCTTAATGGTTTGTGATGAAAGAGGCTTTTTTCCACAGAGACGGCGCACGGTCTGCCAGAATACGTTGTTTGCCGAACCACATTCTGCCTCTAATTTCTCCCCGAATTTCTCCCAGGCCTTGACTTTAGCTGTTTCTACTGTCTTTGCTGCTGCTTTTTGCGCCTCAGTGTACCGCACTCGACTCAGCATAAGTTGACTTATTTGCTGTTAACCAAAATTTCTAACAAAACCAATCTTCAATTTTTTTTTATTCTTGCATCTGCACTTTTTAATCCTCCCATTTTTTCAATAAAAATAGATTTTTTCGAACCTTGTATTTAGAAAATATAAAATAACCTTATCTTCTTTCCTTTCTGGTTATTTTCGATCGAATGATATATTACACCCTATATGTTGCCATAAATTTCTTAAGACCAAGTGATTGCCACCCCCACAACTCCGACCCTATTGGGACAATTTTGTCCAATCTTTACAGTAATGTTGACCTTGCTTAGAGGAATCTGCATACCGAATTTCACTCTTTTATATGCATAAATACGCGTAGACCTTTTGGTCCCCTCTAATTTCCGCCCCCGAAACTCCGCCCCCAGTGGGCCAATCGTAACCAAATTAAATAGTGAAGGAAGGTGCACCTGCCCATAGTAAGCTACATTCTGAATTTCAACTTTCTACGTCAAAAAGTGCGGAAATTATGAAGGGGACGGACGGACGGACAGACAGACGGACATTGTGAAAACAATAAGTAGCCTCATTCTTCCGCTACTTAATAATTTTAAGTATTTTCAATTATAGGTTTAATGGAAATTAATCTCAATCAATAGTTAATTATGTATTAAACAACGTTAAAGTTACGGATGATCGCTACTTGAAGCGTTCATTGTTGTTTGGCGATGTTGTCGCGTTTAATTTTTTGCGAATTAGTTGCCTAGCATCGTTCATTTGTTGGTTTTGCGTTTGCTTTAATGCCGGTCAAGTCGTAGTAGCGCTCGTCTGCTAAAGTTTAACTTTTACTTTCTAATAATAAAGAATACTTAAATTTAACTTTCGAGTTGAATCATCCCTACATAATTTTGGTCCTTCGAGCCGGATCATCCCTACAGGGACAAATTATAAAATTAAAAAAAAAAAGTTTTGCAAACTGTACCGTGTGACATCAAATGAAAGGGCTTGCTGTGAGGGTCTCAAACATATTTTTTTATAATTTTAAAATAGTTTTAAACTTCTTTAAGAAAAAAATGATGAAAATTGACCATTCCCCCCACCTTATCTCTGAAACTACTTAGCATAAAATTTCGAAAAAAATACAGAAAATAGTTTTTTACTTACAGATTATAGGTAAACCTATAAGAATTCTATGGTCTTAAAATAATATGGTTAATCTCTCAATAATGTGTATTTTCAGCTATTCCGGAAACTAAAACTCATACTGAAATTTTGTTCAAAAATAAAAATTAGAAATTAAAAACAATAAATATAATGAACGTAAATACATTAGGAATAAAAGACAAATATAAAATAAATGATTTTTTTTTCAATAATCATCTTATATACAAACTGCTAACTTGTCCTGCTCTATGCCCGTTTCCATAGTGCCGAGCAACATTCCAACCTTTACTGTTTCCAACAAACGATAAAACATTCATTGTTAAATTCCGAATAAATACTGACATCATAGCCTTTTTACCGTAGCCCACGTGAAAAACAGGCCCTGGCCAACACCACCTAGACAGAAGGCCTGCGCACAGAAACTGTATACATTGTTACATCATCATCAACGGCCAAATTTAGAGCTTATTATTGGTAGAAATACGGTTAACAAAGGACGAAGTATGATGATGCAACAATAAATGACGTTTCAGTGCGGAGGCTTTCTTTATAGGAGGCGTTGGCCAGGGACTGACTTTATTGTGGGCTACGTTTTTTACCCGAGGCTAACGAGAAAGACAGGCTCTGGCACTGAAAAGTAACCTGACAAAGATAGGTCTATTAACAAGTAACTTTCATTGTTTCCATCTTGTAGTTTAACAAAGTGTTTTTTCCTTTGTTGGAAACAATGAAGGTTGGATTTTTAACCCTAGGCCAACGAGAAATACCAACACTACCTATACTCTGTCCTAACTGGACACGCCCACTCCCACAGAGTATAGACAGAAGGCCTGCGCCGAGGCTGACTAGAAATACAGGCTCTGGCACTGAAAAGTCACCATATCAAAATAGGTCCAGCAACAATCCAACCTTCATTGTTTCCAAGAAAGGAAAAAACACTGATTGTTAAAATACAAGATGGAAACAATGACAGTTACATTGTTAATAGACCTATCTTGGTCAGGTGACTTATCAGTGCCGGAGCCTGTCTTTCTCGTTAGCCTCGGGCCTGCGCAAAGAAACGTCATACATCATGGTTAATAAAATGTTACATCATCTTCAAGCGGCTAAATTTAAGGCCTTCTGTCTTGGTGTTGGAAATACAGGTCGGGCACTAAAAAGTCACATGACCAAAGTAGATCTAGCAACAATCTAATCTTCACTGTTTCCAATAATAAAATCAAATTAAAATTTTAAGTTGGTAATTTTAGCTATTTTAAAATTTTATTAATTTATTATTTTTTTTATTTAATTATTAATTGGGATCCAATACATCCATTCAGGGCCTGTATGGCCAGAAGCCGACGAGCTGGGTCCCTGGATGGATCTGCATTCACGACTGCTGTATGATGGTCGCAGCAACCGGGGGGGGTGAAGATTAGCTATCACGGATGGTCACCCTGATGTAGCTAGCCGTGCCTGATGGTCACCCTGACTAGCCGTGCCTGATATAGCTTAATTTCACAGAAGTTGTAGTTCAGTGAAAGCTCACCAGGCCACGGCCTCCCCCTTGTTAAATTAAATTTAATTTTTATTTAAAGTTTACTGTATCCGTAAAGTCGTTACTGTATTCGAAAAATCGTTTTTTAAATTTTACTGTATTCGAAAAATCGTTACTGTATTCGCATAGTCGGTCGTTCCGTCGTCACTTTTTTCCATTTTTTTTATTTTGCCTTCACATTCTGATAGAGTATCAAAAATGAATAAAATTTTTAACAGGCCTATGTGTCTTATCTCTTCGAGAACAGGGTCAAAATGATGGTTAATCAGTTTGGTCGAAGGACTAAAATATAATGAAATGAACAATAATGTTCGGCATTAATATATATAAAAAAATCAATAGTGTAAATTTTTTTATCTAATTTTACATTAAGATAAATTGAAAAGGGAAGGAAAAATTCCACGAGCCGGATTCGAACCGGGGACCATGCCTATCGCTGGCACTGCTCTAACGAACTGAGCTACCGCGGATTTTTTTTTAATTTTACATTATAGATTTTTATATAATCACTCCTCCTCTCCTCTACACTGAACGAACAATGTATTAGAGACACCTCTTACGGATAATGGATCGGCCTCCTACTGACACTCAAACAATGGAACAGGCCGAAGCGGTGTATAAAAGGGATGCATTAGATCACAAGTTGCATTCAGCAGCAGAAGTGGACTGAATATGGGTAAATCCAAGGATTTGACCGACCTTGAACGAGGCATGATCGTTGGAGCTCGATGGGCGCTATTGAGCATTTCGCAAACCGCGAACCTCCTCGGGTTTTCCCGTGCAACATTGTCAAGAGTATTCCGTGAATGGCAGTTCTAACAACAACCACCAGCAAACACAACTCCGGACGTAACAGGGCCGTGGCTGATCGAGGCCAACGGTGACTGGCACTAATCATCAACACCAGCAGGACGGGAACAGCCCAACAAATTGAAGCGCTATTCAATGAGGGAGCATCCCAACACCGACCTGGGTTTAACAACAGGCGGTCAGTACGGGTACCCTCGCTGTCACCGCAAAATAGGAAAGCGCCCCCCCCTCCCTATGGGCACACAGGCATCGCCACTGGACTCTGGATGAGTGGAAGAAGGTCGCCTGGTCCGACGAATCGCGGTTCCTACTTCATCATGCGGATGGCAGACTGCGCATCTGGCGCAGACAGTACGAGGCCATGAACCCATCCTGTGAGCATACAACCGTACAGGCGGGTGGAGGAGGAGTGCTCCTCTGGGTTGCCTTCTCTTGGGACACAATGGGTCCTCTGATATCCGTAGACACATCCCTGAATGCGATACACTACCTGAATATTGTTCCGATCAGGTGCACCCGTTCATGATGACTTTGTTCCCTGGTGGTGACGGACAGTTTCAGCAGGACAGTGCTCCCTGTCACCCTGCGCGAATGGTCTTGGACTGGTGCAATACACTTTTTAAACGGTCTGCCGAGAAAATTATAGTAAAGAGAGAGAGAAAATTTCCTATGAATTCTTTTTTTTTGTGAAATGTCCTTTGAATTTCTTTATTTGATTATTATAATATTTAATTAATTTATTATCTACTAACCGAAGTATTTGTATTTTGTTCTGTATATTTGGACTTATGACACCCACCAAGTCCCAACTCGTCGGTCATAGACCATACAGGCCTTGGTTGGGTGCCACTGTAATTCTAACACCTTTAATAAATAAATAAATAAATAAATAAAAGCTGAAAAAAAAACGAGCCGAACATGCCAACTTCACTGAAGACAAAAATTTACATTTAACAGTTGTAGATATTCTTCTGTGTTAGGTTAATCACTGTGAAATTGGCAGTACAGAATTTGTAACATTGTGAAAGTCTCGCTTTCATAGTGACAGCGACTGTTTTACGTTTGACAGTCCTGTCACAGACGATTTTTCAAAAACAAAATTCAGGGAAAAAAAGCGAAACTCTCTTTTTTCAAATCTATCTTTCTCCCCATTTTCATCGCAGGTAATAAGATGAAAGCAGGCGGTCTCGTGTGCTAGCGACAGGTCATGTCTCGGGTAATGACTGAAAGATTGCGGTCGCGTGTGCTAGCGGCAGAAATAAGAATCCTGTGGCGTGGTAGATGTTACCTTACTATATAGACTACACAGAAGCACAATAAATGTTTAGGAGTTGGGCCGTTACTTCACCGCGCTGAGAGTTCTCTGTTGCTTTGGTATGGCCTCGTGATGCTACAAACAGGTGATAGTAGACAGTTGTTTTTTCCATGCCGGTGGTAATGTAAGATACCAAGGGGCCGGCCTAGAACCAGGTGGCTAGACAACATGGAAAATCTGAGGTCGTATCGCTTGGGATCATGCACCTGATAGCAGAAGATCACGAACTCTGGAGATCCTCATAGGGCTCCTGTCCCCGCGACCCTAAACGATAAGCAGTTTTGAAAAGTAAGTAAGAACGTATTCTTCAGCTATTTTGAAAATATCCCTTTCATATTGACAGTAATTTTTTTTTATTTTTGACAGTCGGTTCAATTACAGATCCTATTACAGACGATATTTCTTAATTAAAATCGAATTTTCAGATTCGCCTACTGTGGCATCCGTCATACGACGGGCTTTAATACGAGGGGAGATCAAAAAAGTAAGTAAAAGGTAAGTTGCACTAACTCGCCGCAGGAGCGCGCTGTGTGTCGCAATCTTGGGCAAAGCGGATAAAGGGACATTAACTGCGCAGACATCGGATAGGACGGTTGCTGTGGTTTCCCGTCGAGTTTTGTGTGACTAGCGGGCTAAAAGCAATGCGCGTCAACTGGATGTCCACTCCAAACTTGAGGTGCGAGCAGCAATCCGATTTCTATGGGCCAAACGGGTGAATTGCACGGACAACAATCGTGAAATCACTGCTGTATATGGAGAGCGTGCAATTTCCCGGCAAGGAATTGTAAAGTGGTGTCAACAATTTGAAGCAGGACGCACGGATATCACAAACGAAGATCGCGTAGGCAGGCCCGCAACGTCCCGTACCATTGCAAATGTTGACCGTGTGGATGCGATCATTAGAGAGATTCGGCGCATAAAACTGGTGGACAACGATTTCGAAACGATGAAGAGGTGAAAGCGGCTGTCACCGTGTGGTTACAAAACGCTGGAGGAGATTTCTATGCATCCGGAATCGAAAAGTTGGTTGATCGTTCGGATAAATGTTTAGGGTCTCTTGGGGACTATGTGAAAAATAGTATGCTGCTATAGCCGTGTTGCTTTTATATAGGTGGTGTAATAAATGGCCATACAGTTGAAGTGCAACTTACTTTTTGATCTCCCCTCGTACTAGTTTTTCATGTAAAGTTAAATTCGTAATATTTTTCTACAAAAACAAAAATGCCACTAGATGGCGATAGTGGCACTGCAGGAAAAAGAAGTCCATGTTAAGTTTTTCTTTCCTCGCGCGAAGTATAGGCATTATTTTCGTCTTTTCTGTCGTAATAATGTTAATGTATTGTGGACAGTTACTGTATAATTATCTATTAGATAGTGGTAGGTATGTTGAGGAAGATGTCGTGGAGGAGTTTAAGTCCTTACTTAGAGTAGTTCATGGGTATGAAAACCGAAGTCTTTATCAGATGACAATATATGAATTAGGCCAGAGAGCTCTAACTGTTGACCCGAATTCTAATTTTCTTCAGGTTTTATTTATAGATAGTCCAGGGGATGTGCATTATGAATGCCTCCAGTTCAAAGCATTTGGTGTTCAATACTTAACCGTATATAAATCACCAAAATGCCTTCCGAAAATTCCCGTCGAATGCATTAAGAATGCTATCAGTGCACACGAAAAGATTATTATAGCAAAAGACTTGAATATTAGTTTTAAGGACAAATCAAAAAATGAAATATCAGATTACCTTCTACCACTCGATCTTAGTCTACGTATTCAAAAATATGCGACAAGATAGAATTCAGCAATGTCCCTCTACAATTCGGTACCATACATACTTTTTTTTAGTTACCACAAACAAATTTGGGTCAGATTTTAAAAAAACAAAACACGGTAGACAACATATTCATCGTACGGAACCCTCTCCACGCGAGTTCGACTCGCACTTGTCCATTTATTTATAATTTATTTTTTGTATTGGAAAACACACAGCTTCTGTGTCCATCTTCCAGGGTATCATGTGATTCGGAGGTTTTGAATCATCATAAACACTCGTCGCCCGACACGTTACGTCTATAGCAAGACCAACAAGGCGTTTGATTGGTTAAAATGAGAAGAGGAAAGGAGAAGAAAGAAAATGAAGAAGAAGGAAAATGAAGAAGAAAGACGTAGTTCCGGAAAAAAGAAGAAATTAAGTAGCGACGCAAATATGTCACGAAAAGTGAAGCTCTGGAAAAATGAAGGCCAGGATTACAGGAATATTCAAAGCTGAGACAGAAGGCGAGTGCAATGCCATTGAAGAGAATATCTGCCTGAATAGGGAGCTGGAAGTGGTTACAGGAGATGCTTTCCACAATTCTGGAGATGAGAGACAGCCAAGTGTCGACGACGTAGTTCACGAGTTTCGGCGACGTCATTGCGGCGTCATTGCTTCAAGCTCTAGTCAGCATTAAGATTCAGATGAACCGTCCCAATTTTTGTCTCAATATAATATAGTTCTTCGTGAGGTTTTCTCGGACATTTTATGGTTCCTCTGGGAAAAAAATGCATTTGACCAGACTGTGGCCTTACACCTTACCTAGATAATGGCATGGAATTTACACTTTTACATAAGTAACCTACACCGTCTACCCAAAAGTAATTGGACACTTTCGATTTTAGACAGTTTCTCGAATATCTAGAAAAATACTTGACGAATTATCCTGAAACTTCAAGGGTGTAAAGGGTGTATAGCATTACTGTCACGTTCTTACGACCACTACTTAATAAATTACTAATTAACTTTACCACCCAGAATTAGATAAGTCGTGACAGTGACGGGAAGGACGGAAACCATTCAATTTATATTGAATACCTTTAATAGGTTGGAAAAACAAAGATAATTACATAAGGAATTTGTAACTTGAAATTACAAATATAAAGCATTTTAACTATATTGCTTCATGGACGGCGAGGATCGATGCAGCTACCTCTAACCGCTGGCCCGTAACGTTGAGAGGAACGGATGAGGAAACCTGGGACCGCTTACTTTGGAATGCGGCAACCATAAAGGTAAATCACGGTCCGGCCCAGCCTAACGACATGGAAAAGGACAATGACATTAGATATCAAAGTACAATAAGCGGACACATAGGTGAGAACTAACTAAGAGCAAGGCGATTGTTATGACATTTAATTTTGGACTAAGTTATGAATACTTAATCTAACGAGAGACACGTAAGGCCTACCTACCACGTAAGGCCTAAAGCTCGTATTCGAACGGCCGAAGTTGTTGAAAATGTTCGCACAAGGTTGGTCGATTCCCCTACCAAAAAATCTGTTCGCCGCCTATTCATTGAAGAAGGGCTGTCGTGTACCACGACGTGGCGAATTTTGAGAAAGGATTTACACCTGTTCCCGTATAAGATCCATTTTTATCACGAGTTAACAGACACTGGAAGACAGAAGCGACAACAATTTGCGATGGAGTTTGGAGCAGAAATGGAAGCCAATCAGGACATTGTGGACAAACTGTGGGTGTCAGATGAGGCCTTCTTCCATCTGTCAGGTGACGTTAATAAACACAACGTTCGTTTTTGGGGTTCCCAGCACCCTCATGAGATCCATAAGTCACCTCTTCATCCACGAAAGGTTATGGCTTGGTGCGCGAGTTCCAAAAGAGGCATCATTGGTCCGTTCTTTTTTGAGGACACCGTAACGTCACAGGCTTAACTTAACATGTTGGAAACCTTCTTCATCCCTGACCTGTGATGAAGAAGGAGGCTTATACCGCTTCGACATCAATGGTTTCAACAGGATGGGGCTAGGCCTCACACCGCTAATGAAGTGCTAGACTTTCTCAATCAGAAATTCGGAAATCGTGTCATTTCAAACAAGTTTCCAGATCGATTCGGCGGTTGCTTTCTTTGGCTCCCTACGAGTCCTGACCTAAACCCATGTGATTTTTATCTCTGGGGATTCCTTAAAGACAGCACCAAGAACCCTAGACCAGCTGCGACAAAGCATCGTCGACTGCTGCACCCTTGTGGATGCAGAAATCCTGGATAGAGTTATGAACAACTTCACCATTCGGCTGCGAGCAGTTCAAAACGCTCGTGGTGGCCACATTGAGCATATCATCAAAACTTTTCCACGGGAATAAAAACTCCGAAGTGCCTAAAATATCATACTGAATTGCTAAGTTTGTAAACATTAATGGGTCAATAAATCATAATACTGAAATGGTCAGAAATTGACTGAATCACCCTGTACATCAAATTTTCAAAATTTAATTTTGAGTAAATTTTTGAGAATAATTTTTCTTAATACTGCAAAAATGACTGTTAATAATGATCAATTAAAGGCTATTAATAACGCATTATTATCATGCAAGGGGACGAGTTTTAGCGCCATTGTGGCTAAAATAAGAAACCTATTTGCCTCCCATTTTAGATGCGGAAAAATATCGAATGGACAGGCCTTCTATAATCTAGTTGGCCATGCCATTGTCTTTAGATCACGGTTTATAGCAAGGCCTCCTGTAGGCAAGGCCGGCTCACTCAGACAAAATGGTGGCAACAGAAGGCTGGCAGATGATACAGCTGAGATGGATGATTTTTAATGTTCAGCCAAAAAAATGTAAAAAATGTACTATGTTATTTTATTCACATTAAAATATTACAATCGTTTAACTATTTAAAATCTAGTAAGAAAAAATAATTCTCCTTGAAAAAGTCAGTTTAGCTTAATAAATCTAAAATACATTATTGTAATATTTTAATGAGAAGAATATTGTGAATTTACATTCTGTTTACTCAGCATTTAAAAAAAAATCCATCTCACCTAGATCATCTGCCAGCCTTCTATTGCCGCCATTTTGTCTGAGTGAGCTGGCCTTGTCTATAGATATAAATGGTCATCGAACTTCTGAAATTTTCCATTGTTTGAAGCATAGCCTACATGATAAGGAAGGTTTCAAGAATCGCAGTTTATTAAGAGAAAAGAGTGGGAAGAAACGTCAGTACGAATTTGAATGCCATCTGCGTCAATCAATATAAAAATATGTCAGAAAAATTGGTGATACGTGAACTCCTTCGTCACTATTGGAAAAAGGGACCAGTGCGCGAGCCGAAATTTGCAGGGTGGAAGGTCAGGATGTGACCAATGAACGGACAGCACGACGGTGGTTCTCCCGCTTTTCGTCTGGAGACATGTGCTTGGAAGATGCGCCAAGGAGCGGAAGACCCAAAGAAGTGGATGACTCAGCCCTACGGCAACAATTGGAAGCTAATCCAGGCAGCACTACCCGTGGACTAGCGGCGGACATCGGGACATCACAATCGAGTGTGGTTCGACATCTGCATGCCCTCGGAAAGGCCAACAGGAGCTGCCGATTTGTGCCCCACGAGCTGACGCGCGCGCAAGCACAACAACGGGTGAAGGTGTCTTGTCAACTGCAGGAAAAAATCGAGGTTCTGCCACATCCAGCATACAGCCCCGACCTGGCACCTTCCGACTACCATCCCTTCCAGTCCATAGCGACTTTCTGCGTGGACGGCGCTTCGCCAATGTCAGTGAGGTTGAATTCGCCATGGTGACAGTGGTTTCGTGAGGGCATCCGCCAACTGGCTGATCGTCGGATGAACACCATCGAGCATGATGGACTCTACTTTGAAGACTAGGTTGGTTGGTTTACTAGAATTTTTGGTGTCGATTACTAAGGTCATTTTGCGCCTTTTATATCTGTACGCAGCCCCGGACAAACACAAACATCCATGCCCACGGCGGGATTCGAACCCACGACCAGGCGGACTCGAGAACTAGAAAGCGTACGCCCTAGCCCTCTCGGCCACCTGGCCGGCCTTTGAAGATTAGCAATGAGTGGCCCTGTCTGGTGCCCATTTAAAAGTTTGCGTGGTGATCGGCCACTTCTTTTGACTGAACCTCTGTAGTTGATGCCCACAATTAATAGTTGGTTTAATGAGCTATGTAATGCATTCAATAGTTGGTTTATCAATTATTTATTTAAAATTTTATAGAATACATTAATTTCGGCAGTATTACGTCAATAATTCTGGCTGCATTGAAACTGAAAATGAAACTAAAATTTCTAAAGGATGGGTCTACGCTACGGATACTACACGTAGCGGATAATTTATTGCCGACGCACGTTTCGGTGTTACACCATTTTCAAGGCTCGCATAATAGTAAAACCTGAAAAATTAATTTTGTTACTATTATGCGAGCCTTGAAAATGGTATAACACCGAAACGTGCGTCGGCAATAAAGTAAATAGTATCCGTATCGTATTATACACATCCTTTATTTCATATTCATAACGATACTAGACCATAGAAATCACGAATAAAAATTTTAGCTCACAATAGGACGGTACTGCAAACGTTTTAGTCCGATTATATATGCAGCGCTTTTTTTCAAAGGAGGTCCCGCCCTATCGGGAGCTAGAAACTTTAGCTTCATTTTTAAGTGGAGTTGGATGACCATCTACTATTCTAAAGACCATGGCCATATGCTCGTGTTCCCAGTCCCAGAATGCATCGCGGCCAAGCTAGCTCGACATCTCGATGGAGTTTAAACTACTAGCCACAGTCAATCCAGTTCGAGGAGTTTCAATCTAGATTAATTTGGGCTAGATGCGTTCGCACCACACATTTCAAACCCGATTGAGAAGTTGAGCTAAATTGAAATGTGTGGTGTGAATGGGGTATCAGGCTAGTTCACGTAGCTACACCCTTTGCACTGAAATCTAGCCCTACCTACTACCGTGTTTTATCACATTCGATTATCTTGGTTTAACTAAAATCTGAGCTAGTTACTAAGTCACTACTGAAATTTAATAATTTTACTTCATACTCTTTAACATGGTACCGTCCTACTAATGCTAATTCGAAATTGCATCAATTTAATGTAATCTAATTTATTGTATTCATTGAATAATTTATTAAAGTCTTGCCTATATTCAGAAGTCAAATTTTTAATTTTTCGGTGAACGTGTCCCATGTTCGATAGAGCCAGTAATCATTCATCGCTGCCGCTATCCTCTCGTTTTTTTGTCTATATTTTTCTGCCACAAACGATTTTGGATGGACGTTTGGCATCGTTACTCCACGTTTTTCTTTTTTTATCGAGACTCCCCGTTTCATTTCACTCTCCACACGCTATTTGAAACTGTTTGAACCGTCGTCCTCCATGTTTTTCTCGTATTTTAGTCCCAGAATGCAACGCGGCCAAGCTAGCTCTACGTCTCGATCCAGTTCTAGGAGTTTCAATCTAGATTAAGTTAAGCTAGATGCGTTTGCATTGCACATTTCAAATCCGATTGAGAAGTGGAGCTAGATTGAAATGTGTAGTGCGAATGGGGTGTAACAGTTTTGCCTGCGAGATGGCACCCAACAATTGTACCTCTTTGGAAGTCTGAAAGCCCTATTCTTTGAGACATTCTTACAGCATTCACGCAAGCATCATCTCATAATAACATACTCTCTTTTATGTAGTGCTGGAAAGGAAGCCAATAGTGAAATTACAAAGAAATGTGCCAGTTTCATGCAAATCATGACAGAGTAGCGTATTCCAAGGACATTCTGCATCGATATCAACCCGAAAAAGATACTGAAGTGAATGAGGAAGCACCTGCTGCACAAAAGAAAATTTGTACGGATAATATCGGAGAATATTCGCATGATCTTATGGACAGTTGAAGTTGGCCTGTCCAACGTCTGCGCTACACGCCGGACAGTAGTGCTACCATCGGAATTTGCAGCTCTTCCAACTCTTCCACCTGTAGCGAAACCTCCTCTAATGCGTTTGCAGACACGGGTTTCTTCCTCTGCCAGGACGAACTGACAATAATTCTGTTTCTTCAAATTTCGTCATCCTTTTCCGAAGGTTTTTTACATTCATGGGATCTTTTCGCACCCCCTTCAAATTCCGAAATTTCCGTAGAGCAGCTACTACGGAATTACTGTTTTGATAAAAAAATTTCACTAACAACACACGATATCGTAAATTAAACGTCCTTATGAGCGGCATACACATTAAACACAGGATATCCGCGAATGTTCCTCGGTTTTTATAAAGCAGGTAACTAATAGCGCCTGTGTGATGGCACATAAATTTACATTTTTACCACAAGTATTCAACGTAAAACGCCCTCTGGTCGCAAAATTCCTAACTGAACTTATTTCGCTGAAATGAATTCCCATCCATTCATTACGTCCTCCATGGTTTCTTAATTGAAGAGGTTATTATCAGAGATGGTTAAGTAAAGAAACCTGACAATAGCTCAAAAACGTGTAATACTATTTGGATACGGATAAAATCACTTTTACTTTATCCGTGCTTTTGGATTTGAAGAGATGCTATTATTGTCTGAGGGTGCTGCGTTAGTTTCGGTTTGAATGTTATTGTTTCGCTTTTTCATAAAACGTTGTTGCAACCGTTGATTCGACGGCGTCGATGAACTCAGACTTTCTTAACTGACTTAACCGTCTTTCTTAACTGTCCCTGGATTCAAGTATACTTTGCCGCGAAAATCTCCCCGGCGATTTCGGCATAATTTAGCGTCACAGTATTGAACGCGGTACGACATTCAATGCACGAAACGAAATGTTCATAAATGGATATGACAGATACAAGCATCGTTATAAACTTTGCACTATTCCAACCTTCATTGTTTCTAACAAACGAAAAAACATTGATTGTTAAAATCCAAGATGGAGAACATGAAAATTACCTTGTTGCTCGGACCCCGATGATCAGGTGACCTTTGAGTGCCCTGGCCTGTCTTTCGTTGGCCTCTGTGTTTAGTAATATCAGATCATATAATAACAATCCGTTAGTGCACGCTGACGTCACGTACGAATTGTACTTGTAGATGTGCTAGCATTGAACCAGATGGCGTGACGATCGAAATTTGAATGTGAAACTGATTTCTACACTGAATTCTCATTACATAGGCATGGAAGAAGTAGAATGAGAAGCGAAGCATGTAACAGTTCCAATGCTAAATCAGTGAGATACAAAACAGCGCCAATTCCCTGCAGTGGATGAGTCGATTTGGGATCAACTTCCGCTGTTTCTTTCACTCCCTGTTGTTATTTTAATTGCTGCCTTGCGAGAATGCCCTCCGCTGTTCTACCATGCCATCTTCATCCCCCTAGATTTTTTTTTTTTTTAATTTCCTTTCTGTTCGAAAGTTGCAATAGTTTCCTCCTGTAGAATCTGCCTTCCGTGTGCTCTCCATTCCGATGTTTGACGTTAAGAACAAAATTTTCGATGAATGAAGTTATACAATTGAAAGGTAGACAATGGAGATACTTTGCAGCAAACTGTCTCCTTGGCGATCACTCTTCCACAAGTGTCATTTTAATTCCTGACCACAGACAGCACAATGACATAAGGAGAAGTACCTATCCTTTCAATAACTCTGACTTATCCATGAAAGAAGCGACGTGTAATAGTCTATTACTAATAGATTCACTTTCGCTTCATTACGATTCGTCTCACCACTAGGATCCCTAGTGTACTTTTTATTTCACAATTTCTCGGGAGCTTCGCTTCCATTCTACTTCTTTCATAACATAGGAATGGGAAAATGAAGAAATTCCAAGTCTCATTATTAAGTACCGAAAGGTGCTTTATGCTATCAGTGTGGGGAAACATGCCGTCTGTCCGTCTGTCTGTCTGTTTGTCTGTCTGTCTGTCTGTCTGTTTGTCCGTCTGTCTGTCTGTAACTCAAACTCCTCCGAGGTTATGAAAGATTTTCAAAATCTGTTTTCGTCAGTCGATGAATATGGTTCATGGCACGAACCAGTTACAAATATTATCTAAATCGGTTCATTGGCACGTGCACAAATGGTACCTCTATTTTCCCGCCCAGCAATTTTCAATGGGAAGAAATATTGAGTAATATATCAAACAAATCGTAATGACGAGATAGATGCGGTTATTCATTACTATTTTCGTCAGTCGATGAATATGGTACATGCCATGAAAAAACCATAAATTTTATCTAAATCGGTTCATTAGCACGTCCACAAATGGCACCATCACGACCCCACCTAGCAATTTTCAATGGACAGATATATTAAGTAATATGCCAAACAAATCTGAATGAAGAGATACAAGCGAATATAAATTACTATTTCGGCCAATAAATATGGTTTAGGAAATGAACCATTTTGAAAATTGTTGCATTCGAAACATTGGCACGTGCACTAATGGTACCTTTATGACACTTTCAAAAATTTTCAATGATAAGATATGGCATGTAATATATCAAACAAATTGTGATGATGTATCATAAATGAATATCACGTAAAAGTAATGATAGTCCAAATTGGTTTCAAGGAACCTGGTTTAGTGGAACCATTCTGATTTAGTGGAACCATTATGGTTCATTGGAACTTTCAATACCAAAATATGGCATGTAATATATCAAACGACTTGGAATGAGGTGTCATGAATGAATATAACGTAAAATTAATGATAGTTTAAATTGGTTTCAAGGAACCTGGTTTTGTGGTACCGTGATGGTTCATTGGAACTTTCAATGCTAAAATATGGCATGTAATATATCAAACGACTTGGAATGAGGTGTCATGAATGAATATAACGTAAAATTCATGATAATCCAAATTGGTTTCAAGGAACCTGGTTTAGTGGAACCATTATGGTTCATTGGAACTTTCAATGCTAAAATATGGCATGTAATATATCAAACGACTTGGAATGAGGTGTCATGAATGAATATAACGTCAAAATAATGATAGTCCAAATTGGTTTCAAAGAACCTGGTTTTGTGGTACCGTGATGGTTCTTTGGAACTTTCAATGCTTAAATATGGCATGTAATATATCAAACAAATTGGGATGATGTATAATGAATGAATGTAACGTAAAATTAATGATAGTCCAAATCGGTTTCACAGAACCTGGTTTAGTGGACCATGATGGTTCATTGGAACTTTCAATGCTAAAATATGGTATGTAATATATCAAACGACTTGGAATGAGGTGTCATGAATGAATATAACGTAAAATTAATGATAGTCCAAATTGGTTTCAAGGAACCTGGTTTTGTGGTACCGTGATGGTTCATTGGAACTTTCAATGCTAAAAATATAGCATGTAATATATCAAACGACTTGGAATGAGGTGTCATTAATGAATATAACGTAAAATTAGCGATAGTCGAAATTGGTTTCAAGGAACCTGGTTTTGTGGAACCATTATGGTTCATTGGAACTTGCAATGCTAAAATATGGCATGTTATATATCAAACGACTTGGAAGGAGGTGTCATGAAGGAATATAACGTAAAATAATGATAGTCCAAATTGGTTTCCAGGAACCTGATTTAGTGGAACAATTATGGTTCATTGGAACTTTCAATGCTAAAATATGTCATGTAATATATCAAACGACTTGGAATGATGTGTCATAAATGAATATAACGTAAAATTAACGATAATCGAAATTGGTTTCAAGGAAACTGGTTAGTGGAACCATCCTGTTTTAGTGGAACCATTATGGTTCATTGAAACTGCAATGCTAAAATATGGCATGTAATATATCAAACAACTTGGAATGATGTGTCATGAATGAATATAACGTAAAATTAATGATAGTTGAAATTATTTCAAAGGTACGTGGTTTAATGGTATCATAATGGTCCATTAGAAACTTCCAATGTTAACATAGGGCCGTTTAAAAATATAGTTGCGCGAATGGTTAAGTTTAACCTTTCGGTACTTGGTTATGTCATTCCTCAATGGTTTATTTTAACGGTCTCTGGTTATAACACTGCTGTTTAAATCCCGCTGTTATTTTGACGACTAGATAGCAAAACATCGAAGTCTGCTCTAAATAATCAGATACACAATAGAATTCAACGTTTAAAGCATAAGTTATCCATCTTTATTTAAAAGCACTACTAGTTATACATTTTAAGTATTTTTATCTTAAATAGATGATTCAAAATGATTCATAAAAATTTTGTAAGTGATCCATGCATCGCTGGAAGTGCCATCTACTTCCGGTACGCCTTCAGGTACGCACTTATAGCATGGGAACAGTTACTATGTCATAGCCTCTTCAATTAAGAAACCATGAAGTCTTCCCCAAAATTTCAGTCTTTTCTGATGACTGGTATCACCTGTAGACATCGTTGCAATCGGATCTTTTAATTATATATAAAATAAAGGAAATTAAATATTTCAAATTATTAAATAGAAAAATATAGTTATTAAAATATTTCACCATTCTGAAGTTGTACTTACTATAAACTGATACACGTTCTTGTTGTTCAGTCTTTGATGGATGATGAAATTTCCGGTCTTGTTGCTTTCACTGATATTTTAAAAGAGACAACTTCAGAATAGAAAAATTTTTCAATAACTACATGTTACTTTCCATTAATTAATAATAGTTAATTTCGATAATTTTATATTAAAGGCAGAAACTATAAAATATTTCTAACTATAATATTTAATAACCTCTTATAAACCCCGCAGAAAATTGAATGAAATTATTTTATTGTAAAATAAAAATTTTAGGAAAAATTACAAACTTTTAAAAACGTGTTTAAATTTTTTTATTAAATATCATTTAATTGACAGATTTATAATAATATTTAAAGACGTTTTTAAGGTTTTCTTTTTCGGATGAAAGATTCAAGTTTACTTTATTACAAATGTAATTTCTTAAGTCCACCATCTGTATTTCTTGATAGTAGACAAATAACTATGGTTAAAAAAAGAGAGTTTAATATTCTTAATAACCTTGATTGATATCGAGGCTTAAATTGAAAAGGCAGCGAGAAGAGTGTTGTCCAGTGACGATAAAGGGTCACGTGACCCCATCGGAATTTAAAACCAAGGATATTACTACTCCTTTTATATTAGATGTCATTGAACAAGCCACTCGAGCATACCTTTTGCTCCATCTAGCTGATACAGCCGTACTCTCCACATTCTTGGAAATACTATTACCGCTTTCAGAAGAAACCGTAGTTTCTAAGAAAATGTAATCATCCCCATTTCTTGTATAAACTGCCCCGATTCAAAGTTCTAAAAAATTCTGGTTTATTATAAGTGTAATACTCACAGGGTTGACCAGGAATGTAAATTCTTTATCGAACATATTCCATATATTTTCCACCGTTAGATTGCTACCATCGGACTCAAATCCGATTAATTCTCTAGGTTTAATATCACATTCGTATCCTATTCCGTGTCGGACTGCATAACTTCTTTTAATCTCTATCATTTTTAACTGTTCTAAACAAATTGTCATATTTGTATACATCATTCTTTTTGCTTCTTCAGTGTTAGAAGACACTAAAACAGGCTTTTTGAAGTAAGTGTTCAGACAATTTCCAATCAAAAGTATGAATATTATCCACATTAAAGATATGGTTAAAGCTTTTTTCTTATCGATACTGGCAAGCCTTCCTCGAAATGATGTTGTTTTCATCTTTTTATTTTTTTCTTCATGTAAAATTTGCTCACGAATAAGTCTCAAAGTCTTTTTCTTGATTATATCTATTGTTTTTAATTTGTCAACCACAGATGCTTTTTTTGTCGGCCTTTGAAAGTTATCTGTGACAAGGGCGATTATGGAAAGAATTGACCACCCAAAATACAGGCCCAAAATACCTCCTAGGTCGCATAGAAATGAAATTTCGGTGTAAATGAGAGTTTCTGTGAAGATTGATGTGGTAATACTTGGAGATATTCGGATCGTTGTCCAATTTGTAGCAGACTCTTCATATTCCATGCTAGGGTGAACTATTATCTCTTCACACTTCTTGGTACAAAAAGATGTGCATTCGTCAGTAACATTTTTAGCCCGTCGGGTACAATTTTGTCTTCTGTTCATATAATGATACAAATCATGATATAACGACATAGTTGGATTCATAAAATTAGCATTAGAATAACAATACGGAATATTCGAAGGAGCATTGTGAAAGGGGAACCTGAAACGAACAAATAGCTTATATTATTCAAGCAAAACGTTTAAAACAGAAATAATATCTAAATGAAAATAACTCCAGTATAAAAAAAATGTAATAATTATTTAATATAGAAATAAAGCTGGCAGGAGTTGCTATGAGATACACTTTGTTTATAAAAAAAGTTTAAGATTAATGTATATGAAGATGAGTTGTCAGCGATTAAGGTGGAAAATTGAGCGCGAAAAGATCAGAGAGAAGAAGATAAGAACATGGAAAAGGAGAAGATAATATCTATGAAGCGCTGTAAAGGGAAGCGACCCCCGCTAGAAATGAAAGGAGAAGAGAAGAGGAAAGGGGAGAAAGGTGGAAAAATAAAAAAAGAGAGACAGATAGTGCTCAGCAGCGAACGAAACAGGTTGGAAAAGAACTAGGCGATGAAAAAGTAGGAGTTGATAAGAAAGCAAGAAGAAATGGATTGAGAAGGCGAAGAGAGGAAAAGAGGAGGGGAGAATTAACCGTGAGAAAGCAGAACTTCCAGGAATGGTGTGAGACCCGACGACGCGGAATACGTCCGAGACACCGAGTGCTCCATTATCGCCTACGAATATGGCTGAGTCAGCGGACGAGAGGATTCCGAGTGCCACGCCGATACAGACAGGGACCAAGGATATCGAATTAGCGTCACAAACTGATTACGAGGACGCGCGGGCTGCAGCGTGCGAACTGGCGCCAGCGACCGCGCGCTATCCTGCTTGCGTGAGAGACTACTCTGCTGCGAATGCACGTGAGTAAAATCTTCAATTTTCCCCATGTATTATCTGCTAACTTTAAACGTACTGCTCTCTTATGTAATAGTGTGTTCGTAAAATTAATCAGTCAGCATAAGTACGGCGAGACACCGAGCTTCGAGGATGTACGCTCGTATAACGTTATCTAATGATATCATAAGGTCATTTAGAAACTAATATTATTATTTCTCTTTCTTTCACACATAATTTCCATCGCATTAAGGAGCCGACTTATCCCGGATCTCATTATGGCAAGAAGCGTCGCCGCCCCATTCCGTACCAGCCATACAGACTTTCCCAAGGCCTTTCACCTTTCATACTCGTGTAGGATCAGGGTCCGAGGCGACGAACATACATCAGAAATGTAAGATAGCCACTTTATTAGGAAACCCATTTACCTTTGAATTCTGAAACTCTCAATATTAAAATAAAGAAATCTTAAAAAGATAAAAGAAATTTTAGTAGGCATATACATACAGGTATTGGACATTGAAACTGAAACACCTGGTAGAAATCCAAAATCTTTATTTAATAAGGTGTTGGGGCACCGTGGGCAGCCAGCACAGCAGCAACACGTCTTGGGAAGGATCGGTAGAGGTCCTGCACAGTTTGCACCCCAAACCATTACTGATCCACCCATTACTGATCCACCTCCGTGTTTGACTGTGGCTGCCAAGCAGTCTGGGTTGTAGGCATCAGAGGGGCTCCTCCAGACGAATACCCTCCCTGTTGTTTGGAAGACAGTGTAGCTGGACTCATCCAAAAATATGACGCGTTTGAGGTCATCCAACGTCCAGGTTTTATGCGTCCGGTACCACTGAACCCGCTTGGAGGCATTTGTACTACTGATGAAAGGCTTCGGTATAGCAACCCTGCCATGGATGTTGGATTTATGCAGGTAACGACGGATTGTCTTCGTGCACACAGGTTCCTGGAGGTATGTATTCATTTCTGCGGTGATTTCTGCTGCGGTGGTTTTCCGCTTTCGTGCAACAATCCTGGTCAATGTCCTGACGTCTCTTTCCGACAACTTCCGTTTTCTCCTGCAGTTGCTCCTCCTGGACGTGGTTCGTCCTTCCTGTTCATATGCACACATCACCCTGGATACTGTAGCACGTGAGACATCACAAAGTGTGGCAGTTTTGGACACAGATGCACCTGCTAGACGCGCGCCAACAATCTGCCCTCTTTTGAAGTCGGATATGTCTCCCATTATAGCGCTCTGCACAGACAATTTGAAGCTTACTATCGAACTTTTCTACTGGAGTGACTACCAAGAACTCTGACACGTAATTCATTGATATGCATACGATTAATTACCTAGCAGAAGGTTCTATTCAGCCCTGGGGGTATCCAGTGCTATTTGCGAAGGTGTTTCAGTTTCAATGTCCAATACCTGTAGCTAACGCCTTAAATTAACCTTGGATTATTTCTTTACGTAGGACGGAGCGCTTACTGTCCTCGTAGTAGGACATGGACCTTTCCCGAGTTGAATGGTTAAATGCTGCAAGGAAGCCAGTGGGTCCAAGAATCTATTATTAAATTTTCAATTGTTTAAATACAAAGGATTAGTGATGTTAACGAAGTTTATTCATATCTCAATTTAGACATTTCAGTTTATTTGTATGTTTAATTTGAGTTAATTAAATTATTAGATGTTAAAGTATTCACAACGTCCTTCCTTCTTACTCTGCTGTCACTCAAGGTAGGAGCACGTGACAAGTCTTAAATCCATGATCGAGGAGACGCACAGCGAAAGAGCATTTAGTCCTTTTCCATCTACACCTATCCAGGGCCAAGCAGTTCACCCAGCGATGAATTATCTGCCGGGGTTCCTTTCTTGTAGAAATTCTCTGCTGTTCCTGGAGATACTCTTCAGCTACAAATAAGATTTCATCAAGAATCAGGAAACGGCGTCCAGGCAGGATGCTCTTCGTGTGTCGGACGATGAAGAAGTCGCTGGTACTTGGCCGGGTGAGTAGAGCGGGTGAGGCAGTACTTTGTATCCAAACTCTCCACAAGTGTCGCAGTTTTCTGGAGCATTGCCACGCAGGAGTATCATTTGTAGAGGTTTCTGCGTCGCTTGATCTTGATGACGTCCTGTAACTTTCGAAGCTTCTCCCAGTAGTACGTTCTTGTGATCCTTTCCGGGGCTAATCGGTCAGCAAAACTACTTGAAGTTTCAGAAAACAATGAATATAACTTCTCCGAGTGAAATCTGTTTTCACTATTCAAGCGTGTGATTCCAATGCCTACTATAGTTATCTGTTTCGGTTTAGTATTGATACACACAGCATTCGTCCGCTGTAACGAGGCTATGGAAAAGTCCATCTGGATTAGTCCTACGTTGCGCCAAAAAGTTAAGTTACCAGATGGTCTCTGCAGCGTTTTTTCCGAAAGGGAGTGAGCAAATCTGACACCATCTAGCGACTAAAGCTCTAGATTAAGACAGTACGGCAAACTTCGTCGTCTGCTACAAAAATCCGCCATTGTTGGCCCAATGTCCCTATAAAGTGAGTTACGCTTCCTCTAAAATTCGTCTTAAATGATTCCTTTTCGCAAATTTTCTTATTATTATCGTCTGGAAATATAACTGGCAATCAGTAAATTCTGTAACTATTGATTTTTCTTTAAATTTTGTTTTCAATTATAATTTTTTACATATAAATAATGATAACGTTGAGGCAGTTTAATGATAACCAGATTCAGTTTTTAGTTTATTTTCACGTTATTTATTTA
>JAHWFO010092368.1:53873-122980 GCA_023313115.1 Rhysida immarginata
GTTTTATTTCAAGTTTTGCCTCCACATTTCACAGACAGTTTAACCTATTTATATTGAATTGTATTTTCTTAAAAAGAACTATATTCAACAAAAAATTATATTTTCTGATAGTCTGAGAATTGCACAATGCAACATTTTTTATAACATTCGGTAAATTTTAATATAAACGTACTTGCTTCTTATTACTTCTTCGGATCTTTTAACGAATTTATTAACCTCCAAGGAGCATAGATTGAAGGATTCTGAAATTTTGCTTATTCGGATTCAAATTTAGGATCAATCAACGAATATTTCGTTAAAAATTTAATCTAAATTGCATCTTCCACATGCATTTCAATGGTATCTATCGCTGCGTTTGGGCCAACAATGGCTGACAAACTCACGTGACAGCCGTTCTACCAATCAGCAGCTGCGGGCGGCGCGGAAAAGGTTTGCCGTACTTTCCTAATCTACAGCTTTACTAGCGACAGCCTTATTGCGACACCTCATGCGGAATTCCACGATTAAGATGTTGCAGTAGCTGATATGAACCTTCTTCTTGAACTGTTCCACTGATTCTTCGGTCAACAAGGATCCGGGCCTCCACTTGCTGCACTATTTGTGACTCCCTGTTGTACGGTGTCTTCCAGAATAATCTAGTGAATTTTTAATGTCGCCATCACATTGTCCACGCTTCCTATACGATGCCGCATTGTACCTACATATACTTTTCAACGAAACCTGGAACTCTGTGGCGGTAACAGATGCTATTGACAACAATAATTTACTGTTAACAAATTCAATAATATCATTTTCACATGAAAATTATTTTTAAAAACTATATTCGTCAACGAACGACGAACTTGGCGTGTCCAGGTAAAATTACCAATCTCAATTATTGGACATTGTTGGTAAGTAAAATTTAAAATGTTTAACAAAAGAAGTTAGAAATTCACTGGACACCGCAATCCACCATTCCTTGGACAGAATATAAACATTTATCTGTAAACGATTTATGATGAATAAAGAGAAGAATATTCCAACAAGTTAGGTCCCAACGGGCGTTTCAAACAATGTAACGAAAATAAAATGCATAATAGGTTAGTACAAAAAAAATACAATGTTATATATAAAATATACTTTGATGCAGCACAACGTTGCATATCATAATATACAGGGTGAGTCAAAATTCGCAGTACACCCTGTTTTTTTCAAAAACCTTGCAGGAATTGGGAAATCTGAATATTCCAGTAAGGTATGGGTGAGGTGGTCTATCTTGAATCTAAGGTATGTACCGAACATGGCTGCCATCTTGAAATCGGTCATCTTGAATCTAAGTCAATTTTTTTAAATGGAAACGGGGTCGTGTAGTATATCATATAACATCAGCATTTTCTGACAATTTCATTCCTGTAAACAGATTTGAAGTAGCAATTATGGTTCAAAAGTTAAAACACGTTTTGTTTCATTTTGTAGCAGTTAACTGAAGATGGCTTTGACCACGGAGAAGGGAATTGAGTTCAATTTGATGCCTGGAGAACGAAGTTTCCGTATTATAGCTGCAGATTTTAACAACTGGGACCCAGAAAGACCTCCATTCCGGGACTGTCAGACGCATAATTAAGAAATTCCGAGAAACTGGACTGTGGTTGACAAGGCACAGAGTGGCCGTCCAATAAGTGCTATTGACGAGACAACCTCAACAATGGTTTTGGCGTCCTTCGTCAGGAGCCATCAACGCAGCACACGACGTTCGTCAGCAGAATGTGGAATCAGCCAGTCATCGATCGTACGAATCCTTCATGCTCATCAATGGCATCCATTTAAGATTTAGATACTCCTAGCAGAGGATGACCCATACAAATGCATGCAGTTTTGCACGTGGGCCCTAGAGCAACACCGACAACATTCCTCTTTTGCACAAAGTATCTTGTTCAGTGATGAGGCAAGCTTTTATGTCAGTGGTGAAGTCAACCGTCACAAGTACAGATATTGGAATGACCACAATCCACACTGGATGGAACCTTCCATGGTAGTTGGTGATGCAACCTTCAAAGCTTGTAATATAGTCTGGTGTGTAATATGGGGTATCCAAACCATATGCTCAACGCTACCTGGAAATACTGCAAGAAGTGGTGTTTTCCTCACTTCTGAATGAAGATGGCAGCTTTCCCTCTTACTTTCAACAGGATGGGGCTCCACCACACGGTGCAGTTGTTCGTCAGTGGTTAGATGTTCAATTTCCAGGTCATTGGATTGGCCGACATAGTGTTGTGGAATGGCCACCCAGATCACCTGATCTCACACCACTTGAGTTTTATCTGTGGGTTCATTTAAAGCAACTCGTATATGCAGAGAAAATCAGAAACATACACTATCTCCAGCAACGCATTGAAGAAGCGTGTGCCAGCATTTCTGTGGAAATCCTTCTGCGAGTGCATGACGATTGGATTAACCGCCTTCAAATGTGCCATGTTGAACATATTAAATTACTGTTCTTTATGGAGAACAGTTCAGCCTGTAATTCCAAACAAAATGTGTCTTTTGAAACATAATTGCTACTTCAAATCTGTCTACAGGAATGAAATTGTCAGAAAATGCTGATGTTATTTGATATATCACACGACCCCCTTTTGATTTAAAAAAATTGACTTAGATTCAAGATGACCGATTTCAAGATGGCAGCCATGTTAGGTACATACCATAAAAGATGGACCACCTCACCATACCTTACTGGAATATTCAAATTTCCCAATTCCTGCAAGGGTTTCGAAAAAACAGGGTGTACTGCGACTTTTGACTCACACTGTATATTAAATTTTAAATAACTGAACCTTATGGTAAAATTAATTAGCAATACATAATACATGGTATATCTATTGAATTTTTTTCCAAAATTTAGTATATTTATATGATTTATAGGACCCACTTTAAGGAAATAATACTATGATTTTGTAAACTTTTAATGTGATTTTAATAAAACAAAAACAAAATTTTATCAACTTATTTTTTGTATGATATACAACACTGCTACATAATATTTTAACTTTTAGTTAATTTCTTTACGCTTTCAAGTTCTTTGTGTAGGACATTCAACTCATCTGCTTTTTGTTGCAAAATTTTCTTTTTATTGCTTGCAAAATTTTAAAGTCTTCTGCAGCTCTCTATGTTTTTGTTTTTCAGCATCGTTTGCTTCTTTTTGTTTCCTTAATGCATCATTCCTTCGAATTGATGCATTTTTGATTGAAAGCATCATTTTCTTGGTAATTTGCACTTTTCTGAAGCCATCTGCTGCTGTAACTGCATAATAGACCACTCTTTGTGCAACTAGTGTTTTCTCTCTTAGGTTCTCAATGAGGCATCTATCTATATATACCGGGTGGGCAAGAAATAACGTGAGGTGTTCAGAGCTCGTTAGCGGGAATTCTATTAAGCCAAATGCAGTACATTTTGGTGTATATACTTTGTGGAACATGCAGTTTTGATTATTGCAAAAAAAAGTACCAAAAGTCGCCATAGGGGACGCTTATTTCAAGAAAACAATAAATACATTTGCATAAGCGCGTTCCGTGTTGAGCAATCATGACAATAAAAGGCAAGGCTGAGGATTTCCCATCATTCAGGAACGAATGGCCTGACGATGACGCTTACTCTGCCTGACCGGGCGTTATTAGTCAAGTTGTTTTATCAGAAGAGCGACAATGCAAGTGCTGCCCTTCGTGAATTCCGGCGATTGAAAACGTTACGAAGAGGACCGATGAGCATAACTAACATACGGAAAATGATTGAACGATTTGAATCTACCGGAACTCTAGGAGTGCAACCAGGCCGGGGTCGCAAACGAATCAGGCAGCAACACGTTGAAGAAGTTGCAACTGCTGTTGTGGAACAGGAGATGACTACTGTGCAGACCAATAAGACTTTATATGTTTATTTCCTTGTTTAATCGAGTCTTCATTCGCTTTATTCATCTTTTTTACTGGAAGATCTTCTCTTTTTCGGCTATTGTTATATATGACTCGCAAGGATCTGGCAAGTAAGCGCAGTCGAGCACTTTGGGTACGGTGTAGTGACCAGGGAGGAGCCCACATGCATATGCCTGTCTTAAAAGGTGGATGCTCATATGACTTGTAAGCGTAGAGCATGCTTAATGGTGTTAAAATGAGCTTGACAGTCTAGTGAGATTGTAATCTGCTTATTTTGGCTATTGAAGTTGTTTGCTAATGTATTTAAATTTGGCAAAAAGTGAAACGATGAACCATATCAATCTATTGGCAAAAAGTGATTTTGAAAATCTTCCATTGGCTTGGGAAGTTCGAGTTACAGAAAGATATGCATACAGATATCCCTCCCCCCTCCAGTAATATCATAAAGCACCTTACCATACTTAGGAATGACACAGCCAAGTACCGAAAGGCCAAACTAGTCGCCATCACAAACAATTAGAAACACATTTCCAAAATTTTTGAATCATTTTTGAAAATCTTTTTTTAAAATAGTTTTTAAAACATGTTCCACTGAATCAAATTCGACCGTCTTCGAACTTACTAACTATTCTTAAGTATTCGCCCATGATCTGTCATTACAAATTGTTTGACATACAGGGTGATTATAATTAAAGTTACGATTTCAAAAATCGATACATGTAATTTGAAAACTAATCATCAGCATGACCTGATATTTTAGCAGAACAATCGTAAAGCAATGGAATTTTGTTTGGCGAAGGAAAAAAAAAGTTCCAAAATCTGGCAGGGTTCACATTGTCTGGAGATCACACCTGCGGGTCCCTTTACCTGCACCATTACTGACAAGCGGTATGAAGCACTTTTGCGTAACCATGTCCTTCTAGCACTTCAGCTGCGTCAGTGTGTATATCGCACAATATTCATGCAAGATGGCGCTCCTCCGCACATTGCTACTCCTGTGAAGCAGGTTGTCAAATCCTCGCCAGAGGAAAAATGTTAGGAAACATTTTTTTCAAGATTTGACGGAAAAAAAAGAAGACAAAAAGAAAAACACCCCCGTCGGTAGTAGACGGGTCCCGTCAGGTAAACTAAATCTGAGGCCGCGGGATTGGAGGAGGATCGAGAAATCTGAGCATCGGGATTGGAGGGCGGTATGCGCAATCTCGGCTCAGAATCCTTCAACCCCGGATAAAAGGCGAGGCAAAAGAGAAAATCCTCAGACGGCAATTTCTCCTCTTCAGTTTAGGAATCATCGGGACGGACCGGAATTCATGCAATGTTCCAGCAAGCATAAGACGAAGGGTCGCGGAGCACCAAGGCACGGAAGACCAAGTAATAAAACTATTAATAGGAACTTTTTCCAGAATTATTACAGAATTAATAGAAGTCACCGAGCCACGACCCAACTGCCCGACGGAAGAGGACCGCCGCTGCCGCCGTCTCCGCCCCAAACCCGGCTTCAGTTTGGATCAAGGCGACGTAAAGCAAGGAACCCTCACGGAAGAGAAGGATCGTCCATCCAAGGCGAACGACCTACCTTCGCCCGTCACCATGCCCGCCCAGTCCCGCCACTCATGAGAGGAAGGAGCGTGAACCTACGGGGTCGTCGAGTCGATAGCGGTAACCTAAGTGTAAAGTACGGGGACCAGCGCACCCAGACTGCTGGCTATCCTCAACAGGAGCACCGAACCGAGCGGATACCTGACGGCACGCTAAACAGATCTACGCACGACGTGCGACGTAAATTGGATGCAGCATTCACCCGCCCGGCCCAAACAAGAGATGAGGGCGATTCAATCCCGAATTTGAGGAGCCACACACCGAATAGCACGAATGCTGAAGGATCAGCATTCTTAGCCGTTATCGAGCAATCGCAAGGGCAGGAGCCCTTGTACGGCCATCTGTCCACAACGTTCCCGAGGAACAGCGAGCTTCACCAGACAGCGTTAGGAGCATCAACTCCAGCCGGCTATCTCGCGGGGCGCCCTGTGGATTGTCCGCGCTTGGACAGCAGCACTGCGTTGTCCGGTATTTTGTAGAATCGAACTAAGTGTTAAGACTTTAAATTTAGAGTTAAGCATGTTACAAGCTCCTGACCTCTACTAATCTTGAATTTATTTCTATTAGCTCCAACTCCTCGGTCATCAAACCCGATTAGGTCGCCGCCCGCTATCATTGCGGCATCCATCGCAGCCAAGACATTCCGTTTCCTCCAAGACCCAAATAAAGCGGAAGTGGTGCATCGCTACTCTTCGGATGTCATGGAACCTACCCCGAGAGGGAACAATGGATGCCCCGACACGACGTTGGTTAGAAGCCTACCGGATGTATCTAAGGAAGATGACCTGGACTAATTATCATCTAAATCATTTATATTTAACTCGCTAACTCTGCCGAGTTTTGTAACAAAATTAAATTCAACTTATTAAATTTATTATTCACTATACCTCCTTGTTTCCACTCTGTTTGTGATTAAAAATACACGACACAGGTGCTGAGTGCTCATTTCAGGAGATCCTAGGATCATATTTATTTATTCATTTATTTATTCGATGGGTTAGTACAATACAATTATGCCCTTCAAGGCCAGTGTGGTATAAACCAACGAGTTAAGCCAGGAGGGCATTGCAAAATAGAAGATACAAGTAGAAAGGGATGCAAGATGCCATTTTCCAACAACGTGGCCGCCTTGTTCCCCTGACTTAAACCTGTGTGATTTCTGGCTTTGGGGGGTACCAGAAGAATGTTGTTTACAGCGGGCGGATTGAGAATCCAGCCGACTTGAAGGCAAACATCAAACACCACATCCATTGCATCAGTACAGATACCCTCCGATCTGTTGTGGAGCATGCAATTTTGTGTTTCCAATTAGTAGCGGAACAAGGCGGAGGGCATATCGAACAACTTCTACCGTAACCATCATTAAGATGTTTGTTCCATGAAGCTGTTTTTTTGCATTATCGCTGTTGTAGCTGTAAATACGTATTTTGTCTTTTCATTATTAAATTTTTCGTAAATCCCTGAACTCTATGGTTTTCTTTTGGCTAACAACATTCCTGTTTCCCAAATCCATTTTTGGTTTTTCCCCTGACATTACCCTGCCAGTGCCATCTATCGGCAGATTTTGGAATTATTTGTTTCCCTTTGCCAAACAAAATTCCATTGCCTCACGATTGTTCTGCTATAATATCAGGTCAGTCTGACGAGTAGTTTTCAAATCATCGATTTTTGAAATCGTAACTTTAATTATAATCACCCTGTATTTTATTCCACATTTTAGTGTTGAAAATTTCCAACTGTATCATAATAGTATCAATAGCACAAGTGCCACTGAATCAAATTCGACCATCTTCAAACTTGTTAACTACTCTTATAATTAATATCCTCGTACTCCGAGCAGTTTTTCTCATAAACTGCCGTTCGAATTTGGTCAGATTTTCAGGATATTTTAACGAGAGTATGAGACAGAGAAATGTGCAATTTAAAATAGTTCACTATTTCGTCGGTAGGTGGTGCTGTTTCAATCAAAATACTAAAAGATATAACATATAACATTTAATGGATATAAGTCATTTCAAGAGACGTTGGATATGTTTGCGCCGTTATCTGCCACCATTTGAAATCTTAATGTAGCTTTTACAATGTGTTTAAATAGCAATAAGAACTAATTTGCGTATATTTTTGAGTATTTGTGAACTATTTTTTATTGGACATTTCACCCTCCCATACTCTCGTTAAGATATCCTGAAATCTTACCAAATTTGGATAGGCCGTTTTATAGAATAACTGCTCAGAGTAAGGGAATTTAATTATGAGGGGTGATCAAAAAGTAACATCGCGTAGTTTTTTTCTCTAAAATCGTGACCGGGAAAAAAATAAACACACGTACATTCGATAGAACAATTCAATTTTTCTTTTTCCACATTATCTCCAAGCCGATTGAAGCAATGATCCCTTCGATGGACAAGTTTTTCTACGCCCTGTCGATAAAAGTCGTCCGGTTGAGTGTGGAACCAGTTCCGAACTGCCGATTTTACCTCGTCGTCGTCACGGAAATGTTGACCAGCCAGTGACTTCTTTAACGGTCCGAAGCGGATAGTGACTGGGAGCGAGGTGCGGGCTGTATGGAGGAAGAAGCAGTGTTTTCCAGTTCCATCGCTGCAACAGGTCAGTGACCCGTTTCACTGTCTGGCTACGTGCGTTGTTGTCGTAGTGCATCGCGATGTCCTCCGTGCCAAGTCAGGTCTTTTCTCGAGTATGGCCGCTCGAAGATTCCCCAATATGCCTCTGTAGCGTTCGGAATTGACAATGGTATGCGGTGGAATAAACTTGAGTAGTATCGGACCACGGCAATCCCAAAAACATGTCAGCATGACCTTGCCGGTTGATGGCACAGTTTTGAACTTTTTTATTGTGGGAGATGAGGTGTGTTTCCGAACCGCCGATTCCATCTTGGTTACGGGGATCCATGATTCATCGCCTATGATGATTCTATCCAAAAAGTCCTGACACTCCTCCTGGTATCCTGTGAGATGCATCAAACAAGCATCGAAATGAGCATTTTGATGTTCGGATGTCAACTGCATGACACATTGCGTGGCACTCATCATGACGCATTGCGTGGAACTCATCTTCATGACACATTGCGTGGCACTTATCTGCATGACACATTGTCAAAACCGAGCTGCTCGGTCCCGTATGAAATGTCCAACGTTGCAACAATTTCTTTCACTGCAATACGCCGGTTCTCCCGCGGCCGGCCAGAGCGATGTTCGTCCACCAGGTCCTCTCGTCCTTTTTTGAAAGCTTTGCACCAACATTGTACTCTTCAGAGCTGCACGATATCACGTCCGTACACCGACACAATTTCCATATGGATATCGACTGGTTTCAGTACTTTTGCACAAAGAAAACGCATAACACTCCGCCGCGCAAAAGCAGTGGATGATAAAATGAGAGCCGCCATCTTGTTTGGACTGTCACGTCGCTAGTGCTTGGCGTATGCACACGACACTGACAGGAAACCATAAGAATGAACCAAACTGACTTTTATATAAGGTGTCACAGATTTCATTGTACAAACTTCTAGGGGAGTTAGTATGGGTGATTCTAAGCAAAAAAGTTCATATGAACATGGGTCCGAATTTGAACGATAACTTAGATATGAACAGAAATAAAAATGCTACCACCAAGATCAACTCAGGTTCTGTACAGCCTAGATTAATGAAATTTGGGGGCATAACAGGGTACATTAGACTGTGTATAACGTTAAAATTTCATCGAATTCCAACAAGAAGTTTTCGAGTTACTCATTCAACATCATAACACGTGCTCACTTGTGAGTACTAACTAGCACTTGTTAAAATTTTGACTGTGTAACTCGGAATTCAATCAAATATTAAGGGTATACACAGTCTTATGTATCATGTCATTCCCCCAAATTTCATTAATCTAGGCTTTACAGAACCTGAGTTATTAACTTGTTGATCTTGGTGGCGGCATTTTTATTTCTGTTCATATCTCAGTTATCGTTCAAATTCGGACCCATGTTCATATGAACTTTTTTTGCTTAGAATCACCCATACTAATTCCCCTAGAAGTTTGTACAATGAATTCTGAGACACCTTGTATATCTCAATTTTCTCATATCTGCCGTCATTTTCAAGAAAAAAAGTACGCGACATTACTTTTTGATCACGCCTCGTATAAACACCTTGTATTTATTCATGATACGTCGTTCCAAATTGTTTGATGGATTACAAGTCATATCTTAGCATTGAAAATTTCTAAAAAGTACCATAATTTTATTATTAGAAGATATACCACTGAATCAAATTCGACCATCATCGACCTGTATTATTATATCGATTTCAAAAACGTTTTTAATAACTTTATATACGCTCCTAGCCCGTCATTACGAGTCCCTTGAATTCACTTGATTATGTCCCACCAGAACCTGCCCAGGTATTTACAGTTTTTTTTGCGTCAATTGAAATGTCTATGTGCCGCAAACGCCTTAGCGCTCGCCGACCTCTTCTGGCTCTCGGGCTTTCATGGTAACGCTGGCATTGCATGGTTTTCTCCGCAACCATGTCGTTTTCCTTTCATAGATATGTATGGAAGTTTTTTCACACTATTAAGGGTTATTATTTCTATAGTATATTGTGTTCAGAATGATGTAATGCTTGCTACATCTTCGCCTTGGAAATTTTAGAGCACGTAACCTTGCATCTCGGTTTCGACCATCTTCTAACTGGTTCGTGCGCTGAACCATATTTATTGATTGGCAAAAAAAGATTTTGAATGTTTATAAAGATCTTGACGAGCTATGAGCGTATATAAAATTATTAAACACGCTTCGAGGAGATCGAGTTAAAGACGGACAGGCACATGGACTGACAGACACGTCTCACCCCCTCCCCCCGAAATAGCATAAAACACCTTTTGATACTTAATAATGTACTTACTTGCAAAGTGGGTATTTTTTCCCCAGTTTTGTAGTGCGATGCCGTGTATATCTGAAATGATTTCTTATGATATTTACAAAACTATTCTCTATGTTTTTTCTCACGCACTTTGTATAAACTTTTTTTTCCACACATGGAGCTCTTCGTTTGTTTATCATACGCATCTGAAATAGTTCATTTGATTACTTAATATTAGGACGTATCAATAATGACATATGAAAATAAGTACAGCTTTGAATTAAATTATTAGCCACGCTTAGGTTATCTAGATAGCCCACCTGTGTCGCACGCAATTATACAAATCGCGCGATTCACTCACGATTGTATATCGCTAATATTAATTCAAAATGATACTGGGAGAGGGGGGTGGGGACAGAGGGCATGATATATTTAATGACTGTTTATATATATATTTCAATATCGAATTAGTCGCTTGGCATTATTGATTTCATATACTGCTGCTGTGTCCGTAAAGTCTCTCCGCAGAATGAAAATGACGATTCCCATCCGCCTGCGCATGGATGGAAGGCACTTTCAACATCTTCTGTAAACTTGTGCGTACCCTCTCCACTATTTATAGTTCATTCTTAAGGTAAATAAAGTGCTATATTTCCTCCTTTATTGGATCATTGCTTTTGTTTTTCACTGCAGATAGACTTTATGGATACACTGTATATTTAAGGTTGCTAGGAGATGCGATCAAAAAGTTCCGGGACTGGTTCATTTAAAGAGAAAGTACTTTCTTTAAATACGTTTACATAATGTCCCCTTCAAAATAGTCCCTTTGCAAAGCCATACAATGAATCCAGCGTTCCTGCCACGTCAGGATTGTGTCCTGGAAGTCTTTTTGTTGAAACGATTCAAGCACCTTCTGCGATTCGCACTAGATCTACTCTGTCGTATCAAAACGGCGAATTTTCAACTGGAAAAAGGGCAAAGTCTGCAGGAGCCAAATATGGCGAGTAGGATGGGTATGGAAGCGAAATCACGTTTTTCGCAAGAAACGCTTGTGTGAGGAGAGCTCGGTGAGAGGGTGTATTGTCTTGGTGAAGCATCCAGTTTTTTTCGCGCCATAGACATGGTCGTTTTCGCAGAACGTCCTCCCTCAGATTGCTCGTTGCTCGAATTTGCTCGTTCTCAAATTTAATTTCCGTGATAAAATTGCAGACGAACTCACACGCATGATCACAATAGCAGTAATTTCTCAGCCCCCAATCACATGGAACAAAATCCTTTGAAAAGCTGATTTCTAAATGTTAGGATTAAAATTTACTGCATTTGTAGACTTGTGCTGCCATTTATTGGCGAGATGCGCATCCAGTCTCGGAACTTTTTGATTACACCTCGTAAAAGCAATTAACTATTTTGATAAAAAGAGGCTTAATACTGCAATTATATTATTTGACTTGAGCTGTTGCGTGCAGCATCGGTTGTACTTCTTAGACGCAGCCGTAATACGAGGTACAAACAGCCATTTCTATTTCTCGTCGCAGTAGCACAATGATCGCAGTTCGGCGCTTGCGCCGCTGTTGTAGAAAACGTTTGGTTTATGTCTCCTGTTGATAACTGATTATTTAGAATTAAACCCGAATGATAATGTAAGTATTGTAATGAGAGTTATTCTCCCGTCTTCATCCAATGGTTCTCCAAGAAATATGTATCAAAATTATTTGGATGCAATGTGCATTGGGAACCTTCTTTATTTGTTACAATGTCTTGCAATCCTAATTGGTAGGAAATTTTTTAATAATATTGAGCAAAGTGAATCTGTTAATTTCCGTCCCGAAATATTTGAGCGTGTATTCATGGGAGAATTAATTCATGCAATAATAACGAAGCATGATGTTGGTAAAGTTAAAGCAATCATTCATACAATAGATTTTCAAAAAAGGGGTTTGCACCATACCCACATTTTAATCAAGTTGTGTGAAAATGATAAAATAGTTGCCACATGCCCCCATAAAGTCGTATGTGCAGAAATTCCAGATATTCAAACACACCCTAAATTACATGAATATTTTGCAGAACATTTGCTGCATGGACAATGCGGTGCATTTAATCAAAATTCTGTTTGTATGAGAGATGTTAAATGCACAAATGATTTTTCGAAAGATTTTAATGAAGTCACACGAGAATCAGTTGGTCTAGAAATTCGTGCCCTCTCCAAGCGAAACAACCAGTAAAATCATGTACCACAGTGGAAAGCAAGCAAAGACTTCCTGAGCTCCTTAGTCTCTCCACGAGATGACAACCAACAAAAATCACGCCAGTAAGAAAAGTTTTATAACAGTAGAAAAAAAATAAAACTACCAGGTTTTATAACTACCTGTTATAAAAATCTTCTATCGAAAACTACCTGTCACGAATAATTATTAATATTGTAGTGGAAATGCATGTTGGGTTATAAATGAAACATGATGAGGTACATATAAAAGATTTTAACATGAATCATACTATTCACTGAAACGTGAGTAGTGAGAGATAAGATTTATCCCCTTACAAAGGTAAAAAAATTACACATTGTTATTTAAAATAACCGAGTGAATAAAGAGAATATAAATGCAGGTAAGTTATATACAGATTAATTGTCTTGGAATGAATAAACTTTCTATTTTAATCACATATATTTAACCGAAATTGGAAAACTCCTAGAATATATGTATGGCCCTGATGGCATCGCTCTCAGCAGACGACACAACGTTTCAATGATGTAGAGGGACTGCAAAGATACAAATACACACATTAACTTTACCCACCAACATACTTTAGCGTTTTGAGGAAGACTGGCATTAAATATATGAGAAGGAGAGGCCAATCCTGTAGTTGGATCACACACAACCAAACCTTTTCCGAACAGTGCTTGTATTCCCCAGGGTTCTACATTACCATATCTATCTCCTGCTCGACGTAGTGGCGAAATTAGTTTCTCCAACCAGCAGTAAGCAGGTTCCTTATGGAATGGCAACCTTTGGATCCAGACCAATGCATGGTTACTGTAATGACGATGCTAATCCACTTGAAACTGCGAAGCTAAATTCCTTTCACCTAACTACCTGCTGCTTTCATACTACAGCAGTTGTGATTTTATTAGCAACAGATGGCGCCTCTGGGTGTTTGTCATTAAAGTTCAAGATAGAGAAAGTATGGACACTCCCTTGGAGGCAGCCATTTTTGTGCAAAGACAGTATGCAGCATAAGCCCTGAGCATAAGGTTGCAACTTGTAAGATCTTTCGTTTTTTCATGCATTTTTATGTTATTTTTATTGCAATTTCGGACCATTATTAAAAATAAGTTGGTCTATATCTTATTTTTAATTATTTCATATTCGCAAGGCATATTTATAAATACACATTAAAAATTAAATTCAAAACATACATTTGTTTCTCAACTTTAGTGTAAACTTTTTAAAAACAGAAATTAATTTATATTAGAAGTGGAATTTGGATGAACAATTTTTTTTAATAATTTTTTCTTTTGGAAGTAATGACTAATAGAAACAAGTTTTGATAACATCAGGATTAAGTAAAATTCTTCAAGATATCAAGCTGTAAATATTTTGTTTGTAATGAGCTGTATGTTGAAAACATTTATAGTTTATTGTTCATAGGCTATTAGGAGAGTTTTTTTTAGGAGACTACTTGCGTGAAATTAACACTTCATGACTTACCCAGTGTGAGACAGTTATGGTGTAATATTGCCGCGAAGGATGGATGTATCACTTACACTGTACATGTATATGATTTATTTTTCCCCATTTGGATATCTTCAAAATTGTTTTTTATCAGTCATTATTTCCAAAAGAAACAAATTTCATTAAAAATTCGTTCATCCAAATTCCACTTTCTTTATAAATTAATTTCCTTATTTTTAAAAGTTCACAAGCAAATGTATATTTAAATTTAATGATCATTCATATATCTCAAACCTCAAATGTATCCTATATTAAACAATAAAAAAATACTACAAAAAATATTAAACTACACTAAAGGAAAAAAAATGCTAATAATTTAAAAGAGTTATTTATTTTTATTTAAAATAACAAACATTTAAAAAAAAGAAATTAACAGGCCTCTTCCACCACAGGGGAGGTGGGGGGGGGGGGTATTTGATCTAATCGCCCACGCTGACCAGACTGATTGGGAGATGCATTTTTGAGATTCTGCCAGCTTTTGACGAATGCTACAAGGTGGCGGTCATAGCATCCGGGTCCGACGGCTTAACGTGCCCTCCGAAGTACGGGGGAAGCAGTGAGAACAAGGCGAAGCTTAACTTCCAGAGCTAGCTTGCTCTGTGAAAGCTCCCTAGCCCAAGGAACCCCCATAATAAATATATTTATGTTATTAATTTCACAGAACGATTCAGATGATAATAAACAGATATTAAGAATATTGGTTATAAGGAAAAAGACATTTTTAAATTAGTTGTAAATTGTTTTTAATTTTTAACCGTACTTGTTTTATAGCGTTTCTCAAACATCTATCTATCTTCTTCTATCTATCTAACAGAAGAGTTTCCCGACGTTGCCCGGGATAATTGCACTCAAAAAATTAAATTACAACTCCCAGTTGGTTAAATAAAAACTCAATCAATACTACACAGAACAAGGGGATTATCCATTCTGCTAAAAATACGAAAAACAGGAAGTCTAGGTGATATACTGGGACTTTATCTAAACTCTTCTTGACTTACCTCACCACTGCGGAGCCTCACCTTTTTCTTGCTCTTGACGTAGAAGCTCTTATAACCCTGTTGCTCTATTCGAAACTCTCGTTCTTCAGATGTTTCAAACGCACATATAGCTTTTTCTCTTTTAGTTGCAGACTTTCTCTGCCCAACACTCGTTCTTTCTCGTTCTTTTCCAGAAACACAAATTTTTGCCAGTCGTCTGGACGTTTGATAGGGAACTCAAGGTAGACACGCGTGACTCCTATGCCTAATCAATACACGCTGCCTTATTAATAATGTTCTGTCACTGCATCTTCACTTTATGCTCTTTATCAATAATTCTTGGAAACGAACGTTCAGTCATCGCATAATAGCATCTCAGTTTCCAGAATAAAGTCAAAATGTATTTTTAGGAAATGTTTTGATCTGCTGTGCTACCAAATAAGTTAGGTGATAACCCCGGCGTGGCTCAGACTTTTTTTTTTAATAAATTTTGAAATGTCCTAAAAATAAACACATTATAACGCTTAGAATTATTACAGTAAATATTCTTAATGAAAATTTGAAAAAAGTTATTTTAAAGGCTCACAATGGATGGACCTCTCCAAGAATGCCACTTCTTACTTACTTGATTTTACTTCAGATGTACACTTGATGTTGTTGCAATTCCCTTTCTTCCCTCGATGTCTTGAATCAAAACTTGGCCATTCATCTCTTTGTGTAGTCTGGCAATCGCCGATTCTTAGACTCAATAAAGCACGGAGCTAAAGGAGTGCTTCCTCTGTCGTCTCTCCACTCTTCCTCAATAGTCTGCTAACTCTCCATTATCTCCAGTTACTGAACATTTTTAAAGCTTTTCAAGAAATTGTTAATTACTAAGAAATGCCTGAATAACAGGATTTCTATGCATTGTTGGTCATAAGATATATACTGTTGGTCCATGCAGAGTGTATGTGAATTGCGTGTTGATACCATTGCTGATATCTATTGTTGCACAAACTTTGCTTTGCATTGTTGGTCATGAGATATATATTGTTGGTCCATGCAGAGTGTTTGTGAATTGCGTGTTGATACCATTGTTGATAAATATTGTTGTACAAACTTTGCTTTGCATTGTTGGTCATGGGAGATTTCTCGTTAATATGCACTGCCATAACCATGAATATCGATTTTTTATCGATAATTATTATTTTTCAGAAATCTGAGGTAAACATTGACCTTCCTCATAGTTTGAAGGTCAAGTATGCAAAATTTCATCAAGATCGGAATAAAACTATTGATTTGTAAGCAATACACACAAACTCACAAACAAACCCACAGACATCATTCTTTATATATATATATAGATAGACTACCAGAGGGCCCGGCGTTGCCCAGGATAAACAGAACCACCTCAAAAAGCTAAATTAAACCTCCAAAGCTAAATAATAAATCAATCACTCAATATAGAGTGAAGGGACTATCCATTCTAAGAAAAATCCGAAAGACAAAAATTTACCTCTTCACTGAAAAAATTCATTCTAGGTGATACACCAGGATATGTTTTACCGAAAAAAAATTTTTAAAGGCTCACAATGGACGGACCTCACCAAGGATGCCTTCTAGTCTAAATAATTTTTTACTCACGTAATCTTACTTAAGATGTACACTTGATGTTGTTGCAATTTTTTTCTTCTTTTGATGTCTTGAAGAAAAAAATAGCCATTCATCACTTTGTGTAGTCTAGCAATGGCCGATTCTTCTATTTACTTGCTTACCATTTGCTCAATACAGCACGGAGCTAAAGGAGTGCTTCATCTATCGTCTTTCACTCTTTCTCAATAGTCTGCTAACTCATTATCTCCATTTACTGATCATTTTTAAAGATTTTCAAGAAATTGTTAAGTACTAAGAATTCTCTTTTCTAAGAAAAGCCTAAATAACAGGAATTCTATGCATTGAATTCTATATTGCACAAACTTTGCCTTCCATTGTTGGTCATGAGACATGTATTGTTCATCCTTGCATAGTGTTGGTGCATTGCGGGTTGACGCCATTGTTGATACTTATTGTTGCAAAAGCTCTGTATTACATTATTGGTCATGAGATATTTCTCATTATTATATCCTGCCATAACCATGAATATCGATTTTTTATCAATAATTATTATTTTTTCGAAATCTGAGGTAGACAGTGACCTTCCTCATGCTTTGAAGGTCATGTATGCGAAATTTTATCAAGATCGGAATAAAACTGCAGATTTATATAAAACACAAACAAACAAGCATACAAACATCCTTCTTTTTATACAGACTAGTAGAGGACCCAGCGTTGCCCGTGATAATTACGCTTGTAGGTAAATAGAACAACCACAAAAAGCTAACTTAAACCTCTAAATTGGTTAAATAATAACTCAATCACTACAATATAGAGCGAAGGGACTATCCGTTCTAAGAAAAATCCGAAAGAGAGGAATTTACCTCTTCACTGAAAAAATCTATGCTAGGTGATATACCGGGACTTGATTTACCGAAAAAAAATTTTTTAAAGGCTCACAATGGATGGACCTCTCTAAGGATGCCTTCTCATCTAAATAATTTTTTACTCACGTAATCTTACTTTAGATGTACACTTGATGTTGTTGCAATTTCCTTTCTTCTTTCGATGTCTTGAAGCTAAAATTGGCTATTCATCACTTTGTGTCGTCTAGCGGTCGCCGATTCTTCTATTTACTTGCTTACCATTTGCTCAATACACACGGAGCTAAAGGAGTGCTTCCTCTATCGTCTTTCACTCTTTCTCAATAGTCTGCAAACTCTTTATCTCCAGTTACTGATCATTTTTAAAGATCTTCAAGAAATTGTTAAGTACTAAGAATTCTCTTTTCTAAGAAAAGCCTGAATAACAGGAATTCTATGCATTGAATTCTATATTGCTCAAACTCTGCCTTGCATTGTTGCTCATGAGACACATATTGTTGATCCTTGCATAGTGTTGGTGCATTGCGTGTTGACATTATTTTTGTTACCTATTGTTGCACCAACTTTTATTTGCATTGTTGGTCATGAGATATATATTGTTGGTCCGTGCAGAGTGTTTGTGAATTGCGTGTTGATACTTATTGTTGCAAAAACTTTGTCTTGCATTGTTGGTCATGAGATATTTCTCATTAATATGCCCTGCCATAACCATGAATATCGATTTTTTATCAATAATTATTATTTTTTCGAAATCCGAGGTAGACAGTGACCTTCCTCATGCTTTGAAGGTCGTATATTGCGAAATTTTATGAAGATCAGAATAAAACTGTAGATTTGTATAAAAAACAAACCCACAAACAATTATTCTTCTTTATTAAGTAACTAGAAGAGGTACCCGGCGTTGCCCGGGATAATTGCACTTGCACAAACTTTTCCTTTCATTGTTAGTCATGAGATATTGATTGTTGATCCCTGCCTTGTGTTGGTGCATTGCGTGTTGATACTATTGTTGATACCTATTGTTGTACAAACTTTGCCTTGCATTGTTGGTCATGAGATATTTCTCATTAATATGCCTTGCCATAACCATGAATATCGATTTTTTTTATCGATATTTATTATTTTTCCGAAATCTGAGGTAGACAGTGACCTTCCTCATGCTTTGAAGGTCATGTATGCAAAATTTTATCAAGATCGGAATAAAACTGTAGATTTGTATTAAAAACGTACAGAGAGACCCACAAACATCCTTCTTTATATATGTAGAAGACTAGCAAAGGTACCCGGCGTTGCCCGGTATAATTAAACTTGGATGTAAACAGAACAATCTCAAAAAATTAAATTGCGCGTTGATACCATTGTTGATGCGAACACAATGGGCCTATTGTTGCACAAACTTTGCCTTGCATCGTTGGTCATGAGATATATATTGTTGGTTCATGCAGTGTGTTTATGAATTGCGTGCTGATACCTATTGTTGTACAAACTTTGCCTTGCATTGTTGGTCATGAGATATTACTCATTAATATGCCTTGCCATAACCATGAATATCGATTTTTATCGATATTTATTATTTTTCCGAAATCTGAGGTAGACAGTGACCTTCATCATTCAGCAGCCAAGGAGCACCTCGAGAGAACTTGAGAGAACTGACTTGGAATAATCGACAATCGAACAGTGTAGTGTATCGGTATTCGTTTGGAACTTGAAGCATAGCTTCCATAATCTCACCCTTCATAATCATATTCCAAGGGAAATACACTGAACTAGAAAAGAAGCCTGATGTACCCATAAAGGTCATCCAAAGTATGAAAGAAAATTGCCTCCTCTTGGTGGAGGAAAATTTGATTGACGATTGTCTGAACTAGGAGTATATTACATAGTAAGCCACAGAAAAAAAACGAAAGAATTTATGAAACCCGGTAATCTGGGAAGATGACATTATCAATGTCATCAAAATTGACATCAAGGATATGTCTTGGATTACGATCCCTTTTTCTATTTAGAGAATGTTTTAGAATGCCAGAGACTAGATCATTATCATGATTTGCCATAATAGGCAGCACGGTTTTCATGAGCTCTTGAACATATTTCCCGACATGGGTCATATCGAAGTCATTATGAATGGAGTAATTGCGAGCGATTCTCCTATCTAATTGTGCAATAGTCCTTAGGGTAATGTTCTGGAAAGTTTGGAGTTCTTTCCATCTTGTCTTGCAAATCGTAGCCCAGACGGGCATGCCATATAGCAAGATGACACGAACAATTATTTTGTATAACAGTAGTTTGTTATCAACACTGAGGGCACTGTTACGACCCAACAGAGCAATTAAGCTGAACTTTGCTTTTTTGGCCTTGTTCATCGCATAAGTCACATGCATATTCCTTGATAGTTTTGAATCAATAACAACGCCAAGGTATCTATAATTATCAACCCATTCCAAGTATTTGCCATATAACTTTAAGGAGTCAAGATTTCTCTTTTCCTTCTTAGTGATAAACATTGCTTTGCATTTGTCGACATTCAATTTTAATCGCCACTTGCTAAACCAGATTTCACATTCTTTAAGGGCTTTTTGCAAACGTGATAGAACAACACCAGGCTGGCGTGCCCATGTCAGTATAGCAGCATCATCCGCATAAAAATATAGCTTGCAGTAAGAGATTTCAGGGAAGACAAGTATATAGAAATTGAACAGAACTGGCCCTAGCACTGATCCTTGTGGGACACCGCCATTTATCTCACAGGTATCAGATAATTCATCTCCAACTCTGGCCTGAAATGATCTGTTGGATAGAAACGAGTGAACTAGACTAATTAAATCATGTGGGAAGCCATCAGTTATCATTTTATAAATAAGGCGTTCATGCCAGACCTGATCAAATGCTTTATGAACGTCTAAGAAGGTCCTGAGGTCTTCGCAAAAGGTCTTGTATCAACATTTCGGACAACGTATTAAGCGTTTTGTCATATTTAATTTGATGATGCTGGATCTTTAGCACATCGTTGCTTTTTACTTCAGACTCGACAGTTTTATGACTTTCCTCGTCGTGACACTTGATCTTTATGGTGTCCTTTCGACCTGTGTAGGCGGTAATTTTGTCAAGAGGTACGTGCTTTTTGATCTCCTCCAAAATTTCCTTTATTGGCTTCCCATGGTGAAGAATGATGATTGGAGGGATATAAATAGCTCCTTTTCCACGAGTAACGTTATTTGGGGCGTACTGTGCTTTAGCTTTGTTAGCACGAAGGGCTAAAGAGGTAATAGCGCTGACATCAACAGTGGACCGAATATTGTCGATCCTAACACCTCCTTTGTTTCTCTTATTCTGTACAACAAGCCAGTCACCTCCATCAACGTCAACAGAGTCATTATCAAGCCTCTCTTTGTGCTAGCTCTTGATGAGGAGCTACCGTCGCTGACCGCGCCAAACTATATTATAATCGGATAAGTGCCATCGCTATGTTGCTAAGGTTAAATATACATTATTTGTATCAGCATTGTTTGTATCGGCATTTATTATTAACTAGCAGATTAAAAATATTAATAAAAATTTATTATTAACCGGTGTTGCTCGGTCTGTTTGTTTGATGAAATTTTGCGATATCTGTATTTGAATATAAATAAGAACACATGAAAAATCCTTTATAAAATATATATATTCACTTTGGAAGAACGAAAAGAATTCTTTAAAATTCTCCCACTGGAATTTTGTGTCTAGTTGGGTTTGCATAAGGAAAATTCGCCATTGCATCCTTAACAATTTAGAATATCAAAAAAAGTCTATGAGTACTGAATTAGTTCTGTCTATATTAAAAAAATTGCCCTTAGTTAAGGAAGAGATGTAGATCCAGCTGCATCTGGTGGAACTACGATCTTTCTCACCACAAACGCAAAGTTAGAAAGAATAGTATAGCCGAGTATAAGCGTGCCCTATACTTATACCCGCAACTTAAAGCATTAGCAATTGAAATATAGGAAGTATTATCGAACGCTCCCTCAATAATCCTGTCCGTATCTCGTGGAGGAAGTTTTGTAAATCAGTGCAAAAGACTGAAGAAGGAGCTAGACTTAACAAGTTTTTAAAGAGAGTAAGTCCAGTTTTGGTTGGTACTCTCAAAAAACGGATGGTACTCTCACCGATCCTATGTTTAATCTTTAATACTAGTTTAGCCTTAGGATATATCCTAACCTTTGGAGGATAGTCAAAATGATCTTTATACCCAAACCAGGTAGATGCTGCTATGACCTAGCCAAACGTTTTCAACCTAGCCGAAAGTTTATCTTCTTTCGTTCTTAAAAGCTTCGAAAAGATTATTAATAGTCGGATTAGAGAAACTATTGTCATGAATTGTCCCTTTCATATTAATCAATTTGCCTCTCACGAAGATGGCTTTGCACCATTTGGTGGTTAAAATCGAAAAACCCCGGAGTAAAAAAAATTGCTCTTGCAGCTTTTCTTGATATTGAGGGAGCGTTCGATAATACCTCCTATATTTCAATTGCTAATGCTTTAAGTTCTAAAGCAATTGCCCAACTGTTTCGTAAATGGATTCATGCCCTCTTAGCGGACAGGATTATTGTCTCCCATTTACTGGAAGAGAAAATTGAGGTTAGACCCTCCAGGAGCGGTCCGTAGGGTAGTATGCTTTCCCCCTGCTTTGGAACCTGGTGGTGGATGACCTCAATTCCAATCTTAGCGATCATGGTGTTTACGCCGAAGGATACGCGGATGACACCATTGTCATCTACGTATCGGGGATTGATTAGTTTACTTTATATGGCCTGATGCAATCTGCTTTCCAAGAAGTTCAAACATGGTGTAATGAACGGAATTTAAGAGTAACCCCCCCTTGAAATCCACTCTTGTTCCTTTTAACCTGCCACAGGGAAACAGTATGTTTTGATCGGTTACCAAAACTTTGTTTGGAGAAAAAACATTGTGAAGAAGAACCTTAAAAATACTTAAGGGTTGACACCTCGATAGTAAGTTGAAATAAAATCAACACTTTGGCAATAAAATTAATCATGTGAAGTTTGCATCCTATTGCAGTTGCAAAGTCCTAGAACAATCCTGGGGTCTCACTCCAAAAATGGTATACTGGCTCTTAGACCTACGTACTGTGCTCTGGTTTAGTAACTTAAGACTGAACAGTTGACCTTTAGGATCTGACTGGCCTCGCTTTAAAGGTTTGGTTTACCTGGGTATCATAAAGCAGGGCCGTGGAAGTGGCACTTTTCTGATTCTGCCTGATAATTATATCAATTCGCCAGGAAAAGTGCGTATCGACTGGGAAATCAAGGGTTGTAGGTAGACTTCCCAGGAGTGAAGTCTCATACTTTCATTAGCCAGAATATGCCAGTCACATTTTACAAATGCCTTCCGATCTTATAGAAACTCGTAACGTCCCTGAGCACTCAAGCCAGGTCATTAATGACCTAGTGGTAAAGCAAGAAAGGGGGAATCGGCGTTTTCCCAAGGGTGCTATAATCTGGTACCCGGCTGGCTCCAGGCATCATGGCCACGCTGGCATGGCTGTTTACTGTGGCAGTCCCAAAACCCTCTGCCTTCTTCAGCTTGGTTGTTGGGTCACCGTTTTCCAGGTTGAGATGTTGGTCATTATTTACTGTCTGCAGATACGTTTAAGTAAACTCTATGTTCTTAGGAAAGTCTTCATATTCAGCGACAGCCAGGTGGCTCTCAAGGCTATTAAAACCTTCAAGAAATCTTCTAAACTTACCTTGGAATGTCGACAAATTCAGCAGATCATGACTCTTCACAACAACATTACGTTGTAATAGGTGCCGGGACACAAAGGCATAGTTGGTAATGAGTTGCTGATATCTTAGCCGAGCAAGATACTAAATCGGCACCTTTGGGTCCTGAACCTTTCCGCGGAATCCCTAAACAAACCGCAAAAAGAGAGAGATTTATAACTTCTCCTACACAGAGATGACAAGAAGGTGGGAACAGACCACTGACCAGAGACATGCTAGGCATATGATTAAGAGGCCCTCGGGGAGTCTAAAATCCAGTATTCAACAACCTAGTGGAAATAAATTACGGGTTACTCCGTGAAATTGTCAGTAAGTGGACGAAGCACTCTCACGAAGCTTATGTCAGAAATGCTCACCAGAGTTCGTCCACTCCTCGCTTGCACGGTGCCTATAATTCAGTTGAATTGACATGGGATTTCTAACAGGTCACGATTTGCTACATAAACATTTACATAGATTACGTATCCTTTGGGAAGAGCCACTATGTACGAAATGTAATTTGGTGGAAGAAAAAGTCCATCACATTCCTTTTTAATGTGTCGCTCTGGCACATATTCGACACTTATAGTCAGGTTTAACCTTTCTCGAGAATATTCACCAAGATCCAGTGGGCAGTCTGGCTCGGGTTCTAAGTGAATCCGGCTTCCTCTAAGTATTCTTGGTCCTTTTGGGTGTTGGTGCAAAATTTTGTCGTAGGAATAGACGCTAAGGTAATCTTTGGATTCACCATCGATGACTTACCCTACCCTATAAGACATTAGACATAATGGTATTTTCAGAGTGTACACAACATTTGAGAAATATTTTATTTTTGGTGTTCCATCATTTAGGAGATGGGAGCAATCAAAATGCGGTATATTTGGATTTAAACTACAGCACCATTTCCTCGAATACTAGTCACACTTAAGTGAAACAGTCAAACTCTCAAACTAACTATATGTTTACATTCTGTTATAGACGCATCGCCAACCTTTGTTTTCGTTTACATTGATGAACAATTATTGTTTTTTTTGCCTTTTCAATAAATCTAAACGCACCACAGTTGGATAGGTTGAAAATATACCAAGAATAAAATATTTCTCAAATATTGTGTACAATCTGAAAATACCATTAAAATAGGGGTTGGCTTCAAAGTTGACTTCCATATTCGAAAATATAATCGGTTTTTGGAAATGAAATAGATTTTAAAAAAACCCTTCCATAAAAGTACAATAATTCTTCCATTGAAAGTACTCTGTGAGATTTATATTTAATAAGTTAGCTATTGGTTCACATTAGGTGAAATACCCTGTATATACTGAAGGGCCAGATTATTTTGACCACCCCAAGAGTACTTCGTTGGGCCACTTTTTGCCATTAACACTGAGGCGACTCTTCTTGGCATTGACTCCACGAGATGTTGAAAGGTGATGCGAGGAATCTGATGCTATGCCTGATGAATGAAACTGTTCAGTTGTGTGTGGTTTGGTGGTTGTGAAACCACCTCCCTAATGGGGCTTTCAATTTCGTCCCACAAATGCTCAATTGGAACGAGATCTGGTGATTGTAGGGGCCCCCTAAAGCAAGGTAAAGTCTCCCACATGTTTTCTTGAAACCACTCCTGCACAACACGAATACGGATGGCGAATTTTCTGTTGCAAGAAGCCATCTCCATTGTTGCAAGAAGCGCAATGTTCTGATACGAACATGATGAACTTGATCGGCAACGATACTTAGGTATGTTGTCCTAAACAGACGTTGTTCCACCCGACTTATAGGGCCCAAATCATGCCAAGAAAACATGCCCCAAACCATAACATTTCCCCCACTAGCTTGTGGGGTTGCACCCATGCATGTGGGATCCATGCTTTCATGCTGTTTCCGCCAAATTCTCATTCTATCATCTGCAAGATGCATGTGGAAACATGATTCATCGAACCAGATGACTCTTTTAATGCTTCACTGTCCAATCCTTCTGTTCCTGTGCGGATTGGAGACGTTTTATTTTGTTAACTGCAGACAGCAAAGGTGTTCGAACATGCCTTTGGCTTCTATATCCTATATGAAGTAGTCTACGGCTAACAGTGGATCCTTGATTAATATCTGCAGAAATTAGATGGACTGTTCCTCTTTTGTAGTTTTGTACCAGTCTTGCCACTCTGCAGCTGACAGTCCAGTTTTTAAACACTTTAACAACAGCTGCTCTTGAACATTTAACGAATGCAGCTGTTTTGCGGATACACGCTCCATGGCTCCCAGCGCCAACAATCATCTCACGTTCAAAGGCTGTTTAATCGCGTCCTTTACCCATATCTTCAGAAACAAATAACTTCTACTGTCGTGGGTAAACAACTTGCTTCCCTATATTTAATGGTCTGGCTCTCTAGCGACTTCAGCGCAAAGTCATACCTAATTTGCCTGCAAGTATCAGCTGGTTATAATAATCTGATGCACACTTTTTGCCAAACTTTCATGATTTTCACCGAAATGCACTCAAACGGGTAGATTTACACTTTCGTGCACACTTTTTGCCAAACTTTCAAGATTTGCACAGACATGCACCTATGCCGCCACTCAGAGTAGATTATTTAAATTTAAAATATAAAATTAAAAGGTGAAATGAATAAGCGGGGAAAATTAGGCAACTAAATATACAGAAATGAAGCAGCACATATAAGATTTCTGAAGACAGAAAATCGAAAAGACTAAAAACATCAAAATTATACAAGTGAATTACGAATTTATGACATAATTACTATAGGCTGAATTATTAGCTTACCACTATCACCTCTTGGAATTTTACTTCCCAGTCGTATCCGTGACTCAAGTCTATGCGGTCACTGACTCCATATATAGGATCTTCATTAAAGTAAATCTAATAGAATGAAAGAAAAAAGAATACAAACAGAAGAGATTACTGATGCCATACTCCTTAAAACTTAAACGTACACATACAGACTATACAAGATGATTCCAATTAAAGTATACCATTCCGAGCTCTGTTGCAGGGGGCTTCAAAGTTGTAGAGTAAGCTACTCAGGGCATGGAGAAGAGATATCGATAATGATAACATGTCAATCCTCAACCGGCCACCGGGGCAAAATGGTGTGCTGCCAACAAACAACAGCGAACCTCATTTAAATAACGGTAAAAAGAATGTGTAATCCCTACAGAAGACCTGTTAAGCACAGTGGCTTTGACGTTACCAGGTCACACCTCATAACTGAAGTTTTTTTTATATCAGACACGCCAAAGGTCATTACATCGATGTCTACTGACATCTTGTTACCTGCGCGCATAGTTAAAGTATTGAGGCAACAGAAAGCTTTGTTCTTAGACCAAACAGAGAGAGGAAACACCGGGGACCGGAAGTGACTGGTGTTGCAACGGCAGTTGCTGAGCAATCAACGGAGAACGCGAGCGGAATGTGCTTAGCAAAACAGTTAGATATAGCTTAGACACAGTATGGAGGTGTTTACACAAATCATTGCATTCTTATCCCTGTAAGCTCTACCGCCTGTACTAATTGCAAGATACTAGCCTCTGATAACAGTTTGCTCTGACATGTCTGGTACATGTAGATTTGGGTGAGCAGTCTCCTTACAACATCCTGTGGAATAATGAGACCTACTTCCACTTGTGCGGAACAGCGAAGTGGCAGAATTCCCACATTTGGGACTCCCAGGATCTTCAATGGGTTCATGCGGATCCGTTACATTCATCCAAGCTGACAATATGGATAGAGTTTACTGCAAGTTTCTCTTCGTTACCTCTTTGAGGAAATCACACCATCTCCGAACTCCATAACGGAACAAATTGCACCGGTTTGTCGTCCCACTGATTCACTGTTAATCATTTATCATTAACAAATATTGGTTGCCATTGCAGAATTAAATAACAAAGAATGAAAAAATATGAGATACTTGTTCTCCGGTAACGCTACGCAGTTATCTCTCTTGCCCACCGTTTAGCAAACAAATAGACAAATGTGCCTCGGTATTTGCGTGGAATATATTTTAATATCAGCACTGATAAATTTTGTTTGATGATTAGTTTAAAAGAAAAATCATCGTAGATACATAACATTATGACATCTTTCTCATAACAAAATGTATGCATTATCCCTTACATCACGGATAACGTTGTAAGCAGAGGATTATAGAGGGATAGCGTGAAATTGGAAGGATAACGTACTTATTCTAGAGTTCATATGGGAGATGCCAAAAATGTTACCAATAGCCGAGTAAAAGTCCTAATATGTTACGGGACTTGCAGTCTCATCGAGCTTCTAATGATAACGTAATAGTGACTTGGTCTATTACAGCAGAAGGTTAAATCATTAAGAAAGCAAGTGGATAGTATTGTGAGGAATCCCACTATCCATGCATCATCATAAACATTCCATTTGACAATACATGTTTGTGCAGGCAAAAACACATGCAGTCATCTGTAGAAAATATTTTATTTGTACAGCTATGGCGATATAAACGACACATTGTAAATGATTTCATCGTTAAGCGGAAACATTTACGAATCGCAACAGCATAATCTTAAAATTTTCTGTCATTCGTGATAGATCTATACTGCCAAATTTTGATGACAAATAACAGTTCAGCGGTCTTTGCATTCATCACTGATTATCAAATTCCGAAATGCCTCCGGAAGCAAAAACATACATTCAATACCACGTAGCAGGTTGATAAAAAAAGTAACGGCCAATGAAAAGTACTACTTTAAAAGGCAATAACTCGTTTCAAACAACACTTTATTAATCGAAATAACATTCAGCAGCGTCAACGCACTTTTGCCAACGACAGATACAAATATTTATTCCGGTGACGTAGAATTCTGGACTTCTGTAGGCGACGAACTCGTTGAAAGCATTTCTTATCATCGTGGTTTTTGCAGCATCTCCCACGCAGGAAATTGTCGAGGTGCTTGAAAAAGTGGTAGTCAGTTGGCGAAAGATCAGGTGAGTATGCTGGATGATCAAGAATTTCATAGCCAAGATCATTTAACTTCTGTCGGATGACCATTGCGACGTGCGGCTGAACATTGTCGTGAATCAAGTTGGGGCATTTCCGGTTGACTATTACTGGCCATAGTTGTTGAAGTCACTGGTGCATTTCCTCGATTTGTTGAACGGATGACCGGGCAGTAATGATTTCACCTGATTCAGGGAGCTATAATGAATGAGTCCGGTTGCAGACCATCAAACAATCATCAAAGCCTTTTTCTGGTCCAAGCTGGCACCCACTTAACTAGCTTTTTCACCTTTACAATTTGCCTCAAGTAGCGAACGACTTCCGAATGGTCTACCTTGAGCTCTTCGGCAATTTCTCGTGTGGGATTACGCGGGTCGGCTTCGAGTAATGTCTTGAACTGGTTGTTGTCAACTTTAGGTGGACGCCTGCGACCACCCTGACTTTCAAGGGTACTATTGCCGCCACGGAATTTTTCAAACCATCTGTGCCTTGCACGTTGAGAAATTGTCCGGTCACCCCATGCTTTGATGATATTCCGAGTTACTTCAGCAGTATTAGCGTCAAATATTTGCACTTGCAATAAAATGATGCATGTATCTTCTGTAGACAGCATTTGCAAAATTGATCTAATATCTTTTCGAAAATTTTGTAAAATTAAGGAGTTTAAACAAGTTTTTAGCAACAGCTTAAAGAGAAGAACTACAGCTTTAAAATGATATGCAGCATGCTGTAGTAGTCCATTGTGAGCCTTTAAAATTTTTTTTTCGGTAAATCAAGTCCCGGTATATCAGGTAGAATGGATTTTTTCAGTGAAGAGGTAAATTCCTGTCTTTCGGATTTTTCTTGGAATGGATAGTTCCTTTCGCTCTACATTGCAGTGATTGAGTTATTATTTAACCAATTTGGAGGTTTAATTTAGCTTTTTGAGGTTGTTCTTTCTTCCCGGGCAATGCCGAATCCTCTGCTAGTCTTTCTATATATATAAAAAGAAGGATGTTTGTTTTTTTATTTATTTTTTTTTATTTTTTTATTATTTTTTTTCGTATTCTTTTTTCTTATTAGTTCATTGTATATGTTTTCATCATTAACCCCATTTTGGGCTTCGGCAAAATTGCAATCGGCCATTAATTTTACACCAACCTAATATTTTAGCAGAGAACTACAAAAACTGTTTCCTTGATTAGGCACAATCAATCAATTTAATATCACAAGAACAAATTCCCAGACTCTAAAAGCTGCTCATGCCCATGGACTCTAAAAGCTGCGTAAGAGCCATTCTAGAGTTAAAAAGGTCTAATTGCCAGATAATGAGACAACTCGACGGTTGACTGATTTTTTTTGCAATGGCTAACTTTGTTGGAGGACCAGAACTATTTTTCATAATTTAGTTATCCTCCCTAATTCAAGTTAAAGATTCTCTTTTCCGGCGGTGTATTCTGGCATTTTACGACTATTTCGTGCTTCTTACCTAATGACAAAAGTGAAAATCGTCCCCAAGATAATTCATGACAATTTTTCGGAAACATGACAATTCCCCGTAAACAAATCGCCACCAGAATATTTTTTGGATAATCTCCCGGAATTTTTTGAGAAGACGTGGACACAGAGGTGTCAGACTCTAAAAACAGCTGACGTTTCGGATAGAGATTATCATTTGTCATTCAAAAATCAAGTAATAACATTATCCGAAACGTTAGCTGTTTTAAGCTGACGGTCCTCAGGGTCATATCACTCTGGGTCCAGTTTTGGTTTATATCAGGGTTTTGTGTCTCGTCCTTCTTTTCTTCTAAATCTACAGCTCGTATTAATGGAATGAAAAAAGATTTCTTTCACAAAAAAATGTATTTAGTTTATTTATTTCAATTACAAAATTTCACAAAAGATAAAGTACAATAAAGTAAACAGGAAATACAATGAGGTTTGAAAGGCTAAAAATCCCGTCCAGCAAAGTACTTCGCCCCCTAAAACCAAATAATTAAAAATACAATATTAAAAGTTAAGGGAGATATATAAATTAATTTTAAATAATATTTTTAAAACAGACGTCATTATTTAGAATCAACTTCTTCAAAGAATTTTTAAAAATATTAATGCTAGAGTTTCGCTTCAGGTAAGAAGTAATAAGGTCAAATTTTTTAACAAGAATAAAAGGAGTGCGGCATCTATAGTTATTATGTACAAACGGAAGAAGAATCTCTTTAGCCTTCCTAGTTGGATAATTATGATGATCAAAGTTATAATTTTTTTAGAGGATTAGCTAAGATTAGTTTGTTATGAAATAATTTATGGAAAAAGGCAAAACCGATTGTATGAAATAAGTATCGTAAATATTCAAAAATTGCTATCGATGAAATTCATGTGTAGAATTCTCACACTGTAAGCTGAAATGGATGAGTTCACTTTATCGCGCACAATATGTAGGAATAGGTAGGGAAGTTTTTTTACAATGTTCTAATTTTCTTAAAGGTAGAATCCACGGAAAAAATCGTCTTTATTTGTTTTGCATCGTAACATTAATCCAGGTTAATAGGGTATTTATCATTCAAAATTTTTCGATTTTTCCTAATATTTATTAAGAAAAATGCCTCGGAAAACTGAAAATTGGCGTGGGATCTTCCAATCCTTCTCCACAGAACACGGCGGAACAAGCTGTCATTTCCCGCCGCGAGAACCTCGGGGAATTTCGTCTCCGAGATTTTAGTCCTTTCAACGATGCTACATATCGTTAAGATTTTACTAATCTGTTTTATGTCGGAATGCCTTCAATTTGTTCTTTGTTTGGATGTGTAAAATAGACAGTCGGATAGAAATTTCACGTTTCATAGATTTCTAGGATCAGAATCGATTAAAAAACAGTGGATTAGTTTTTGACAGCGAGGGAATTGGTATCCAACTCCAAACAGCATCGTGTGCTCATTTTGAAGCGTCTTGCTTTGTCTACGCATCCGCCGTTTAAAATTCAGTATCAATTCAAACAAGAAATTCGCCGAAACTAGATCACATATAAGGTGGAACTAGATGCTCTTCCAACTCTAAACGGGCCTGGATGCTCTAGATGCTCTTCCAACTGTATACGCTTGTTAGACTACGTTCGCACTGCGAAACTAGTTATAAATAGAGCTAGTTTCTTTTCTGGTTGTAGGTGAACCAGTTCTAATTGAACACATTTTTTGAACTTTCAGTATGATTTCCAATACTATTCAAAAGTAAACGTCTTAGCAGTGCGTGGAAAATTTTAATTTAAGGTCAAGAGACTAATATACTAACGACTAATTTGCCGATGTATCTACTTATTTTGCAAATTTCGATACTTAAACTGTTATAGATTATATATCCATAAAAGCCGAAATTGAGAACACAGTGCAACATCCTCGAGAACCAGGCATGTTTTGGTAAATATACAGGGTGAGGTTTTTAAAATTGACGCGATGAACAACGTGTAAAAATCAGCATGAAAAGAGATCAAAGATCAGTGCAAATAACCTAGAATAGATGCTGGAAGTGTCCTCGAGGCATATATGAAGGCGTGTCCACATGTCCCTGAAGACACGAGCTCGGATTCCGCTGGAATGGCCTGAATGGCGGCCCGGATGTTTTGTTGAAAGTCGGCGACTGTGCGCGGATTGTTCTCGTAGACCACACTTTTCAGTGCACCCCAGAGGAAGAAATCGCAGATCGATAGGTCTGGCGACCGTGATGGCCGGGGCTGTTCTGTTCCTCGACTGATCACATGTTCGGATGGGAACACTTTCTGGATACGGGCAAGTATTGCGTGTGCAGTACGGGCAAGTGTTGCGTGTGCAGTACGGGCAAATGTTGAAGATGTTGTTCATATAACGGTCACTATTCAGAGTTTCATTGAAAGACACAGGGATGATGCGGCAGGCAGAAACGGCACATCACCCTCCAATTTTTTGTGGATGCAGTGGAGACTCCATGAACACATGCGGATGACGGAAGACCAGTGGCGCATGTTCTGTGAGTTGACGTAACGGGACAGATGGAACCACGCTTCATCTGCGATGAACGCATAACCATCCTCCAGCATCTCCGGAGCAATGGTGCTCAGGAACCAATCACAAGACTGAACTCTGGCCGGCTTGTCCACATCATGCAACTGATGCACAGTCGTCATTTTGAAGAGATGCGGCTGTTTCATGATCTTCATTGCACTTGGCTGAGACAAACCCAGTTGCTGAGACAGCCGCTGTGATGACGTTTTGGGACTGCGTTGCATGTGTTCTTCAGCAGCAGCAATGGTTTCTGTTGTACAGCCCGTCCTTTTACGCACTTTCATTGCATTCAGTACTGATCCCGTTGCATGCCATTTCGCAAATAAGTTTTGCATTGCACTCTTAGCAGGAGGTTTGCAGGCACAGCACCAACTTGAAACTTAAATTTAAACTCGTCTGCACACTGTTTCCATGACCCATGCTGTGCATAGTGCTCCACCACAAAAATGCGCTGTTGCAGATATAACACCATTTTCGCCTCTTCACACAAACGACTACCATGCACACAGATGTCACTTTCTCAACTGCGCAATATCAACTGCGAAATATCACATGAATGACAAGTCATTTGAAAATTTACTGCGCAGTATTTCGCGCCAGGCCGCTTTTAAAATACTCACCCTGTATTATATGTTAGTACGGAACCCGCGATGCGCGAGTCCGACTCGCATTTGCCCAATTTATTTTATTACACTTTTATTTAATTTCACTTGTTTGTGATTTGTGTGCAAATTTTGTAATCAATATTTCGCTCTGAAACTTTCCCCAAGGTCAACTTTGGTTTCAATTGTCATTCATTTATTCCTGAGTAATTTGGTATTTAATTTTAATATGTATACAGTGCAATCTGATATATTGTTGTTTATTGCTTTCGTTGTTAATTTTTGTATGTAATTGCTATTAATTTGATTATCAATGTTCTTGATGGTGGCGTGTTTATAGAGAGGATTGTTTATGATTAGCCAGGTGTCAAATCCTCGGAAGAGAAGATTCGACAAGACTCATGATTCCGAGGGTTTGGCATATTGCCGACAAGGAAAATCACCGCCAAGGCAGGAGAATTCCCGTGTTAAGAGTAGAATGGGCGAAAGAAGAGAAAGAGATTTCAAGAAAGCTAATTGGAAGATGCAGTGCGCAGAAGTGCCTCAGAATCCTCCAAGAAGGAATAAAAAGAAATGAGGCCTGAGAAGAAATCAGAAAGCATTCCGTTCTCAACAGAGTATTAGGTATTGCTCCTGCCTTTTACGCTGGAGAGAGTTTTTCCGATACTGAGCTAACTGAAAGGAAATTTGCTGGAGACGAGCCAAAGACACTCTAGTAAACATCAAATCAGTGCTTAGTATAATTAAGAACTCAATGTGTGCTCCTACTGTACACCTTTAGGAGCGGGTTCTGGGGTTTGGACTTGGGTGCTCCTTTTGCCCGGTGACCCCAGGGGAGGTGTCACCCCCCCCCCCGGAACTTTTTTGGACTAAATATTTTTCCTATTTCTGAACATGGAGAGGATGGTCATGTTAATGGCGGACGGACCGTTTTCCCTTGCCTGCTTCATGAAGGCGCTGTACACCAAATTCGGTGTACCACCAATGTTAGCGTCTCAGGATCCTTCCATCTTTTTTTTGCAGAGACTCTCCTCTACTTAGTTGAGAATGCTCTGCAAATCATGCTGATCGCATCATTGATGTGGATTGCGTGAAAGTTGGCAATACCACCGTCAACTTTTACCACCTTACAGTCAAAGTCAGGGGAATTTCGCCATTATTGTCAAGAATTATATGTCGGAGTTTGGCGAAGTGCCTGGTACAGTCAACCAAAGGAAATAATCCACACGAGCTTAATACTTAATACTACATTTCATGCTAATGTGTTGTTTTAATAGCTTTTTAATTATAATTATTTAAATTTAATAATCATAATAATGTTAACTCTAAATGTAATATTAAATTATTAAAAATAAATTAATATTGAAACAGTAAAACTTAGAATAAAATTCAAGTGATTATTCCCCTTTGATGACTGTACATGCCGTCCCGAGTAGGCTGGTACTCCTCAACTTCAGACTGGTGACGTATTCTTTGATATGATACTGGACAAGAATATTCCGGATTCCCTTAAGTTGCCTGGAGAACGTCTTCATGTTCTCTAAGGGAATCAGACATTGCTGTTGGTACTGCAAGAAATCTTCTCACGTCAGGAGAGATTGTACTCTCCTGAAGAAGTGCGTGAAATGTTCGCGCATGGTGGGCAAATACCATCGTTGCCCAGAGAAGGTTGACAGCAGTTCAACAGCAGTAAGGTCATCGCCACTACCGCCGCCGAGGATGACATCTCCTAGTCATGCTGCAGAGCCACGGCGACTGGTTCCACTAATACCTTCTTTTTGTACGTCGTAGGCCGTTCAGCCAGTGCCTTCACCGTCTCCCACTTCCATCTAGGGATGAGCGGGGAATTTTACCGCCACCACCACCACCGCCTCCATCTTCAGAGGTTTCTGCAGAATTTTCCCTGCTACAGCCATCAAACGACATCTCGATGGATGAGGAAGTGTGCCCTGCACAGGAGGACATAGGTGCTTCATTGTATTTTGCTTTTACGCTTTCGGAAGAGAAATTTCCAGCTCTTTCTCCACAGTCTCAGCCAGCATCGCAGCCAGTGGGGATCGCCCGTCCTTCTTCAGTGACTCCTGTGTCATCTTCGGCTCTAATGGTGGAGGACTTACGAAGAGCAAGCCCCCTTGTAAGAAGAAACCCAGATGCCATCATAGCAGAAGGGACAACAAGGCATCGTCGTCGTCTGAGAGAGAATTGAAGTGCAAGTAATCGTCGTGGATTCTCTCATCAGACGCCCTCAACGATTTGGCGGTCTGCTGATTTTCATTCTTCATCCAAGAAGGTACAACCTCCATCGAATTCATTCAGCCTCCTCCACCTAAATCCTCAGAATGACGGTCATCTCACTGAACATACGTTCCTTGGGTTCCTCTTTGAGCAATCGGTACTGTTAAATTTTATTATTCTGTACAGGGCAGACATCATCCTTCTGCAAGAAGTTAAAGTAGCTTCTTTGCAACAGTGTTAGAATCTACCTGACCTTTGCAATCAAATCCCTAGTGCTCAATTTCTTAGAAACTTCTTCATATGTTGGATAAGGGGTTGTTACCATCACCTTTAACCCTTCCAATAACCATTCTCAATAAGGACTATAAGGTCTTCACTGGAGTTTTTTCAATTAAGACTTAAACTTCTTGCCAACAAGTTCATCAATCCTAGACAGTCTTGCTCCATTCCACCTCGCAGGATGTCCAACAATCTGATCACTATTCGGTGTGTGATGGAGGAAGCCTGTGCTCCTTATCAAACTCTTGCTGTGCTAAGCTTTAACCAGGAGAAGGCTTTTGACAACCACATGTTCCTCTTTGAAGTGTTCCGTCATCTTCGTCTTCGGGCTTTTGCTACGATTATCTCCGCACTGTATAATGATATATGTTTCAACCAGATCATGTATGATTATTAATGGTTCCACATCTTCCACCTTCGTACTTTTCAAAGATATCAGGCAGGGGGTGTCCTTTATCCCCCCTCCTGTGTATATTTATACTTGGAACGATTATTGCAATTTTTGAATCGCCACCAAGATGTTGTTCGAGGATGTAATCTGCCAGCGGAGTCCATATAATCAGGACACTGGCTTAACCTGACGACGTAGTGCTTTTGCGTCGGATTCATATTCTTTGAGCATGTATAAAAAAACTTTTGATCATTTTGTACTTCGACGGGGAGTTCCATCAACCTCATCAAGTCTAAAGGTATTGCTATAGGGAACTGGACTGTGAACTATCTTAATAATTTCCCAATTACTTTGTGTGGCCAAATTACAGTTTTAGAATATGTTTTTTCTTTCCAATCGACTATGGACTCTATGCACTGGCAACAAGTGATTGAGAAGTGCATTACTCGCCTTGACAGAGACTTTCGTTTTCCAACTTCGATGTTTGTCAAGGTGAAGTTTATCAAAACACATGTGATTCCAGTATTAACATCTAAATACCTATTCACCTCGCCTTCGTCTAAAAATCTCCAGAGACTACGTAGTGCGATGGTGAACTGCATGTGGGAGACGTCTGCTCAGCGACATTATCCATTGCGAGCGGCGTTCCTTTTCACTCCCTTTGAGAGAGGTGGGTCAGGTTTATCCATTCACAGATCGGCTGCAATGATTCGGGTAATCCTCTTTCCTCCCCCCATGTGGGCAAAACTTTGTTTTCTCATACTTACGCTTTTTATTTAAGGTGAATAGGCTACCATTACCTCCTTGTTGCCAGTGGTTATGTATTATCGCAACCGAATATGTACAAGACTCTTAACCTCCATTTAGTGACTTTTTTTTTACCTATACTACACGGCATGGATCCATAAATGATTGGGGTGCTTTACGTCTTTCGTGGTTTTTTTCCAACAGTCGCCAGGGTAAACAACTGACATCTTCCGATATTTCCCCGATTATCCGTAGGCAGCAGTTTTAAGGCTCTTAAAATCATTTGCTTTTGAAAAAACATTTTGAAAAAATGATTAACTACCAGTGGCGACTGCTGCATCACGGATTTTTCTCCCTCCAGCGTCTTAATCAGTGGAGGTTGGTCGAGTCTGCTGGATGTCTTTTCTGCGGCGTAGACGAGACTGTCAGCCATATTTTTTACGGGTGCCCGTTCGCGAAGTTGATCTGAGGTCGTTTAAAGCAGCATTACGGGCTGGTGCATTTTTCGTATCAGTCTGTTCACTTCTTCATAAACGATTCCACTGGTGAGATATTGAAACCGGACCTAGCTATTGCGATCGCTTGCATTAATAAAGAACTTTGGCTGGCCCGTCTGTATCGATCGCAAGGAAATCCTCCATCACTTCCAATCGTATGGAGGAGAGTGGCCTTTCAATTTCGATCTTTTCATCTTCTAGAATGGTTACGGCTAGGTTTCGTTTAATTTCAAGAAACCCTTCTCATCATCTAAGTGTTTATCCGTGGTCATCGGAGGAGACCAATCTTTTCATCTTCCTTTTCCGATGGCCTTTTGATACCTCGCTGGTTGTGAACAGGCCTATTTTTTGAGGACTCATATGGCGTGTGCACCTAGATGCCTAGAAAAGTAAGATGATTCGGCGTCTGCTGAGGCAATATCATCTGCCTTAGCTCCAACAGCCCTGCTGCCAGCAAAGTTCTTCCTCGGGAAATAATGAGATCAGCCCCATTAAGAGAAGTAAGTGTCGCCGATCATGGTCCGAACTGCGTGAGTGTAGACGACAGCTTAATATTGCACCGTAAGTGAACCATGCTATGCTACGAGATGGAAATTCAGAAAAGAATCGTCGCTTCTCACGTGAGCCTCTGTACTTTAATACTTACAATAATAGAGTGCTTCTAATATATATTCAACAGTTTGCATGATATCCCGGCCGCCTCATTCCTCCACTCCATCAACATCAACGAGCAGCCCCCGTCTCCATGATAAACGATATAAGAGAGAGTAAATACGTTCGCCCAGCATAGAAGGTGGAGCTATCGCTCTGACAAGTGTTCATATCAACTGACGGACTCCATTCACAATCGCGGTAAGAAGAACAATTTTGAACTTGCTGATGTTAAATTAAAAGTGGATCATGGTTACTGTTCTCGAACGTTTATTCCGCAAAGCAAAAGCCAACAGGGAATAGTCTTCAGTTCCCATCAGGTCATCCCAGATAGCCATATCGGATCGAGTTATAAGCTACGATCTGGAGGGGACGCAGCCGACGATAAAAAGCCTTCACACTAGTGAAACTCTCCCGTTGAACTCCGGAGCCTTAGAAGCCATCTTATTTCCCTCCTCTCTAGCCGGTATTCTCGCTGGGCACCCTAGGGAATTTCCGCGTCTAATTAAGGTGATTTCTTCTACGGGTACTAAAGTTAAATTTTATTTAAAGACAAGTTATCATTAACGAATAACCTGGACTGAAATAAATTAGCTACTTGATTGAATTTGCTAAGGGCTTGTTATTTTTATTTCAGCAGCATCCATTCAACGGTTGACAAACTGTAACGTGTAAAAACAGAGTAAAATGATTACGCAGTGGAAATATGAATGAAGCACGTTATCAGGGTTAGGTTGAAAAAAAAATAAAGTTTAATATATGAAAATCCAATAACAAAAATATATATATATATATATATATATATATATATATATAAATAACTTGGTAGGAATAATTAAAGAGCTAAATTTCTAGCTCGAATAAAATAGAATGATTGATAACCCATAATGTATAACTTGAAATCGGAATCTACAATAAGGCTGACACTCAACCCAAAGCTTTAGCACAAAGGTTACAAATTTGACAACTTACGGTTCAACAAATACAATTGAGCTTTCCACCTCAAAAATAAATGAGTAGACACACAATATAACTCTTACAATGATAAGACCGAGCTAAGCGGCTAATTCAAGATACACATAAAATTTAAATAACCTGAAAAATTCTGATAGGCAAACTTGCTTAAGTAATAACACAACACAAAATGAGAATATCAAATGCAAATCCTATTCTCTAAGGCAAATATTACGACTAGTTCATAACTTAACCTGGTCAAAAATGTCTTAAATTACTTAATCTAACAAATAACTAACCACATGAAAAAATATGGCAGTATGCCTATAGAGTAATACAATTCATCAACGGCACATGGTATGGCCTCTCAAATATAATTACGCCTAATTACGGGCGCCAAAATTTAACACCTCTGATGAGTTTTATTGACACGGAAAGTGAATCATAAACACAAATTATTTCTTAAGGTCCAAGTCCGGGGATTTAAGTTATTCAAAGTCCAGATAAATTAATTGAGTCTATCTCGGTAGAAGTTCATACAAACAAATTCAGACAGTTTGAATGGAATATACGAGAAAGTTCACCCAGATAAAGTTCATGCCGAACACGCTGAATTCTACCGAGTTAAATACCATAAAACCAAAAACACTTGGCTCATTACCCACATAGAATATTCGTGAATTAACTTCTACGATTAAGAAGATATATCTTACACATTTGCAAATAAGCAGCCGAACGAGTGCTCGCCAGGAGGGCTGGTCACTAAAGGTGGGAGAAAATATAATTACAGGCCCGAATTGAAATATTAACATACAGGCATTACACTTATTAAACCTTTTCCTCCAACTCTAAGCCACAACAAAAGGACATTAAATCAACGCATGATTTCCACGTTAAACAACTTGGGAAAGAACTTCGACGAACTCGCCTCGACCTATTCAGGCTAAATACGTAAACCCGTACTGGGTTGAGAGATAGGCGTTCAACCCAGCAGGAAAGAAGCCTCTGATTGTTGAACGCCCGTCGCACTCCCTTTCATGCAAGTCACTTAGCACAGGCGACCACGCACAAGGATTAAGGCACGTTAAAGAAAATGAACTTACAGACGCAGTTGTTGACACCGAGAATATATAAACTCGAGCTCGTTGACTCGTTCTCGTTGCCGGAGTCGCTCGTCAGTGGAAACGCCGCCTGCGGTGCTTCTCCGCCGAACACGCCTTGCTTCAGCATAGGATACGGACGACTCGCCACGTCGTCGCTTCTATCAGGCTGAGGGTCCTGGGGTTTCCGACCATCACGGGCGACTGCGTAGAGCCCTTTCTTCTCCGGTGTCGAGCCGGTATTCTTTAGATGTTTGCCTTCTTTAGATGTTCGCTCCTCCGTCACCACGTCTCCCTGCGGCATGATTGGTTCGGGCGTGTTGATGGATGTGACGACACTGTCTGCCCCGCTCCTCCCCCGCCTTCGAACGGGTGAATACTCTTGAGCGGTAACAGCGGGCAGTGTCGCGGGAAATCACGCCGGGATCGGATTTCCGTGACACAAACCTAATTAGGTCGCCGCTGTCTACTGTTGCGGTGCCACAAGCTCCAATCATTAATGTTTCTTATAATTCACCTGAATCCCACGACGTAGGCTTCATCCCAGCAACCGATTCACATCTGCAGTATTCACCACTCGCACCTGACCCTATTGGCCAGGAAGAGGGCCATCAGCCATGGACGTTCAAAACTTGAATGGAAGCTCGACCGAACTTGACTGAACTTTTATTTGTAAACATTGACAATTTCAAAATTTCTTTATTGCTAAGTTCATAGAAATTACACATATTATTTCATTGAATTATTTCAAATCCAAATACAACGCTTCTTTCCTCTCTGTCACACTAATTCAGCTCTCCTGCAATAGCCACTTGACACCAGGTAATACACTATAAATGCTTTCATGCGGTACAGACGTAGCCGAATAGACAGATTTCCAAAATTTTTTGGTTTTGTACTTATCATAAAAAAGCATGTTTTTTTTTAAATAAAAACTAAGAAGAATAAAATAAAACGTATAAAATGAAAGCTTTAGAAGCACACACTTTCACCTTAAGAAGTGCATTGAAATTAAGGTGAAATTTAAAAAAGGGTTAAATTTTAATTTGAAAATACACAGAGTGGCCAGGTTATTAGAAACACCAGTGACTATGCAATTACTACGTTACTACGGATCAGTTGGTCACGTGATAGTCGTACAAATATAAAGCCAAAGCACGCATGTCAACAAGTTTGGTTTGCTTTGTTTGTTATTAACGTCCTTTTCAACTGCTTTGGTCATTTCAGGACGGCGTTATAGGGACCGCAAATTTTGCCTCGCAAGGTTTCTTTAACGTGCAGCCGGCAAACGACTACACGGGATCAACGGTTTTACTTCTCTTCCGAAGGAAGTGTGTGATCTAACGATTTTCCGCCTTAAAAAATCTTCGTCTTCCTCGGCCGGGTCGAAGCCGCGTCCTCGGGCATCAGAGGCGATCACTCAACCACTGAGCCACCGAGGCCGATCAACAGCAAGTGGATTGATCGTCACAATGGGGAAAACAAAGGATCTGGGCGATTTCGAGGGCGGGATGACAGTTGGTGCCCGGCGAGGTGGACTGAGTATTTCCGAAACCGCACGTCTTCTAGGCTTTTCTCGGAAAACCATTTCAAGGGTTTACCAAGACTGGTAAAGAACCTAAAAAACAACCAGCCAGAGACAAGCCTGTGGTCGCAAACGACTCGTCGATCCAAGGGATGAGAATAGGATTGGAATACTTGTACGTGCGAATTGAAACGTTACGACTCGTCAGCTAACCGTGGTGTACAACACTGGACCGCAGAATAACATCTCTGAACGCACTACACGCCGTACATTGGCAAAGATGAGCTACAACAGCCGACGGCCAATCCGGGCACTTTTGGTCTCCACCAAAAACCGCAAGAAATGTCTCCAGTTTGCCCGTGATCACCAACACTGGAACGTCGACGACTAAAAGAAGGTTGCTTGTCTGATGAATCCCGTTTCCTATTGCACCATGCATATGGCCGACGCAGAATTGGAAACAGCAGCACGAAGCGATGGATTCCTCCTGTCTGGTTTGCATTGTTCAGGTTGGTGGAGGCTCTGTAATGGTCTGAGAAATGTTTTTCTGGCATACCATTGGTCCGCTGATATCTGTAACACAATGCCTTAATGGTCAAGGTTATTTGAACATTTTTGCCGACCACGTCCATCCCTTCATGGCTAATGTGCTTCTTCCATCAGAAGGACACTTCCAGCAGGACAATGTTCCGTGTCACAAGACTCGTATCGTCATAGAATGGTTCCAGGAGCATGATAATGAATTCAATCTACCCCTCTGGCTACCACAGTCCCCGGATTTTAACCCAATCGAACATCTTTGGGATGAGCTGGAACGGGTTATTCGAGGCATGGATCCATCACCATTCCAGAAGCATCAACTGGGAGCAGCTGGTGCATCCGCGTGAACAAACATCACAGAACAATGCTTCCAGAGACTAATTGAATCCATGCCACGGCGAATACGTGCTATTGTAACTTCTAGGGGTGGCGCAACACAGTACTACAATTACGACAGGTGATCAAAGTGACTATCATAAGCGTTGAGATATTTTTGAATACGGCGAACAGTTGCTTTTATGCATTTCCTAGCAAACTCTTATCAATAATCTCCTATGTCTAGTTGGGAATTATGGTCTTCTTTTATCGGGATCGTCTTTATGTACATGCAATAGACTCCACTCCTAAGATCTGCTGATATAAACGTAGTCCAGATTTAAGAGCCGTTTTCTCCGTCCCACTGATATTAGGGGGAAGGGGTGTTCCTTATAAACTGGCCACTCAGTATACTACGTTCATAATAAAATAAACCATTAAGGAATGGCATAGCCAAGTACCGAAAGGTTAAACTAAACCATTCGCGGAACTATATTTTTAAACCGCCCTATGTTAACATTGGAAGTTTCTAATGGACCATTATGATACCATTAAACCCCGTACCTTTGAAATAATTTCAACTATCATTAATTTTACGTTACATTCATTCTTGACACATCAATTCAAGTTGTTTGATATATTACATGCTATATTTTAGCATTGAAAGTTCCAATGAACCATAATGGTTCAAAAACCAGGTTCCTTGAAACCAATTTGGATTTTCATGAATTTTACGTTATAATCATTCATGGCACCTTATTCCAAATCGTTTGATATATTACATGCCATATTTTGGTATTGAAAGTTCCAATGAACCATAATGGTTCCACTAAACCAGAATGGTTCCACTAAACCAGGTACCTTGAAACCAATTTGGACTATCATTACTTTTACGTGATATTCATTTATGATACATCATCACAATTTGTTTGATATATTACATGCCATATCTTATCATTGAAAATTTTTGAAGGTGTCATAAAGGTACCATTAGTGCACGTGCCAATGTTTCGATTGCAACAATTTTCAAAATAGTTTATTTCCTGAACCATATTTATTGGCCGAAATAGTAATTTATATTCGCTTGTATCTCGTCATTAAGATTTGTTTGACATATTACTTAATATATCTGTCCATTGAAAATTGCTAGGTGGGGTCGTGATGGTACCATTTGTGGACGCGCTAATGAACCGATTTAGATAAAAATAATGATTTTTCCATGGCATGTACCATATTCATCGACTGACGAAAATAGTAATGAATAACCGCATCTATCTCGTCATTACGATTTGTTTGATATATTACTCAATATTTCTTCCCATTGAAAATTGCATTGCGGGAAAATAGAGGTACCATTTGTGCACGTGCCAATGAGCCGATTTAGATAATATTTGTAACTAGTTCGTGCCATGAACCATATTCATCGACTGACGAAAACAGATTTTGAAAATCTTTCATAACCTCGGAGGAGTTTGAGTTACAGACAGACAGACAGACGGACAGACAGACGGACAGACACGTTTCCCCACACTAGATAGCATAAAGCACCTTTCGGTACTTAATAAACGCGCAGCCATATTTTTACACTTTTATTTAATTATACTTTTTTCTGCATTTCTTAAGGTGAAAGCGTATATTTTAAAAGTATTTATTCTATATATTTTATTAATGGTATTTTCAGTTTGTACACTAACAGTTGAGAAAAGGTTTATCTTTGGTGTTTTTCATTTGATCAAACCGCTTAGGAGGCAGTGAAATTGTGGTGTATTTAGATTTAAAGAAACGGCAAAGAAACAGAAATTGTTCCTAAACACAATGGAATTTAAAAAGGATAGCAATGCTTTTATTTGAACATTTTTACAGTAATTTTACTGTTTTCGTTTATACTAATGAACAATTTCTGTTGTTTTTTTTTTTTGCCTTTTCTTTAAATCCAAATACCCACACTTTCACTGCTTCTATCTCCTAAACGGTTTAATCAATTGAAAAAACACCAAGAATAAAACATTTCCCAAATATTGGGTACAATCTGAAAATACAATCTAAAATAGGGGTTCACGAGCACATTTTACAGTTGACTTCCACATTCGAAAATATCCTCGGTTTGTTTGGAAATGGAATAGACGTAAAAAAAAACTTACATAAATGTACAATAATTCTTCAATTAAAAGTACTCTGTCAGATTTGTATTTTAGAAGTTGGCTATTAGATCATTTTTGGTAAGACATCCTGTATACTTTATACAGGGTGAATCTGAAACCCTGTCACAAACTTCGTATGCGTATTCCCTATGGCCAAATAAGAAGCAAATGTCCTATCAACATGGGTCTAAATGGGACGCCATTTTTCTCGTTAACGGACATTTGTTTCTTACTTGGCCATGGAGAGTACGCATGCGAAATTTGTGACAGGGTCTCAGACTCACCCTGTATAAGTTTATATAAGAATTCATAATAAAAAAAAATCTTTATCATTTATTTATATTTATTTCCTATTTAAACTTATTAAATGACTTACGTGAATGCTACCTCCTGGTCCACACTTCTCGATATAACGCAGTTTAATCAGGTAATTTCTCATGAATTTTGAGGTAATTTGATCTAGAATAGTAGAGAAAAATGATAATCATTCTTTTAAAAAGAAAATTCAATATAAAATCATCTTCAAGGAACTGAAGAAATAACATGAAAATATTTATTTAAGAAAAACAGTGATGTCCGCGCTGCTAATTTATATAAGAACCAAGAAAAATTCTGAAATCTAAATATAAATTTTGCTTTTAATTATCTTTTATATCGGTTATTGCGGTTATCTTTTTTACAACCAGCATATTCCATTTCCATCAGAAAGAGACGACTTTAATAAGAGATGTGATTTCAAATTTATAAATTTTGACAAGTTTTTAACTATTAAAAGTGTTTACCAATACAACAGGAAAATTTTTTGAAAATTGTAATAGTCCAATAATTCTTTGTACCATGTATGCTAATTATCATTTAAATGTCGCTTTCTTCGTTTCTTGATTCTCACTTATTTTTCGGTATAAGGTAATTCGGAAAAGATGCCATAGTTACGAAATACTGAAACATCAAGACACCTTCAGAGCTTGTATAAAATGATATTTACGCTTTGAAGATGATGCCTAACCTAAGAGTCTTGAAAACAATTAATTAATCCCCCAAAAGAGGGTATAGGAAACTAGATGGTCCACTCCAACTGCCACTCACATAGCTCCGACCCCAGTAAAAACAGTAAACTAATCAAAATCAAACAAAATAGCGAATTAGGATATGCCCATGATAAGTATTTTCTATGTCAAAATCATACGAATATCATGAAAGTACGAAAACGAAAAATAAATACGACTTTTAAAATTTTTTCGTTTAACGTGGATTTTTCCAAGATTTTCGTAGGCAATTTCGTAAGCAATTTTTGCCTGACGAAAGGAGTACGCATTTATTTGCGTCGGTTGTGTTTTGAGCCGATTCATAAGGTTTAGCTCCGTCGAAGGACGTACTATGCATTTCGACAGCACAATAACCTTACTAGGAAGCCATCAATTTCATTTGCTGGCAAGTTGGAGCGGAGTTGAGGCTTTAAACTAATTTAACATAGATTAATCATTTATTATATTCAACCTTTATAATTACAAGTACAACTTCATTTCAATTTATTGGAATATTCCAAACGATGTTGGTTTTCCAAGTGTCAGGTTCAAATCTCACCAACAGTTTGAAGTTTTATAATTTGCGGCATAAATCAATTTATTGCCCCCTTATTTCAGCATTATCCCCAATAAATATGATTAAGAAAACATCTTTTCTGCCTGTCACCCTTTTTTGAATGCAAAGTGGTCGTTTCAAATTAATGGAATGCTGCAAAAATCAGTTCACAAATTAATGGAATAATTTTATTGAAAGTGTTTGTAAACTTACATTGAACATCCAACATGAAAAGAAATAATAATTTTACTTCCCTTGAAACAGTTAGCATTTATTATTAAGCTGTTGAACCACCTTCGGCTTCATATAGAGCTTTCACCTTTCTAGGCATTGATTCAATTAGTGTCTCACACTGCGCAGGAGAAATCGCGTCCCAGAATTTCTTCAGCATGCTTTATATGCGTCTTTAGTGCCTGGTCGGCCAGCAGCAATGTTCTTCTTTACTATTGCCCAAAGTTTTTCAATGGGGTTGAGGTCAGGCGAGTTGCCTGGCCACTTCAACACAGTCATCTGATGGCTTTCCAACCATCCATTGGTTGAACTGGATGCGTGGGCGGGGGCCAAACTCTGTTGGAAGATGTAATCGTCATCAGGAAACAGCTTCTCCTGCTGGAATAAGCAATGTCTCCAAGATTGCTTTATAGAACTCGGAATTCATTTCTGAGTTGATAAAACAGTTTATCAACACCAGTAGCACTCATGCAGCCCCACCCTATCATACTTGACGAATATTTCACTGATCGTTTCAGGCAAGATGCATGGATACTTTCATCCTTTCTGCACCAAACACGTGGCCTTTGATCACCAAACATCATGGAGAACTTCGATTTATCCGAAAAAAATCACTTTACTTCAGCGATTTACGGCGATAAGTCCAATGCCGTCGCTCTTTCGCCCATTCATATATTTCTTCTTTTGTGCAGCAATTAGATGATGCTTGATTTTTGGCACACGCGACCGAAATCCGAGTTCTCTCAATCGTCTCCATGTAGTGGTACCGGATATTTGAGTCCCACAACTTCCTCAGACCCCTGTTACTTTTGAATCTGTTGTTCCTTGCCAGATTCTTCAACGTCTGGTTGTCTCGCCGTGTTTTCTTCCGTTTTCGGCCACATTTCTTCCGTCAGCTTTGCGTTAGCTTATACTTTTTAAAATTTTTAACAATTTTTGAAACAGCACTTTGAATAATCCAATATAAAATACTATTTGGACCTGGGTATTCCCAACCAAATGCATTCCAAAAATACGCTCTTTCTCTTTTCTGAGATATCACGTTTCTTCGCCATTGAATGAAGCAGAAAACGAACAGCAGAATATGTGCAACAACGTTTTAGAACTTTTCAAGAGGTATGGAAATGGAATATTCCACTCACTTTGCTATTGTTTCTTTCTTATTGCTACAGCCTTAAGGAAGTACCTCCGCAAATGCAATTACGAGTTTGTCGACGCAGTCCCCACGTTTCATGGGTCCATTATTTTGAAACGGCGCTCGCAGTATTCCATTAATTTGAAACGACCAGTTTGCATTCAAAAAGGGGTGACAGGCCGGAAAAAAGAGTTACCTTATTCCTATTTCTTGACGATAATGCCGAAATAAGGGACAATAAATTGATTTATGTCGCAAATTATAAAACTCCAAAGTTTTGGTGCGATTTGAACCTGAAACTTGGTTTGTTTTGATTTGGTTTGGTTTGTTTGGTATTAACGTCTTTTTTAACTGTCATGTTCATTTCAGGAGGGCTTTATAGGGGCCGCAAATTTTGCCTCGCAAGGGTTCTTTAACGTGCAGCCGGCTAACGGGACCAACGGCTTTACTTCCCTTCCGCAGGAAGCGCGTGATCTCAGAATTTTCCCCCTTAAAAAATCCTCGTCGTCATCAGCCGGGGTCTAACCCGCGTCCTCAGGCATCAGAGGCGATCATGCAACCACTGAGCCACCGAGGCCGATGAACCTGAAACTTGGAAAATCAACATCGTTTGGAATCTTTCATCAAATTGAAATGAAGTTGTATGTTCATTTTAATTGACTTATTGAAGCATACAATGTAACTATCAGTGTAAATTCAGGTAAATGAGGTAAGGGCAAACCCTACAAAACCTTAGACCACTTCCACGCCGGCTATATTGGGTTGAATATGTTTATTTCATACGGAATAGGCGTTTATCAAGCTTTCCAAGTCAATTGATGTTTGTTTACTAGTTGTTTGTTGATGAACAAATTCTCACCGAGTGGACTGACTTAAACTAATAGGTTACAGAGAAAATCCAAGATCCTTTATAATGTGTTGTGCCTTACTACCAACCACTTTGAACATTATCACACAATAGAATCGTTTGCAAATAAATATAAAGAAATGATTCAGAAATGCTCAAAGGACATCCTAAGTGCAAAATCGGTTTTCAGTGCCTACCGTAAGATGGAAGATTTTGGCGAAAAGTGGAATGATGATTTGGGCTATATTTTTGGGCTAGTTTATTCGTCTTACTGCTGTTTGTTGGTGTTTATTTACTCCAAGCGTTTCCAATCAAATTCTTTGACAATCAATATGCCTACCAATGACTTGCCCCGTGAAAAAACCATATATGACATTCCAGCAGCAAAGTCTGACTTGCCGATATCAATACACGCTTTTTGAAGCGACATGCTTTGTGATTTGTGAATTGATATGACATATGCAACATGAAGTTGAATTTTTTTCATGTGCATGCCACATTTGAATTTTTGTAGTTAAGAGAATGGGGGAAATGGGAATTGACTCATCATAAAGTGTTGGTCCGGTGTATTTTTCAAACTTTACCAACACGCACAAAAGCAAACAGTTTGGTATCGCGTTTTCGACACTCGGTGTACAGACGATGTCTATCACTTCACCAAAAGTTCCGTTGCACAATCCTCTTAACGTCCATAAGTTTAAACGGAGCATTACATTGCAACCTTTTGCCAACTGCAGATAAGAAGAGAGACGGTGTACTTTGTCAGATGATGCCTCCCGAGCATTGTTGTTATTGTGTTCAGCAGCAATGAACGTAACAGGTACATCTAAGTTACGAAGTCATGATTCGTTGTGTTCCGAAATTTTCTTATTGCGAGACATCAATGTAACGGCGTTAGAAAAATGGGCTTTCTCCTTACGATTGTAACTTACAAATCTAGATTTTAACAGAAAAAAAGTCACCTTCACACACTTCACCAATTGCGAGACGATTGAGTTTTTCACGAAAAGGTGCCTGGTTCTCACCTACTTGACGCATAATTCTTGTTAAATGAAGTACTTTTTTCAGTTGTTGGTAGACCAATTTGCCTTAAACAGCAAAAGTAGACGATGGATTCAGTTGCTTATGCATAGGTGTATCACCAACAGGAAAAAACTAAATTGTCTAAAAATCTTATGTGGATAATGCAGATGATTAACTTAAGAATAAAATAAAACTTTAAGCGCTTTTCGAAAGGCTCCTTGGCTGCTGAATGATGAAAGCAAAGCTTTCGAAAAGCGCTTATAGACTCAGGTTGTATTTTTTCATTTTATTTTCGGTCTTTTTCTTTTTTTGTTTGTTCAATTCCTGTTTCGTTGTGGAAAAAGAGTTTTATTTTATTCTTAAGTTAATCACAGGAAGAAACTGATTAAAGTCGCCCAAAAGCAGCAATGCATATGCGCCAAGAATTTCATGTTGTTTTTCTGGGTTTCCTTGACGAAGTAGGTTGTCTATTTTGCCCAGCAAATTCAGTCCAAGCATTGAGAATTCGTCAAAAACAATTAGCTTTACTGACTGCATTGAAAATTGAAATTCGCGTTCGGCTTCACCACATAGCACGAACATGACGGAACTCAACCAGAACGTTTATTACTCTTCAACGACATCACATATGTCTGTTTTTTTTTAATACAAACCACCTACAGGCACCACACAAATTGTGTGCGAAATTTGGCTACTAAGTGGTTTTGACGTGATGACGTTACAATGGTGACTGATAAAGGAGCTACGCTCCAATAATAATATAAATATTAAGCTCCATGAGGTTGCCGAAACACTGAATACCCTATTACCGATTTCCCAAATTTAACAGAAAATTTCACGTTGAGGGAAATAGTTTTCAAGCTCCTATCAAAGAACCAAACAATGAATTTGGATATGTACTGTGGACAACTGGAGAGTTTGAATGAATCTATCATCTAGAAATTCCCAGACCTTATTAATTGTAAAGGAGTTGTGTTCCATCATAAACAATTCTTTTATATATAAAGCTCTTAATTAACTTTTATTAACATCTCTTTCTCACTCTCATTTTTCCTCAGCTTCCACCCCTCCTTATAATACCCCCGTTTTTATGAGTCCTTAGCAACGCCTCTTATTAGACGCAATTATAAGATAATTTTCATTATTTTTAATGATCATTTAATAAAAATATATTTTTCAGGTTCTTTGGATTGGATGAAATTAAACTAATTATATTGGTATTTATTAACATTGGTGAAATTGATGTTAACAAAATAGTAAAAGTACTGAGTAAGTTCATCTTCATGTGGATAGATATACAAAGAAACAGATTTGCTCTTTAACCGCAACAATTTCGTGGTGAAATGAATATGTGCATATTCTGGTCTGCGAATATGTGGATATCAAGTTGGAACTGTAACACCCCCCTACCTAATAAATATGCAAGAGCTCAACCCCCCCTTCGTTGGTTCACTTCTTGCTGGAGCGCGTGACAACAGAGTTCGGAACTGATTTAGAGGAGTGGAAAATAATGACTCAGGCTACACAGGTTAATCGACCAAATTTTAAGCACAGTAATTATTTATTCATTAATCTTATCAGCTCGACATCAAAATTGATAAACATAGAACAAATACTACATGTTAGGTACGACAGTTTGTACCACTCTTAAGCTATGGTCTGGTCAGCTGAATAACCTACAGCAATCGCCATTCACTAAAGGGGCCCCTTAACCATTGCGCTATTGCTGCCTAGACGCCACCTGGCGTGAGGAACACATGCTGAACCTCACAACAACTTAAAAAAAAAACGGACACGATCAATATTTATTAAGCAAGGCTACACTCAGCTGGCACATCGGTCTGAAGTAAATAATTTGCTATTAGTGTGTGCTTAAGCATTTACAAACCAGGTCTGCCACGGGCAATCATTTTCATAGTGGCTATGGCGTAACGCCGGAAAGCGTCACGTGATCCTTTTAGGACTCGTCACTTCGATGAGCGACTCGGGGAGAACCACGGAAACCCCGCCGACGATTCCCGGTTTTTTTTTGTAGGAGTGCTAGACGGACGCTTATCGCAGGGACTACCCTTGTCTCATATTAATGAGAAAATAAGCAAAGGATCCAGAGCGCCGACGCACACACCACAAATTACTTTCGCTACCCAGTCTGATGGTCCTCTGCTTGAAAACGTATCTTGCAACTAATTTTACTGCTATAACTCAGGTAAAATAAAATTGCTATAGATCTCAATAGTTACATTAACATGAACTAACATTTTCTATATATATTCTATTTTATTTCTCTTTACACAACAGTGTCTTATCCAAGAAAACAAGATACAATACACTGATGTCACCTAATAGTGCAACACTATATACGCAGTTCGTCAGTCTCAACGTGTAACTAATAGAATGTATAACCGTTGCCTGTGTGTCCTCTCAGTCAGAGTAAAAAAATAAGATTAAATTCACTCACCATCGCAGTCATCAACTATGGAATCTCACCAACTTGGAATACTTGTTTAAGATCCATACTTGCACTCATTGTTGACTTTCCATTGAACCGCTCACAACTCGTCACCCATCGAACATCTTCATGCGATCATTCTATTCCGCATCTGAAATTCTTAAAACACTCGTCTAAAATATGGATTGGCCACAGACAAAAAAGATACAGTACTTTTTCTCTGTTGCTAAAACAGTATTAATAGACTTATCTTTGAAGATTATGGTGAACGCTCCGCAAGAAACAGTATCTCGTTTTCCAGCGCCATCATAACAACAGAACATCGTTTTTTCCGACATAACTTTTCTACGTCCGTCCCTGACGAACATTTTTTATCCAAAAAAAAAAGATATAACTCGAAATTTCTGTTTTCAAACAAGCAACACGTAGCCAACAATTGAGGGATGCCTAGGAACTCATCTTCCTAGAATTTCTAGCTCCCAACAATGCTACGAATCAACAAAAGGGCCTCCTGTTGCGTTTCGCTGTTGACGCAGCCAGATCGGAATTAATATTAAAAACCAAACAATTTTCCACATACAACGAAAATAATATTCCATTAAAAAATATATTTACTACCAAAATATATATAATATAAACACGATATCGAGCTGATATATAATTATTTATACTAATCAAACGAATTATTGCTTAATTCCAAAAAAATAAAAATCTATTATTGATTAAAAATATTTCCATAATTTATTTCCCCAAATATTAATAACCTATTACAAAAAAAATTTACTAGATCATTTCCTATAAAAACAAAAAAAAAACAAAAACGAACGCGGCCATACGTGACTTGTCACAGAACAAAGAGCCCAACGTAAAATTTTGTGTTAAAATTGGTAAATCGGCCATAGGATATTAAATGTTTAGGCAACCTCATGGAGCTTAATATTTATGATATTACAAGGTGATATGCCCGGCGTTGCTCGGTCTGTTTATTTGATGAAATTTTGACGGCATTACCCTTGCGCCATCTCTTGAGGAAACAAACAAACATAAATCAAGATATATTATATTTACCCCCACCCCCTCCCTTTGGGGACATGTAAACCTTACTCGGAACCTCACGAACATATGGTGCGAGTATGAGGTCAATCGGATAAGTGGTTCAAAAGTTTTTAGAACATTTACAGACGCACCCTCAACCTGAATTTTTATATAAAAGGTTTAATTTTTGTACTCTAATATTATTATTTAATTTTTACTTAATAAAAATTAATTTCCTGAATGTACTCAATTTTTCCGATAATCAATTTTATACAGTTATTAATTTCATTCTGAAAATGAAGGGTATTGAAGCGGTAAAAGCAGTTTGGGGCAAATAACTTGACCCTTTGTCAACAAGATCACGTTTATTGTGGCTACAATTCATTTTAGCCACTATATCACATTGTTTACAAAAGCTGTATTTAAATACTGATTTTTAACAGTAACGGCATTTATTGTTACCTTTCAAGTAATTAAATTAATAACAAAAAACTTTTTCGTTAATAGATTTTATTAAAAATTTTTTCGACCATTTATGTATTATCTCGACCAACTGACACCTCGACGAATTCAAGTTTGACTAATTGACCTCCGACGAACTAATCACCCGACCAACTGACACCTCGACGAAATGACGTACGTCGAATTGACCCTCGACGAACTGATCTGATACCTGCTAAACACGTTTAATTCCCCTGGTCACTCTTTAAAAGGAGTCAGCCTCTATATTCTACACAACAAAAAAGAAAGAAAGCCATTTTTTTAACTAATTGGATTAAAAATTCGTCATGGCATGGACGCAAGAAGTGTGCGGTATGTGTCCGATGGTATGGCATTCCATTCCGCTTGACGCGCTGTCTTCAGAGCTTCGAGAGTCATAGCTCTCACAAGGTGATCCCACAAATGTTCGATTGCATTGATGTCCGGCGAATTACCGGGCCAAGGGAGCACTCGAAAGTCAGTAGAGTGTTCCTCGAACCAATCCAAAAGGAGACGTGGCTTGTGGCAGGGTGCATTGTCCTGCTGGAACACACCATCACATCTTGGGAACATTGTGAGCATGTACAGGTGCACCTGGTCCGCTACGATTGACAGATATCCACAGGCCTTCAAATTGCCCTCTAGATGAATCATTGGACATCTAACTGCTCCCAACAGAAGATCCCAACATATGCATACTACCCCCACCAGCCAGTTTCCGGCCCACAATAGCCTCCTGCAGTCTCTTTTCATGGCGTTCACGACGCACTCGCCATCAAAAGGGTAAACTCACTCGCCATCAAAATATTGAGGGTAAACTCACTTTAGCTTTTTTCCTCGAACCCTATTTTCTTGTTTGTCAAATTCAATGCTTTTCTTTAATTCTATCCTCTGCTGTTGTTCGTATTAAGGCCCCGGTGAACATATAAGATGTATAGTTTGTATTCAACACTGTGGTTTCCTCATTTTATTTGATGTGATGAATGCGGACGTACCCAGAACCGAGGCCGTGCTGTCCATGGTAGAGGCAGTGTACGAGGGAGAAGCAGTCGTACCAAAGCCCAAAAAGCGGCTACTGCTCTTTGTAGCAGTAACGAAGAGGAAAAAAAGGAGACAATTGTAGATAATGATTTCGAATCGGAAGATGCCCTTAGCTTTAACAGAATACCTGAAAACATGGACGCTAATTGAATCTCTGTGATGGTAGTAAAAGAAAACGGCAGCTAGAGTGAAGAATGGTATAATGCCAAAGGTAGCAAATGTGGGCTCATAGTGAATGTGCCGGACGAGAAGGATATTTTTATATCTAAGATTTCGGCCGTTAAATAAAACAATACAAACTCGGAGTGTCCTTATGCAAGAGTTACACCTTAATTATTTTGAATTGTTAATTTTTATTTTTTATACCAGAAATACGTTACGTTTGTTTTAGTTCAAAGAAACTCTTCTAACTTTCTTAGTTAGATAATCGTAGATATTATTAATCACTAATTTCAATGTTTTGACTATTGGATAATGACTTTATTCGTATTTATTTTGGAGTTTAGTAAATTATTTTTGCCATAATACCTTTACTTGACCTCATCTAATCTATTTGAACTGACCTCCCTCCCAAAAAATGTGAACATTTTATTTATTTCAAAAAATAGTCTACTACCACACACTCTTTGCGCTTTTGTACATGGTTTCAAGTTAACTTATAACTGCTTAATTACAGAAAAACCGAATGGAGGGCCACATTGCCAACTTTTCCTTTAGAATAATCATATAAAGCCATCCGGCAACATAGATGCTATGCAGTTCTCCGTTCCCAGACGAAAAATCTGCGTTCCGAAACTTTCTGACATCTTTTCGTATAGAAGGACCAATAGTGATTTCAAAAAAAAATAATAAAATAATTTCACTATCTTTTATCACTTTTTTTCACCAGCAAATTAATTATTGACATTTGCAGATGGATTCCCTGCCAATTGTATACACGGTGTTTCAAAATTATGTACAATAAATTTAGTGACATATTCTTCAGGTCAAAAGAAGACGAAAATGTTCTATAGCACTTTGTCTGGAAACGATTTATTTACGCGATACAGCCAACTAAACCCGTGGCTCCAAATTACAGGAATTGTTCAAAGTGCCCGCCACCAGCTCGCACGCGCGCTTCGGCTCGTTGCATGAGTTCGTCGCCAGCATTACGAACGGTTTGGCATGCATTTTCAATTCGTTGTCGCAGATCCATAATGTTAGGAACTTCTGTGCTGTAGACGATCGTTTTCACATGACCCCACAGAAAAAAGTCCAAGGGATTATGGTCGGGTGATCTTGCAGGCCAGTCTACCGGTCCACCTCGACCTATCCACCGATTCGTGTATGCAGCATTAAGGTGTGCTCGCACAACATGGCTGAAATGTGCTGGAGCGCCATCATGCATGAACCACATATTAGATCTTATCAAAAGAGGAACATCTACCAGTAATTCTGGCAATGCATTCTGCAGAAACAAAAGATACTTTCGCCCAGTCAATCGTGGCGGCAACACATAAGGGCCAATTAAGTTATTTTCGACAATTCCACACCAAATGTTCACGGAGAAACGCTCTTGATGCGCTCGAGCTCTGATAACATGCGGGTTAGCGTCTGCCCAATGGTGCTGGTTGTGAGTATTTACGATTCCTGTCCGGGTGAAGGTTGCTTCGTCCGTGAAAAGTATCTGGCTGAGACAACTAGGGTCTGCAGCATGACGACGTTGTATCCATTGGCAAAATCGTTGTCGGTGTGGATAGTCCGTTGGGTTCAGTGCCTGAACCGGTTGCAGGTGGTATGGATGCAAAAGCTGACGGTGAAGAATGCGCCAAACAGATGTGTGAGGAATGTGTACCATGGAAGAAATACGACGGGTGCTTGTCTGTGGTTCATCATGTATGATGTCAATTTTCACATCCTCCTCATCCGGAGTATGTGCTACAGGCCGCCCTTGTTCTGTTTGACGGCCAAAGGAACCACGCTCCTCAAATGTCTGTCGACAGATACAAATGTTCGGTTATTTGGCAAACGTATATTCGGAAAGCGTTCTTGGTAGAGTCTTCTTCTTCCACAGCATTTCCGTCCGCAAGACCATACATTAGGTGCATGTCAGTGTATTCTGCACTGGAATACGTGTACATGACTTTTTTTTACGTAAATCGTAATGCGTATGTCAAAGCACACAAACGTTCTGAAATTGATATTCCTAGTGGATGTCCAGTAGTGAAACTACAGTAATGGAAACAACCGTACACAACTAATGGAACAACCCTAAAGTAGGTTTAAATGGAACAAACCACTCAACCTAGTGTTGGGTAGAAACGCTGGAACTGCTAAAATATCGTCCGCTAACTACCGTGCTTCCCTACTGTATGATATTGGATTACTCGCAAACAAATCGTTTCCAGACAAAGTGCTATAGAACATTTTAGTCTTCTTTTGACCTGAAGAATATGTCACTAAATTTATTGTACATAATTTTGAAACACCCTGTAGAAGATTATCAGGTTTGGAAAGTTATTAAACACAAACTTTCTTACCAAAATGTATTTGAGCGCAAATTCCAAGTGGAGTCCTTACTTCCTTTACAGTAGTTGTATTATCCTATAACGAAAAAACAATAATGGACATCGGTGAATATTATAAAGGAAGTTGATATACAGTTGATATGTAAATCAATATCTATAAATCATTGTGCTACTATATAAAACAGACAAAACGTCTCGACACACCCTTAGCAGAGGTTATATGGCAGTCCCGCTCGCGTGATCCCAACGTGGGAAGAGAAAATAGGATGGCGACAGAACACACTGTTTCGCAACCATATACGAGCGTATGTGCTGAGTCTTACAAAAGAGTTTAATTATGAGATGTTCAGTGACGTGTGTTCATTTGAAAAGACAAATAAGAGACTACTTTATAGTTCACCTAACTTCTCTAATTTTTTTTCGACGATCCCGTGTTCATTTAATGTACGAGAGCATATTGAAAAGTAATGCCTCTATGGCTGTAACTTTTTTTTTTAACCGATTTTCAAAATTCTTTTTGTATCTGTTACTTACATTTGTCCTCTATGTAATGCACTATTCACTTTTCGACATAGTCCCCATCCTTTTCCACGCATTGCGCCAACGCGTGACTAGACGGGTAAACCCGTCGGAGAGGAATTCCGGGTTGTTGTCGACACCAGGTGTGACGGCAGGTTTCACCTCGTCATCAAAACGCCACTCATGCCCCTTAAGGTGCTCTTTCCTCTTTGGGAAGTGGTGAAAGTCGCAAGGTGCAAAGTCTTTCATTTTTGAACTGCAGTTTTTCATTTTTGAACTGCAGTTTTTCATTTTTGAACTGTAAACGCTGCAACCCCCTCTGATGTGTGGCGATCATGTGCGGACGGGCGTTATCGTGCTGCAGAAGAGGATCCAAAGCTGCCATTCAATCCTCGTGTCGACGTCTACCCCGGAATTCCTCTCCGACGGGTTCACCTAACTAGTCCACGCGTTGATGTAATGCGTGGAAAGGAATGGGGACTATGTCGAAAAGTGAATAGTGCATTACATAGAGGACAAATGTAAGTATCAGATATAAAAAGAATTTTGAAAATCGGTTAAAAAATAAAAAAGTTACAGCCATGGAGGCATTACTTTTCAATATGCCCCCGTATTATCCTCCCTTGCCTTTTCCTCCCCCCTCCAATTTTTATTCCTTGTGAATGCTATATAATAATAATAATAATAATAATAATAATAATAATAATCCTCGTGTGGTCCTACGTCCACGTAGTGCGAGGGGGGCAACAGGGGGTGGGGTGATTGCCCTGGTCACCAGGTCTGATCTACCCTACCCTTACATTAATTTGAGGGTCCAGATTACCCAGTAGGGCTGATGACTGATTACTTTAGCCAATGGCCTGCTGATGATGAGATGGCTAACAGGACCACTCATACTGATGATCACTATGATTGGTGCTGGTGCGTTATTTGATACCGGCTCGGACATTACCCGGGTTACCAAGGTCCGCGCGCTCGTTCGAAAAATGTCACAATCTCCCTGGGCTACTGGTGGCGAAAGGAGCACCAGTCCCTGTTCGGCTACTGCAATGTCACAACCTGTCCCTAGTGTTTCAAGAGCTGCTTTGGCCTCGACCACTAAGGCAGGCAAGCCACGCCAAAGCATGAAAGGGATCAAGGACAAATCATTTTAGCATGTGAGCCTTTTACGCAGTCACTGTATTGGAAACTGACACTACAGCTTGCAGACAACACATATAACGTTTTTAAAGAGACATATCCTCACATCATAGTCACTGAACAAAGCATAACAGATCAGTGTCGCACAATTGTTAAGAACAATTTAATACCCTTACCCACACGACAGAAAATAAAGCAAGAAGTTGCGCAACAACTAAAAGAACACGAACCATCTACACAAACCGGCACTGAACGCACAGTCTCAAACACAAACACCGACATCACTAATGAACTTGAAGAACACACACTCAATACTGAACTCCATCATTATATTCTTCCACACCACAAAATGAATACCAAACTTATTGAAACATTAAATGACACCCTGCAAAGATACCTTACAGTTTACACGGGAACAGATCCCACACAAAGACCAGATACAACAAATATAAACAGCAAAACAGGGGCAATTTTATTTTACATGAACGCTTTCATCTTACCACAGTACATTGTAGAAAATCTATCTTTAGAATACATACACATTCTCATTTACACTGGGGCTTTACAGTTATATCCACACTGGGAAAGAAACCAATTCATAAACACACCAAAAATTATACACCCAAAAGACACCGAAATGGCAAAAGCGGATTGAGTCGGATATTGACGAAATCCGCAAGCAATTAGGTAGACATACCCAGAACAATGAAAACAACAGTTCATCAAAGCAGAATAAACGCCTCAGCCAGCTATTTAAGAAAATTATAACACACACCAGACATGAGCCACACTATTAACAGATTACAGACTATATGGACACCTTAAAACAAAAGTTAGTTGCAAAAACACAACGCCTGGAGACATTCAAAACATGCGCTCTTCGCAAACAACAGAATAAGTTATTCGCAAACAATGAGTTATCCTATAAGCAGTTAAACAAAGAATATGCACACACACAAAACACTGGTCTGGCAACACAAACAGCACTCCAACATTATTGGTCGTCTCAGTTGAACATAATAGGGAAGCTAGCTGGATCAGGGAAGAGGAGCAATCAGCTCCAACTACCAAACATGCCTTATACTGACATAACACCAGATGAACTCTCACAAGTCATTAAACGGAATCACAATTGGTGTAGACAGGATTCAGAACTTCTGGTATAAGCGCTTCACCTGTTTGCATCTGATCTTTGCAAAACAGATTCCCAACACTTTGCACACATCAGACATTTCCATATTTCCTCACACAAGGTTAGGAACATGATACCAAAGTAACATAACACTACAGATCCTGCACAATATAGATCTATCACATGCCTGCCTACACTTTACAGAATAATAACTGCCTGAATCGCAAACAAAATTTACATACAAATGGACACAAACATTCTCACTGAGCAACAAAAGGGATGCCGTAGAAATCACATGGATTGTAAGGAGCAACTCCGAGTAGACAGTGTGGTCCTACGGCACACTCACAATAAACATCGACACCTCCGTGCAGCCTACACTGATTACAAAAAGACCTTTAATAATGTCCCACACTCATGGCTTTTATACAGGGTAAAAATTAATTCCACTGCCAAACTTGGAGAGGTAGTAGGGATAGTCGAAACAAACAACTTTTCTTTATACCACTTTTGCGAGAAAAATTTATTTACCAACACAGAACAATTACAGCAGAACTCCAAGACATGTGTGAACAGGACGCGTGGAAGAGGAGATAATGCAACGGAGTGCGGAGGATCCCTCAACAAGCACCCGTGCAGTCGCACAATTGTCTGGAACGTCATGCATGACAATGGGCAACATCCATACCACAAACAGACTACCAAATACGTGTGCACTTTTCCGACTGGTATCTTCGGAAATGTTGCCATCAATTCCGCGTTTGGTGAACTTGTTTTGTTTTCTGATGAAGCACAGTTCACCAAGGATTGTCTCTTGAATTGCCACAACCGCCATGTGTGGAACGACACAAACACTTTGAACAACCGCTGTAACTCTTCTGTGTTGGTACATAAATTTTTCTTGTGGTATAAAGAAAAGTTGTTTTTTTTCGACTATCCCTACTACCTCTCCAAGTTTGGCAGTGGAATTAATTTTCATCCTGTATTTACGATTATATAAAATAAACCTAAACTTGTTACATTTTTAGAAAGTACAGTCATCAAAGGGAAATAATCCACACTTGAATTTTACTCTAAGTTTTACCGTTTCAATATTAATTTATTTTTAATAATTTAATATTACATTTAGAGTTAACATTATTAAGATTGTTAAATTTAAATTATTAAAATTAAAAAAGCTATTAAAACAACACATTAGCATGAAATGTAATATTAAGTATTAAACACGTGTGGATTATTTCCTTTTGTTGACTGTACAATGCTGCATTGGAGAACTACAATACACCTCACACTCAACACTGTAACCATCACTTCTGAGAAAATACAGATAAACCGAGGCATTTTCCAGGGTGACTCATTGAGCCCACTCTTATTTTGTCTTGTTTTAAATGCACTTTCAAACAGACTGAACAGCACAACTTAACGGCTACACGATTAAACACAATAAAAGCTGCAACTGCAAGCTTTCACACTTACTCTACTTGGGCGACATGAAAATCTACGCCTCCACACAAACACATTTGCACCAGTTACTCGACGTTACACAAACTTTTTCAAAAGACATACCATGCAATTTGGATTGGACAAATGCAAAACCATTCACATTGAAAATGGAGTACTCAGGGAAGGGGCTTCACATTAAAAGAAGCAGATCACATTGCTGCTATGAAAAATGACGAATTTTACAAATATCTAGGATTTAAACAAGCTAAGCTCCTGGAGCACAAACACATAAAGAATACACTCACTAAACAATATCTTCATAAGCTAGAGACAATACTTAAAACATTTAAATACCAGAAATTTATTCAAGGTTATCAATACTTATGCCACTCCAATACTCTCGTACTCCTTTGGAGTCATGCAGTAGACACAAACAGATCTTGAGGGACTTGAAATGAAACAACGTAAACTGCTTACAAAGCACAGAAAGCACCATCCACAGACAGCTATTGAAAGGCTCACCCTGCCTCGTTCAGATTAAGGCCCAGGTCTTAGTCTAATTCATATAATAGATCTACACCAGAAACAGACTCAGTCACTCAGAGAATTCTTTTACCTTAAGCAACACACGTAACCATTACACAAAGCAGTCTGTATGGCTGATACAAAATACACACCTCTGAATCTGAGCAGTATGCAGAACACCCATAACATTCCTACAACATGCACTAAACTTCAATCATGGCTCGGAAAGCAACTTCACGGTAGACATCCTTCTGACCTCAACCAGCCTCACGTCAACAAAAAAAGCGTCGAACTTTTGGTTGAGTGAAAGGAGTCTCTTTAGGGAAACTGAATGAACCATGATTGCCATACAAGACCAGGTTATTAACACTAAAAGCTGCAGAAAACATATTATCAAAGATTCGACTGATGGGTCTTGTAGGAAATGCTATATCTCAGGGTAAACTATCCAATTGCAAAATACTCGCACAGACAGATTTGCTGACACAGACATAACCAGGTAGCCAACATCGTACATCATCATCTAGCTAAGATACACAAGCTTAGGGACATCCATACTCCATACTAAACTATATTTTGAGAGAGTTATAATCACTGAAAAAAATATCCCTCATAACAAACTAGACATTACACTAGTAGATAAGCAAAACAGAGACCTACAAATTGATATCTCCATTCCAACAAACACAATTTACAAAAGACATACACTGACAAAATCACTGAATATACAAATCTTGCCCACGAAATAAAACGCCTTTGGGGAGTTAACAAAGTACACATTGTTCCTATCGTTCTTTCTGTCACTGGGGTTATTCCACAATCACTACACAAAATCCTGTCAACATTAAATTTAAACCTACATTTATACAAAACCTACAGAAAGCCACAATTCTAAACACCTGTCCTACACCTAAACATCAATAAGGAAATTCCTACACCTAAACATCAATACTTCCACGTGAGCGTAATTTTTCACTTCGTTACATTTGAGTCCCTTGGGCTTGGCCCTCTCTTGGGCCTGCCTCTGGGACTTGGCCTCAGGACTTGATCCAATTTGGTTTCCCCAAACAATAATAATAATAATGTAACAACAACCGGGAGAAGGAAACCACCAGATAAGCTGGCAGGCCAGGACCCGATGTTGTCCTCCAACAGGTGAAAAGCCCAAAACGGGGTTAATGTGAATATTATAAAACGACCAAGTAAAAAAATGAAATAGGGCAAGAAAAGCAAAAAAAATGAATAAGAGAGGTAGTAAGATAAATAAAATAAAAGAAGAGAGAAAAATTGTAATAGTAAATAGTGAAACGGTGAAAACATGAGTCGTGAAAGGAAAAAAAAAAAGGTAATAATGACAGAGTTGCTGCCGCAAAGGAAAGCTCGACCGGATGAACCGGGGAAAGAAACCTGTTGCGACAAACAACGATTGAACTAAAAAGGAACAACAGAAAAAATCAAATGAAGTAAACAAAGGGCAAGAGAAAACAAACACACCAAACAGAGAAGACAAAGCAAAAGTGAAGAGAAAAGGAAAAATAAGGTAATAACATAAAGTGAAATAAAGTAAAGAGCAGCGGCTAGGTCCCGAAGAGGGAACCGCATTTGTCATAAAAAATATCCGGTTGGGGGAAATTTTTATTTATAATGTCGACCAATTTGTAGGCGGATCAAGGTTCATCGCATTAGTCTTTCTAGTGCCCAGAAAAATCATGGGCTGATAAGTTCTAATAGAATTTCGGACCCGAAACCCGATTAGGTCCAGAGTTCGCCTAACCTAATACCTAAAGATTTAAAAATACTTTACTAAATCATGAGTGCCTAACCTAATCGGAAATTAATTGTGGGAATATCTCCCAGTGAGTATGGTGCATGAATGCTTCTAAAGATGGAACGACACCATGCTAGGATGCATGTAAAATTAGCATATTGCCAAAAGCAAGCCACTTTTTTCCACATAAGAGAATGGCGCTCAAAATTTAAGAAATCAAAAAATAACTTAAATTTTCGTGAAAAAGATAGGTGACGTAACGTCTGCTTGTTCTGATAAGCACTGCTGTGGAAAGTTACGTTAGGCTTATGCTCGTATTTCGTTTGTTACAATGAACCCTCCTATTAAATTTCCGTCCAAAACTGACCAACGAGCGGTAATAATGTTTCTGACAGCTGAGGACATTTCAACAGTTGACATTCATGCTCGGATGTTGAATGTTTACGGAGAAGCATGTGTCTGGAAAGCAACTGTGGCGCTTTGGGCCAAAATGTTCCAAGTTGGCCGTGTGGAAACGGCTGATAATCCACGTCCGGGCCAAGCAAACATGGTCATCACCGATCTGTTGAAGACAGACATGGATAAGTCAATTCGTTGAGGATAGGTTGATCAGCATACGGTCTCTTGCGAAGGATCACAACGTCAGTATTGGTTCCGCAAATGCTGTAATGAAAAGCCTTGGATATGGCAAGGTCTGCTGTCAGTGGGTACCCCGAATGCTCACGAAAGAAGCGTTACAGTCGTGAGGGGGAAGCGTTTTTGAAGATGATTATCGCGGTAGAGAGACCTAGTGCCATTATTGGGAACCCTCCGGGATCGTCACCACGGCCCAAAAGATTCAAATCGCAAAGTTCGGCAGGGAAGGTTATGCGTACGTGTTTCTTTGATTCCGATGGTCTTCTGCTTTTGCAATTATAATGCTATCGCATACACAAAGACAGTGCATAACTTGCGTCAAGCTGTGAAAAACAAGCGTCCTGGTAAGCTCAGTGATGAGGTGATCCTCCTCCAGGACAATGCTAGGTCACATGTTGCGAGACTGGTGCAGGAAGCAATATCCAAAATGCGGTGGCAAGTTTTGCCACACCTTCCTTATAGCCCGGACTTCTCACCATGTTATTTTCACGTGTTTGGTCCTTTACAGAGGATTCGCCAATGATGAGGAGGTTAAGGACTCTGTTCGGGCATGGTTCAGAGAGCAGGAGCAAACATACTTTTCTGCGGACGGTATTAGCCGATTGATGGCCCAGTGGGAGTCCTGTATTGCGCAAGGTGGAGATTTTTTTTAGGACTGCGCGTCTATAATAGTGACTACAAGATGTTCTTCCTGCATATAAACAAAGGTAAATATTAATACTTTCATTTAATCCGTCTCAGTGCCCTTTGAATCACTTTCATTTGAACAGGCCTTATATAATAAAAAAAAAATTTACTTTCTTATGAATTATTCAGAAATAAAATATTGCTGAAGTTTTATGATGCTTCGAAACGATGTTAGCTTTCCAATGATTTATAAATTTCTTATGATTTTTTTGGCTTTTAAACTATTTAGTCTTGTCTAGGAAATATCAATTTTAATTTTAATATCTTATTTTTAACCATCTCAAACTTTTTCAGTTTTTACTGATATCGGCATACTGTAGCGTAGACAGTGATGAACTTTATATTTCTTGTCAAAGATTGCACAAAAACGATTTAAGAATCTTAATCGCAGAAAGTTTTCTGCAAATTAAAATAGTGAAATATGTAAATAATCAGTTAATGTTTTTCTAGAAAAGGTAAATGCCCAAATATTAGGCTGTTTGCGTCAAGGCTCTGTTTTCCGTATGTTAGCTGTCCGATATTTATGTACGCTTAACGGATGTGTAAGTCTATCGAACTTAACGATCAATACAAAAAAGCGGAGCCGATCACAGTTAACCCGTTAGAGATGTCCTAGTCTTCTGCTCCCCTGTTAATCCCGTCAGCACCATTTTGTTTCGCCGCTTCGAAGCTCACTCCTGCAGCTCCAAGTCACTTCGAAGCGTTAAAACAAATTAATAAATTATATACAGGGTGTCTCATAATTCATTGTACAAACTTGTAGGGGAGTTAGTATGGGTGATACTAAGCAAAAAAGTTCATATGAACATGGGTCCGAATTTGAACGATAACTGAGATATGAACAGAAATAAAAATGCCTAATAACCATGAGCGAGACAACGAAGAAAAAGATTTCGCTTCACCAGCCACGAAACTCGAAAGCAAGGCAACACCTTTTCTTTTGTTCAAATTCTAAGCTTAAAGTAGCGAGCAGCTTCTTTGCGCAACGACTTTTTTTATGCGCGATGTTAACTTTAGATTTCTACGAAACAAATGTAACGAGCAGCCTAACATATTAGAAAACAGCATGGCGCAAACAGCCCGTTTCCTTGAGAAAATAAATTGGAATGGCGGAATGGTATATCACGCACAGGCCTACCACGAAATGATACGAAATCAAAAAATTATATTTTTCAATAAGAGGTTCATTTCGTTTTTTATTTGTTTGGGATGAATAAATGAATGCTTTTGCCATTTCTTCATTTTTACCATAAAAATTAATTTCTTTAAAAGACTTAGCTCATTTCCATAAAAAAATATATCAATGCATAGTTTAAGGAGCCCTCTAAGTATGAATTACTTAAAAAACTGTTAGTGGGGGAGGGTCTGGGGGGGAGGGGATAGTTAATAACTCCAAAACGGCTCATCACAGCCAAACAAGTCATTTAGAAAAAATTAATATCTCTGAAAAGGCTTAGCCAATTTTTAAGTCGATTTCAACCAAAAAAAAAGTGAGTTTCTGAAACGAACACACAGGCCATCTCTTATAGAGTGGTAGGCCAATAAATTATAATCAACTAAACCTTAATTAAAGAATAAATCATAAGATGTTCAGTGAGGGTTTTAAGGTACGCCAACCTCAGATGTTCAAATTAATGATGAAAAATAAAAGAGAAAGTTTCTTGATTCGCATCCAGGCTGCGGAATTTTCTTTCTTATTTTTCATCATAAACCTTAATTATTTGAATCACAACTATGAGAAGGTACCAGGGACTTCAGTGTAATTTTTTAGATGAAAGGAGGAAACTGGTCTATGTCTCGAGAAAATTCTTAGCCAATTGTGTTTTAATTTGAAATTTTTGATAACTCTCTCTGACAATAAAGCAGTCAAACTACAAAATTCGTATGCAGTATATTTTATACATTGCAGATCATGACCCTCTTAAAGAATAATAAAAAATTACAAGAACAAATTACATTATTTTACCTGTTCTCCCTCTAATTTTACACAAGACGTTTACCATGCTTTTGTTACATAAAATTTTTCATACTCTTCATTTTACAAGCTTCACGTTAAATGATACATAATTAACGAAATTCGTTATACATGGCCTTCTCAAAAAAACAATGCTAATAATAACAAGTTAAGAGGAAAAAGGTTTTATCAAACCAAGCTTTTATAATGTTTTATTTAGTGGCAACAATACAGCTTAATTTTGCAACAATAAACAATAGACAAATTTACTCTCGCCTTAACGAAATGTCCAATTGTTACAACAATCAATTCGTAGTAATGAGTTAGTACCATTAGAACACGAACCAATGAACCGATTTGAAAATTTTTTTCTTTATCATAAATTGTCATCGATTCTGCATAAGTGTGTCAAATTGCAGCTCCCTAGCTTGTCGGAAAGTTGGTTTAATATTGATTACAAGATTTGACCTAAACAACTAACACAGCAAAGTTAATAAAAGCTTATAAAAAATATATTATGAGATAAGGTTATATTATCTTACCTCGTCTCCTTCTAATTCTAGATCGGGGAGCGTATTAGATATATCCCATAAATCTGTTACATTAATCCTATATTGCCCAAACATAGTATCAAACGTCCAGCACTTTACACTTTGTCCTCTGTACATTGGTATGTCCGCAATTTTTGTTGTTTGCCCATTACATATGTGTAGAGGTGGCCACTTAATAACACTAAAGTCGTCCTCTTTTTGTTCGGAGAGAGTAGTTACAGGCTCCGACTGAAGATACCTGATGCGATCTAAAATTTGGTATAAGGCTGCATAGAAACTCAACAAAAGAATGGCACACCATATTAATTTCTTCAATAGGCTATTATTTTCAAAAATGAAATACATCTTAAAAAGGGCATTTCGCTTTTCTTCTTCTTCAGCTAAGTATTCCTTAGCAATTGTGCGAATTCGCTTAGCCAAATAATCAACATGGTCTTTCTTAGGTGCGCTCATCTTGAGAGTCTGTTGAGGTTTAAACAAAATTTGATCAATTAAGGTCACAAGAATTTATGCAGCTTTTTTAAATTGCTAAATATTCCTCTTTCAAATATTATTTAGCATGCAGATTCTCAAATGTTACCATCGAGGCAATTATCGTTGGATCCCTAGGTTCCAATGATTCAGGAACCAAGAAAACGGTCAACGACAAATTGCTAAAGAATATGTGCTCACGTATATGTCTTGTATTATTTAAAAAACTTTACGTGAGTGATACTATTAAACTCGTACGCGATATCTACGATGAGTACATTATTGGCCAGATAGTGTGAAGCGGTTCCTTGTTTCACTTACATATATAGTCTTTCATGTTTTTCTTATTTTTTTAAATATTTATTTACATCTTCTTAACATATATTTACAATTGACTAATGGTTTTCAGTATATAAATATTTAACTTGAAGAGACCCGAGATATAGATTATAAGAATGAGGCGGGATTATCTCATCTTCCAAATCAAAATTTATATATCACAGCACTCTTATTTATTGACGTCAGGGATGGTGAACATTAAACACTACTAATTTTTAAGGGGCCGAACCTACCGATGCTAGGAAGCCAATGGAGGAAAAGAACGGCCTGCTCTTCAACGCCCATATCTTGAGAAGGCAATTTCCCATCCCATAGGGCAGGTGCTTTAAGGAAATATGATTAGGGCAGTATCTCTCCTTGCTACGATAAGAGATAGCCGATGCGGGTTTATCAGCTTTATGTCTTAACGAAAGAAAAAAGGGAGCAAGTGTTTGTCAGTTATGTGGACGCTTACCATGAAGCAGCTAATGTCAATAATGGCTCGAAGAACGGGTCAGTGTTGAAGCTCCCCGTAGATTATTTCCTTTACAGACATGGGAATGCTTTAATGTTTTTTTTAGAACGCATCTTCCTTAGAGCAAACTTCAATTCATTGAATTAAAATTTGTCTATGTTTTTCAAATAAAAGATATTCAGCTTTTTTTGCAAATTATAATATTAATATTTTGAGAGAATGGGGAATTTATCATGATTACTGCCATTTATACTGAAATTAGATTTGCTAAACCCAGCGATGGTCTATCTCTTTTTTTCTTTTTACAGGGTGTCCCACAAAGAACTCCCTGATTTTAAGAATAAATAGCTCGGAAAGGGAGATCGATAGAAGAGTGAACAAGTGGTATGATTATTTTGAAAGCCGTAAAAATATGATACGGAAGTTTTAAAATTAGTTTCATATTAGTTACAAATGTTATGCCAGATTACAATTGATACGATCCAAATTTTGAAGATCGATAAAACTTGATACGAATATGTATTAATTCACATATTACTTAGGATCAGAAAATAATTCGCCACGTTGACATATTTAGAATTTAAATATCTATTTATACTGTATTGAACATCTACATTATGAAATGCGATCGAAATGCCTAATGAGATGCAATAAGCTTATTTTAACCACTACGAAATTTTTTAATTCAATATAATGCAGTATCTGTTTCGTGATCAATGCGACTCTAACGTGCCCTTTATAAATTTGGAGAACTCACAGAATTTTATTTGACCTATCAAAAAACTGTTTTGTCATTTTTTATTAATTTTAATACCAGATTTTGCAATATGACCAAGGATTTAGTTTTTATAAAATAACCTCTTATTTTACCAACTGAGATAAACAAAAG
>JAHWFO010092368.1:123380-152967 GCA_023313115.1 Rhysida immarginata
TTAAAAGCGAATAAAAAGAAACCGAAATTTGGTTAATGAAATGAATGCTTATTCAGTTTGTTTTTAACGTCACTGAAAAGTCACCTGACAATCTTATTCCAAGCAACAGTGTAACATTCATTGTTGGAAACAATCAGAGGGGGAGGTTAAACAGCGCCATGGCAAAATTGAGAAATGCCAAAAGCAACAATGGAAATTATTCAGTAAAACAGGCCTGTAATAATAAAGAAGATCATGGATAAATAAACAAAACTCTTCTGCAAATTCATGCCTTTTCATTATTGTAATATCAGCAACGAAAAAATTAAAGGAAAAAAAGAATAGGAGTCGGAAAAAAAAAAGCTAGGGAAGAGTGAAGACATGGGCTACACTTATTGGCCTTCCACCATATCTGATATTTTAGAAGATAGCGGTTGTCCGGACATTTTTAAGAAACTTAGATTATTATTAAAGTTATAATATAATGGAATTCTGTTAACTACTCTTTGAAGAAACGGGGTAATTCGCTAATGAACCTGGGTTTAGATACTTTTTCGAAAGATGGTAAATTTTATTATTTTCCTCATCGCCTAGTTTGCTGAAATAAGGAATTCTAGGCCTTTTCCCGGGAGGATTTTTCAACTTCGAGATAAATTTTGGAACAAAGCTTCGCCCTTTTTATCTTCGATGTGTCTCCAGCACATAAATCCTTCCAAAACTTTGATTTAAAAACTTCATATCATCACCGTCCAATACAAGTTTGATTCCAAAGCTATTGTCACAAGGAAAAGAGAATAGTCAGATATGTCCAATAAGATTCAATCAAGCAAAAATTTAGCAGATGATACATTCGATAAATACTGTATTTGCATTATGCCATTTCGATACAGTTAAATGGAAAATAATTTTAATTGTTGATTCTGAAGTTCTTTTCATTATTATGTTTATCATGCATCAATGAGGAAATGAAATCGGAATTTAAAGTAAATATTAAGTTGTAATGGAAATGATTGTGTTTGATTAAAATAGAAATAGTTTCAGATAAAAATGAAAGAATGTTATACTTTTTAACTTTTCACTTAAAAACCAGCAATATACGAAGAATTGTTGAAAATTCAATAAACCAAAAATAATTGCGTTTAACTATGAGCCGGAAGAAACCTGTCAACTCAATAGGAACAGTTTATGAATTATGAGAATTATCCTCACAAAGACTAACAAACGCTCGTGCACAAATATAATATTCGAAAAGAAAACATGCTTAAACTGGTGGGAAACAACTAGATATGGGTGACATATTCACTCCACATGACATATGCTTAGCAAACATTCCCATTCTGGATTTCATTGAAGCATCACTGTTCACATTTTTAAGATAACAAAATTTATTATGTTTTCTCTTGGTGTTCAAAATTAAGAAAACTTTAGGTTTAGTTTAAGTTGTTTAATGATTAGAAGGATAAATTAATCAATACATTTGCATAAAATGTTGACAGATATAAGTGCATTGGGGAAGAGGAGCATTTTTCTCAATTTTTATTTTTGAGCCAAATGATACTAAAATAAAATATTTCAGAAAGAGAAATAATGCTTAACCTGATTTTCCATTCCTGATTAATTCAGTTTATATGAATAGGTTGCTAAAATGTGTTTGATGGATCTTTTAATGACTTTAATATTAATCGTAGTAATTAAAATGAACTGAAAGAAAAGAAAGAAACTTGTTTCAGGCTGTTTATGTTTTCTTAAACAACTTTTGTTTAACTTGAAGAAAAAATTTGTTAACATTTTCTTAGTACATAATCCTCTTTTACTCAGAGAAGACACAATTATTTTTGTCATTTAAACTATGATAATATTAGCACTTTAGAAATTCCGCGACGATAATGTTTGAATGCTTAAGCGCATGTTCGGGTGAGGAGAGTAGGCTTGCATCGTGATGTATTTTTAAAAAAAAAAATAACAATTTTATACCTAAATATTAAAAAAATAATATTTCCAGCTACATCATACTACATTTCATTTTACAAAACATTGTTTTGAATTCAGCTTTGTTCTCGTCAATAGATACTGCGTTTAGCACAAGTAACAAGAAAAGATAGTTAAAAAAGTTACAATACCAAATTCCATAAAACTTGGGACAATATGAAAAAAGCAAATAAAACATGATCGATTATATATATATTAGAAAAATTAAAAATAATAAATGCGTTTATAAAATATGTACAATTTATAAATGCCGATCCCTTTTTTTGGTCATATATAACATTTTTAAAGAAATTGCCAATAGCAACTTGCACCATAATATTGGGACGGAAGAAAAAGAACGCACTAGAAGCCATAGAAGTGACATAAAAATTCCCGAAACTGTTGGAGAAAATTACTTTTCTCTCTTTAAATGCTAACTGCAATGTGTGGATAGTCATTTACATGACAACATGGGTCGAGACAGGGCAGTGCGTTGTAGGATATGTGCAATAGAATAAGCCAACAATTCGGAAACAACTAATCTCGGCACGAAATAGCCAGGAATCTTTGATATACATCATCTACAGTTCATAATATTACTAATAGGTACAGGACGAGAGGAAATACCGCCATTTGTAAAGGGAAAGGGCGAAGACCAATTCTGACTCCGCGTGATCTTCGAGTTTTCAGAGGTCATTGCATGAAAATTAGACAGAAATTGCGGAATGGGCTCGAGGATTCTATCAAAATCTTTTATCGTTGAATACCGTTCGCCACTAGATCACAAAACATTAATTCTTTCTAAAAAAATTCTCATCTTTCTTCACGTGTTCTTTTGACGTAGAACTACGTCTATCAGGGGTGCAGCCGGAGAAAAATTCAAACGCGATTTTTCGTTCAAAAAGTGATGTACATATCTTTCTATCACTATATCCTACTACTATGGTCATTATCGCGTTGGAAAGAGGAAGGTTGAGTCTTGAATAATAAGCAAAATATTCACCAAATGAGCCACTGGACCAAAAGTTACAGCAAGTTAAATTTAAGTGAATTTTATGCTCGCCATCATAATAACGGATTGGCGCTGCTGCAGCATATACGTGTGCGGCGTGTATTGGAACTAATTGGAGCTAACCATGGCCTACGAGAAAAGGCCTGTGCATTTAATATAAAGAAGGCCTGTACATTAGGTATAAAAACATGGAAACACGAGCGTTTTAAGATAATATCATGAAATCTTGTCATCTGCCGGCGAAATCAGTACATCATCATTTATATAAAATCAGCGGCGATGGACGTTGTCACAACAAAGAAAAAATCTAACAATGGGTTATTTCCCGATTATACAAACGGGTGGGTTCGCTTCTAGTTTTCTACGAGTGGTAAATACGCCATCCCGTTTGGATATTTATATAACCGTATTCATTCGTTTTTTCGCCAATAATCAGCAGGTTTTGAGCATTGTTATGAGGCTACAACAATGGTATTCAAAATTTACCACGCGAAACTCATTTTCATGCAACAATTCATGCAACAATGCGTTTTTTGCGGACAAAAAAAAATTTTTTTAGTAATAGTAATTAAAAATATGTTGTAAAATAATAAAATATATATTATTTTAAGCAGATTAATTATTTTAAGAAATGAACTTTGAATTTTGTTAATTTCTTAAAACAAAGCAATAAATCTGACTAAAATAATATATGTTTTCAAACATGTTGGCCTTTAATTTAGTTTACTTTATATATTAATTTTTTTTAATTTTGTTCTTTTTTCTCCAAAAAATACACACTAACGGTAACCAATAATAACATACAGTAGTAGTTCTACGTCTTAAAAACCCGCGGCTTTGGCAGTCACTAGAGCCTCCGTCAATTTTTTTCTGGATATTAACTCACAGAAATTGTAACATTTCATCAAAAAAAGAGCCTGAGCAACGCCGGGTAAAACAGCTAGTATATATACAGGGTGGTCCATAAGTCTGTCCCCCTCTTTTATTTTTTGAACCGAAGCAGATATGTGAATTTTGATGAATCCAATGAATAGGAAGTTGTGGGTGGCCTATCCCATGGTGCACTTTTCATCATCCCAAATATGCAAATTAGGACACATTCAAAATTTATCTCAAAAACCGTAAGGGATAGAGAAAAAACCCAATTGCATAAAAAAGCAAACAAAACAAAAAAATCATCCAAATCGGACCAACGGTTCCCCAAAAAAAGTTAATTGCAAATGCTAATTGGCACCCACATTGCATTTGCATCTTCCTGTCCCCCCCTGTTGGGTTTTATTCACTAGCCCTTTAAATGCTGAAGCTTTTTGATGAATGGGGAAGAAACTGCCAATCAGGTCTGAAAAATGGCAGAATACAGTAGAGAAGAAATGGCTGATATGGTTTTATGTTTTGGATTCGCACATAATTACAAAAGTGCAGCCAGGGAATACCAAGTTAGATATCCCAATGGTAGAGCTCCACTTCTAAGACAATTCGCCAGGTTGTTCAACGATTTCAGAAAACAGAAAGTGTCTGTCATCAGACCCGGCAAGGTAGACCAACAACTGCCACATCAGAGGACTCCAGTACAGCCATTTTAGCTGCTGTTTATGCTAATCCTCATTGTAGTACTCGATCAGTTGCTGAAGAAGCTGGCTGCAGTCATCAATCAGTATTAAGATTACTTCATATGCATGGATTCCACCCTTATCATGTCCACTGCCACCAAGGATTGAAGCCAACAGACTACGATTTTCGTCTTAAGTTCTGCAATTGGCTGCTAAATCGCATCGACGATGACCCGGGCTTTCTCAATTGGGTTTTGTGGTCAGACAAAGCCAGCTTCTCTCGAGATGGTCTGGTTAATAAACACAATCTCCATTATTGAGCAACAGAAAAACCTAGTTGGTTACGAGAAGCTGTGCACCAGGTGAATTGGAGAGCGAATGTCTGGTGTGGAATCATCAATGGTGGATTGGTTGGTCCATTGTTCTACGAAGGGACGTTGACAGCTGCACGATACAGAGACATGATAATAAATGTTGTAGTGGCAGAATTTGCAGATGAGCTTCCTTTAGCATCACTTCGAAGAGTATGGTATCAACATGATGGGGCTCCAGCCCATTCAGCGGCAGCTACTTGTGATCATCTCGATGCAATGTTTCCAGGTCAGTAGATCGGCGGGGGTGGCCCAATTCATTGGCCTGCACGCTCACCAGATCTTTACCCTAATGACTTCTTTTTTTGGGGGTTACCTTAAGGACAATGTTTATGCAACTCAGCCAACTTCTATGCTGGATTTGCAACAGAGAATTCAGACTGCCTGCCAATCCATTACATCTGATATGGTAGCAAGAGTGATGGCATCTTTGAAACTACGTGGAAATATTATTGGGTGGAAAATATTTGGCAAAAATTTAAAGGGTGGTAGAGGGGCCGAAAATAAGCATTTTCCTTCATTGAACGTGTGTCCGGAAATGAGGCGTTGAAGCGCGGCAAACGATGATGTCTGTGAGTAAAGGCGTCATTTCCCCTCTGGGATTTAAACACCATGTAACGCTTTACAAACGCAGAGGTTGTAAATATCCATAACTTAACCTAACCTAACCTAACCTAACCCATATCACTTTACTAGCATTAACAGATCTACTTTCCCAAAGCTGACGATGCACATACTCAAACGTTTGTCGATTCGGCAGTTGTCTTGTCGGGAATCTTTCCCTGCACAGCCTCTGAGCAGCTAGTCCGTTTCCGTGTGCAATTGGTTCAAACAGCAGTCAAAGAGTTTCTACGAGCCTGGGATTCTGCGACCGGTGTCACGAGTGGATAAATGCCTAAACAATTGTGGACAAATCTTTTGATTTTCTTTAAATAATTACTGTGAAATATTTTTTGTCTCATTATTTATTGACTGCACCTAATAGGCTACACATCTAGTAGCAATAAAATGCAATCAACTCTCCAACACATTTCCAAAATCATAAAACATCGCTCATAAAAAAACAAAATCTTCAGCTAATGAGTAAAGATTAGTATTTTTGGTATCACCAAAGTGCATGGTTTCGAATGACACCAAATTTGACTTGGGTTACGTCTACAATTATTCGCTGAGAATGTTTGATTGCATTTATAAAAATACTTTTTCAGACAAATTCTATGTTGGAAGTACTAAAAATTTCGGCCGCTTTTAACCGCGATCGCACTCTTTCGGTCATTACCCAAGCCTCATGACCATAGGTGAAAATGGGGACAAAGATAGATTTGAAGACGAAGAGCTTGGCTTTGTTACCCAGCTCTCGTTTCGTTACCACGGATCGCCACAGTTCACGTCTGACACAGCTTGCTGCGCTGATCCGAGCATCTAATTCTTTCTCCTGCCGTCCATCACTCGTGAATGCAATCCCGAGATACTTGAACTTCTCCACCTGTCTCAATGAGGCTCCCCTAACCTGGAGAGCGCACTGAGCAGGCTGTCTTGAAAGGACCAGAACCTCTGTTTTAGCCACACTGATCTTCATCCCAGCTTCTTCACATTTGGCTGCAAACCGGTCTAGTGCATGCTGAAGGTTCGTGCGAGAAGACCCAAGCAGGACAAGGTCGTCCGCAAAGAGCAACCTCTCCACCAGGCAGTCGCCCACACAAACACGCTCATCGCCTCGGCTGCCCCTGTCTATCCAGTCCATAAAGATAATGAACAAGATGGGCGACAGTACGCACCCTTGGCGGAGTCCAACACCCACGGTGAACGGTCTTGACTTAATGCCATTTATCCGGACACACATCTCAGAGCTTTCGTACAGAGACATGATAGCAACCAGTAATTGCCCATCCACTCCATACTCTTGCAACACTTCCAGAGCTTCTCCCGAGGAACTCTGTCATATGCTTTTTCGAGGTCCACAAAGCAAGCGTAGACCTCTTTTGCATACTCCCAGGATTTCTCAAAGATTTGCCTTAGAGCAAAGATGTGATCCGTTGTGCTTCGGCCAGGTCGGAAACCACACTGCTCCCCCACACTGCTCACAATTTGGAGTCGACTATTTCCCGACTTCTCTTCTCCAGACACTTAGCGTACACTTTCCCAGGAATGCTGAGCAAAGAGATGCCTCGATAGTTGTTGCAATCTCTCTGATCTCCCTTTTTGAAGATAGGGATCACAATTCCTGTCTGCCATTGCTTAGGGGCCTGTCCAGACATTTAAGCAACCTGACACACTCGAGTCAGCCACAGGATACCATCCTGATTTAAAGCCTTTAACATCTCGGACCGGATTTCATCATCACCTGCAGCTTTGCAAGTCTTCAAGGACTTAATTGCCCATCTGACTTCTGTTTCAGTGATACTACCGTGACTATTCTCCGTTCCAAGGTGCACCTCGTATGCCTCAGTTGTTGTTGTCGCCGGATTAAGAAGAGATGCAAAGTATTCCTTCCACCTATGCAATACGCTCTCCTTCGTTTTCAGAAGCCTCCCATCTGAACTCTTAATAGTTTGTGATGAAAGAGACCTCTTTCCACGGAGGCGGCGCATGGTCTGCCAGAACACCTTGTTTGCCGAACCATAGTCTGCCTCCAATTTCTCCCCGAACTTCTCCCAGGCCTTGGCTTTAGCTGTTGATACTGTCTTTGCTGCTGCTTTTCGCGCCTCAGTGTACCGCACTCGACTCGAAGTTGACTTATTTGCAAGCCATAGCAAATAGGCTTCCTTCTTTGCCTTGACAGCTTCTTGGACTTCACCGTTCCACCATGCAGTCCTTTTTTCACCGCCCTGCGCCACACTCAGCCGCTTACGACCACAGCACAATGCTGCCGAAGTAATCACAGCAGTTTTAAACAACTGCCACTCCTCTTCAACAGTACCACGATCACTGGGTAGTTCTTTGAAACTTGAAGATATGCTATCTGCAAAGGTCTTCCTCACAGCTCTATCCTCCAGTGCCTCCCATTTGATGCGCCAAGTTTGTCTGAACCTAGTGTTTCGCTTGGTTGGCACGGATTCAGAGAACCGCAAAGTGCAGACAACAAGGTGGTGATCAGTTGATAGTTCTGCCCCTCTTCTCACACGAGTATCCAACACTGATCGGAATAAGTCAGCTGAAACAATTACAAAATCAATCAGTGACTTCTGGTCCATTGCATCCCTGTATCAGGTATACTTATGGACATCCCTGTGCTGGAAGAAGGTGTTTATGATGGAAAGTCCATTGTTGCAACAGAGATCCAACAAGCACCTCCCATTCGCATTTAAATCGGGGTCACCATTCCTCCCAATCACGCCCCTCCACGTTTGGTCATCAGCCCCTACGTGTGCATTGAAGTCACCCATCAGGATGACAGAATCTGCACTCCCTCTCCTGCTAAGAGCAGCATCAACTTCATCTAGAAAAAGTGGGTACTCTGTGACTGCATTCGGAGCATATGCAACGAATAGAGAGAGAGACCGTTTCCCTATCTGAAGCCTCAGGAGACAAAGTCTTCCACCTAATGGGGTCCAATCTGCAACATAATCTGCCAGCCGGGGACTTGTGAGTATCCCCACTCCCGCCTGGGCAGTCATGTTAGGGTCGACACCAGAGTAGAAAAGCTTCCACCCTCCTTCTAAGTCCACAGTTCCAGAACCCGGACGTTTCGTAGAGGTAATACCTATAATATCCAGTCGATACCGTTTGGCTTCCTCCACTAACTCTGATTCCTCTCCTGTCATGGAGAATACGTTCCAAGTGCCGATTGACAGCACCCGATCCCGTTGTCGCTTTACCCGTTTCTCCTCCTCGGTAAAGGCATGCGCTGCCCCCGACCGTTTCCCCAAGCGCATAGCGAGTGCACTAGTGGGGCTTCTCGGAGGCATTGCTCCGAAATAACAGCCGGGAGACTGTCGACTATTTTTCGAACGAGAGCCTCTGCCTAACTCCCGAACGCGGGTGACTTTAACCTGCGCCACACTCGATGCAGTATGAATTCTCTCATTTGTCAACATCATGAGATATATGTTTGTTTGGATACTCTTCGTCTCACTTCTCAACCATGACCTTTCTGGTAAGGGTGACCCTAAAGTAGCCGTGCTACAACCAGCATAGCTCACAGAATCCCTGAAGCACTCAAACCCCTGACCTACGGTAAGGGGGCATCCACTCAGCAGCACGATAAGGGTGTCTTTAGATGTTGAGCCGCTACTTCTCCGCATTGAGAGATCTCAGTTGCGCTGGTATGGCCACGTGATACGGATGCCGCAAACTAGTCTTCCTAGGCAGTTGTTATTTTCCAAGCCGGTGGGTAAGAGACCAAGGGGTCGGCCTAGAACCAGGTGGCTAGACTACATGGAGAATCTGGGTTCGAGTCGCTTGGATATTACCAGGGAGGACATGCGCCTGATGGCGGAAGATCGCGATCGCTGGAGATCCTCCATAGGGCTGCTGCCCCCGCGACCCTAACGGATAAGCGGGTTTGAAAAGTAAGTAAGTAAGTAAGTACTAAAAATTGATTTAATAACGGAAATAAGAAGCCAGGCATATCAATCGGAATTATCAAACAGGTATCTACTCAGTAAAATCGTTTCATATGATATATTCGAATTTGCATATTATGAACTTGCATTGAGCAATTCGATGGAGTCAGATCACTCCAGCCAAATCCGTACATAAAACTTTGTTGTTTTGGATTTTCATTTCATTTTTATGTTCCTTTATCACGACCTCCATGAGGAGATCAAATGACGTTATTAACAATGGTATTTGAATTGAAAACTTGTACTTGATTAAAATTGATTAAAATTTAGAATATATTCAGATGGAAATAAATGATTTTTTAAAAAATTAATGACTAAATTTAAAAACCTTTTACCTTTTAAAAAGATAAAAATACGAAGAACGATTGAAAATCCAATAAACCAAACATGACTGCGTTCAACCATGAGGCGGAACAAAGCTGTTAGCTCAGTAAGATCAATGAAATTTTAGTTGAAGTTTTCAGACATACTAACAAGGGTTCTTGGACTTGTGTTTGTAAACATGGAATATAAAACATGCAAAATAAACTAATAAATATGGCGATGTATGACACACATTCTTCACTTTGCCATTTACTTAAACAATTAAACACTCCTGTTGACGAGTTCCCTATTGTGTTTATATTTCACAGCGTTAAAGTAACAAAATTTATTATGTGTTATCTGAAATATAGAAAAGTTAAATATAAAGAAAACTTCACCAACTTTGTTTTTATTCAAGTTGTTTTAACGATTCTAAAAGAATGACTTCAACAATAAATTTGCGTAGAATATTGGCAGACGTGTTAAAAGAGAAACAGGAGCTATACTTGTTAATATTAATTTGTCAAGCAAATGATATTAAAACAGATATTAGCCAAATTATATTACGAATGCGAATAATTAGAGCATTAAAATTTTTGAAAAGTTAGCTGTGAGATGGAAAGATGGAGAGGAGGAGAAAAGAAAAGAAGAGATGGTCAAGAAGTACAAGTGAACATGTTTCGATGTGCGCGACTTTTCGATCACCCTGTAGAATAGATAGTCTCAATCAGATTAGTGGAAGCATAGTTTAAAAATGCAAAATGCTTAAAGAAAGTGAAAATGAGTTTGTTTTTTTTTAAATTCAGTTCATTTCTTAACACTAGTTAAAAGGTTTTCTGACATATCCTACGAAGGAAAGCCAGTAAGCAAGTTACTGAAACAAATAACAGTATTGACTTGAAAAGTACTTTTATTTCTCCGCATAATCTCCCTGTACAATGAGGCACTTGTCGTTTCACAAGCCGCTCAAAACCAGCATGAAATTATTTGGGCTGCCGTCTGAACCAGGCGATGAATTTTGTATCGGGAAAATGATTAGCACAGTATTCTAAGGTATATGGGATCACTAAGGTATATTGCTGGGTGTTCTAAATGGAAGAACAATAGCGTGATTCCATGCATCCATCGAAGCAAAAAGTTATTTATGAGTTATATGGTCATCGAGCGTCTGCCATTTTCCATTGTTTCGAGAAGCTAAAGAAAACAGATCGCGCCAGGTGCCGCATAAGTTGCACTAGGGCAAGGCTCTAAATAGGTGAGTCTTCCTATCCGCCATTTTGGTTCCAGCGTCGTTCATGAAAAGCATGAGGCGCATAGGGTCGAGCATGTACATCGACGACGCTTTGCGCTAAAACGAACAAAATATTGCATTACGTCGTGTAAAATATATATTTTAATATACATAAGATAGTTTTGAAGGGCCAAGTCGTGGATTGGCATCGATAAAACGTGAATTTTGTGAATTTGAGCGCCATTGACTTCATCGAAAAAGCTAAATCCTACACAACCAGAGCGAATCGAAGTGGCTTGAAAGAACCTTCTTCGCAATCTCACTGATTTGTCATAGTGAACATTTCTTCACACTTTACAAAGGGTGATTCCATGCGTGACTTACTCTACATTAGACAATTTTTTATCCATTCAAGATTTAATTATAAACAGACTTTTAGCAGTAAAAAACTTTTTTATATACCAATAATTAGTCCGACATGCATATTAAATTTAGAAAGAAAAAAAAATCTTCTAACACAGTTTATTTTATTAATTATAAATTAAATTGTGGCAGCGTGATTTAAACTACCTGAATGGAAGTTATTTTTTGGTTATATTTTTAAAGTCAAATTTCTTCTGATTAACATATCAATGAAAGAATTTGTTATTTTATAAATGTACTAATGGGTTTTAAATTACAGAAAATATAATCGAAGAGACTCAAAAAAACATTTTAATAAATTTATTCAAATTATTTCCAGTGACTTACTCTACATCAGAATGTGACTTACACTACAATTCTAACTAGTGAATTAAAAGAATAGTAAAACACAATATTAACCCATCAAATAAACAGAAAAATCAAAATTTTTGAAGCTTAAGTAGGACCGACGGTCAAAACTTGGTTCAAGTAATTTTATAATGTTTATTATATCAATGTCAACATCCGAAATGTTATCAACTATTGGCCATATGAAGAAGTTGCCTTTCGTTTGCAGAAACTTGACTTTCATTGTTTGCTGCTCTCTGCCAATGATTTGTCCTGCAAAGTACTTCATCTGACATTTTATAAAAAAAGAAACAATTACCCAGTTGACAATATTCATATCACATGATTCTTTTACTGGCTCATCTTTATTGTCCTCTGTTACAACTTTTCCAATTGTGAGGTTTATTTTACTATACAGGCTAGGTTTAAATGACACATTGGCAACTTTTAATTCATAATCTGCAACTTTAACAAAACAATGTAGTTTTCTCGTATTAGGAACTGGAAAAATCTTATTTCCTAATGGAGAACACAACTTATCAAGGCGGTTTTTTTTCTTTCTCTACTACAACACCAGCGACATATAACATGGTTATATTTTTGCAAATATTTTTTGCTGACTGGAAAAATCCTTGAGCACTGGCTGGATATATCTTCCTTGTTAATGTTGCTTCTCGTACCCTACGTTTAACAGTGCCACCCACACCATCAACAGGCCCTTTGCCAAGTCCTGAAGCTGTAAAATGCCATTCTACATGTCTCGATTGCAGCATTGCTAAACAAATAGAGTACTTTTGTTTAAAATGCTGAGCTGCCCCATCTGACTGGAAAATTAATTTTTCCATAATTAGTTGTGGAAAATCATCTGTAAGTTGGTTTAAAATTGCATCGTTGAACGTGATAACTGCATATTTATCATGATGCAGGTAATCAAATATCACCATTATTGGTACAGATTTAAGAGTATCATCATAAATAAAGTAAGCCATAGCTGTATATATGGTACAAGAGGTTGAAACCCAATGAGCTGATTGAATTTCATCTTGTGAAAAGAAATAATAGTTCTCACGGAAATCAAAATGCAATAACAATGCATTGGGTTGCATATCTTCTTTCAATGTCTCGAAAAACAGTTCTTGTTGTTGTTAGATATAAACATGCTCTAAAAACCGAAGGAGTTTTTCCTTTAATTTTTCGATTGCCTCATTAAATATTATGGAAACTTTGCTTTGTGACGAGATTTGTTTCGTCTTTCATCCATTGGAAAAACTTCACGTCTTCTACTAGATCTATACTTAAATTATCAATAGGCCATCAAGATTTTTTAAGCTTCCACAATGACTACAAGTTTGATAATAACAATTTTCCTTTCTTTCTTCACATATGATCTGTTTAACTAAATCAGATGTATGATTTGGGAGAAAACTCATTCCTCCTAATAAAAGTCTAACATTTTCATGGTATATACATAAACATACATTTGGTGGGGTTTCGTGTCTTAAGCAGAAGTGTTCTGGACGATATTCACAAAACTTGGGACGACCAATCTTGAAAGAGTTTTCATTTCTAAAAATTTCATTTGCTTCTCCCAGAGTCATGCATAAGTATCTTTTCTGTACTTTTGACTTTTTGCCATCTAAATTTCTAACAATCACAAAGTCTTTTGTACCAGTTTGTCTTGGAAAGTTATAATATTCTTTTCAAAAAAAGCTTCTACTTGTAGTTTTATTTCCTCATCAAGTTTAGTTACTCTTGATTTTGGAAGAGGTGCTTGAACAATATCTGGTAATAATTGGTAGGCTATCTTTTTAATCACTACTTTTGATTTATTAGGAGTTTTTGGTAAGGTTTTCCTTACTTTTGAAATAGCCTTTCCAAATGACTGTGGACTCTTAAAAGCTTTTAATGGTGAATACAAACATGAATCACTTTGTGTTTTTGTTGATACTGCAATAGCTTTCTTTGCTCTGTACCTTCTCATTTCTTCTCGTTTTCTTGCTCTTAATTCCACTTTTTGTTCTAAAGACATTTCATTTCATTTATTGATACGTCGCTCTTTTTGTTTTTTAGATTTACTTTCCTTAAAAGTTTGATATTTTCCAGTAGCCTTCATCCTTTCTCTTTGTTCTCTTTTCCTCTCAGCTGCAGTTTTTCCCATCTAAATTGCAATATAAATTAAGCAAATATATATTAAGCAAACTAATTTAATTAAAATGTATCTAATTTTTATGTATTTATGACATATTATACTTTGTGACCACATACGCATGTGACTTACACTATACATGTGACTGATAGTACATTTTAAATTCTTTTAAAAACAGAGAAAATTATTTACAGATTTCTACTTTTTTATAAAATTAGATGTATTTAACAATCAAGAAAGAAATAAAGTATAATTCGAATAGACAATCTGTACTAAAAGAGAATTAAAAACACTTATTTATCTTTTCTGTGACTTACACTACAGTAAAAATTCCATTTTTTATCATTAAAATAAATAAAGTTGTAAAAAAGCAAATGATTAATAAAGTTATTTCATGAAAGTAAACTTATTTTTCTAGGTAAATATATTATTAGAACAGAAGAAAGCATATATTTACCTTTCAAAATTTCCTTGTAACTGTTAAGCTAAAACACACTTCCTACCTATCCAATTGTCTGCCCTGAATCGCCCTCACTCCTGGATAAGCTTAGTTGAACCGTTTACGACAAAAATACATGAAATACTTTGTGCCGTCCCTTACATAGTTATTTGTCAGAAACCGCAAGGCGGTGGAGCGCCAAATGAATTGCAGTTATGAGTTAAACCAAGATCCTCCTGTTAAATAATTACATTAAAACAAGAATATAATATATATATATATATATATATTATAAATGGGAAAGGGGGTAGAATAGGTATTGAAGTTCGATTATACAATGATTAGTGTATAATCTATGAACTGATTAAATTTAGATTTTACTTTATCTGACTGATCGGTGATTCAGAATTCTAAAAGATCAGACTGCTCCGAATCAGAGAAATTTTTGCTTTAACTGCCAAAATGATTGATAATTTTAATGATTCCGTATGATTGAAACGAATTGATGTCCTTAAGTCCAGATTGTTTTTTTTTTTTTGGACTTTGTATTTTGATTGACGAATCTAATGGCAAAGATTTTGACATTTTGCTATGAGACCGCTGCTTCAGAAGTGTGTTCTCATTTCTTCAGGATCCTGCACCTTAGTTTAGGTTTATAAAGACGGAATCACTCCTCAAGGTTTTTATATCGCTAAAACCCTTGCGGCTCCTACATATCACTTGACAAGTGACTTTTGATTTAGCCAGTGTTTTAAGTAATATGAACTGAAATTTTATTTATTTGACTATCTTATCTGGTATTGCTGATGCTTGCAAATTTTTATCATTGTTTTATTGGTGAGAACCAAGATCACAGTCTCGCTTAAGAGAACAAGAGACTTTCATCATGGTTACCCTCGCTTTAATTTGAATTACAACTTTACAGTATTTTGACTATTGTTTAGTTCATGCTTATCCTTAAGAGTTACCATTTAAGAATATAATAAAGATGACCCTACAGGCAAGTTTGTTTATTCTGTGTTTAATTTAAGCACTTACTGCGTTACGATTAAGAAAGGTTTTCAGGAACCCCAACCCAATGACGTCGCCTCTCAGTCCGTTGCATTTGCTATATTCCGGCAGTTATAGTAAACAGTTAATGCCGACTCTAACTGTAACATCCTCATAAAGCTTTGTAATGCTAATAGACGGAGGTCCTCGTCAAAAACGTGATGTTATGGCATGATAAAGCGCGTCCTCTTATTGCAAGCAAGACAATTGAGATGCTTCAATAGTTCAACTAGGAAGTTTTCGAGCATCTTCCTTATAGCCCTTACTTTGCTCCAAGCGAGTTTCATCTGTTCTGCATCAAGCTGTACAAAGAGAAGTTATCGCCTGGTTCAAACAGCTGCTGGTTTTCAGGGATTTGTGAAACGATGGGACAAGTGCCTCATTGTACGGGGAGATTATGCGGGATTTTCCCTTATTTGTTTCATTTCTACGAGGCATGTCTGGAAAGTAAGTACCATTTTGGAAAAAAATACATAAAAACATTTGTTTCAAAACAAAATTTATTTTTACATGAAAGAAGATTTCTTAAACTATTTTTCCCAAATAGTTTCCACCGTTGTTCAGACATTTATCGTAGCGGAAAATCAACTTTTCTATGCCCTCTTCATAGAAAGATGTCGCCGCGATAATTTAAGCGATTTATGACAATCTCATGCAAAAACGTTTTTGAAATTTGTGGAAACTCAAAAAAGCATTCTTATTGTGAACCGTCTGTATTCACGAATTTTCTCATTCACTTTTTTAACCAAATCATCAGTGACAACAGAAGGCCACCCACTCTGTGCTTCGTCATGAACATTGGTTCGCCCATCACTGAACTGCACAACCCACTTTCTCACCATTCCATCAGTCATTACAATTACATTTCCCCATAAATCTCTACAAGTTGACGATGAATTTCAGGTGGTTTAACATTCTTTGCGTTCAAGAACCGTATTACAGAACGCACTTCACAGTCCGCGGCCTCAGAAATTCTCTTCAACATTTTCAACGATCACTAACAAATGTAATCACAACACAATCCGGCTGTAATGGCGTCAGTGCTAAGATAATGAACCAAGAAGACGAGTGTGCATGCTCGGAACTGCGACACAAGCGCTGCGGTGGCGTAGAACGAAACGGTACTTACTTTACGAGCAAGCCTCGTATATCCTTTTGTAATATACTGACATCCCATCGTATAAGGGTTAACTATTGTATTAGCAATTAAGATTTGCTTCGTAATTTCCTTTATTACATTGCTCAAAAACATGATATCTGGAATTTTATCTTTCAAATCAGAACTTTGATAATCCTCTGTGATATACTGTTTCAGATGATCAATGTATCTCTGTGCATACATTAGAGTCCTCATGTGATTCCAGAAGTAAAAATCCATTGGAGTCATGCACGGGGATATAGAAGACCACTCACGGTGCGTATTAGACTGCTAACTATAATGTGCTTCTGACATTTGGGACATTTTGTTAATGTTGAAACCAGCAGTTTTGGTGAATATTATCTGCATTAACTTAAGAATAAAGATAAGTAAAAAATGTGATTGACAGGAAAATTCCATATAACATGAACCTTTTGAAAATTTAAAATTGTATCCAAGATGGCCAAAAGCATCCCCCCTCTTAATAATAATAGTATCCCCAATCGAATATATTAGCTCCACCCTGTTTTATTGTCGGTGGGTCCAGAAATTTGGCCCACCCTGTCCCTATATTATTTGGTTCACAAAGTAAAGCTTGCATTAAGAGATGATCTTCTCAGTGCGCTTAGTTAAATCAATATTGTTTGTAAAATTTCTAATAAAAAGTCTTTCTTCCCAGTCGAACTACAAGCTGAAAGTAAACAAAAAAGTTGCTAAAGTTTTCTTAATATTTAGAACTCCATTGCCCACAGAAAACATCATAAATTATATTTTGTATTCATACTATATGAACATTGGTGCCTTAGAGGACTACACGATGGGAGTGTTTGATTGTTTAAGTATATTTCAGAGTGAAGAGAATGTTTGTATTGCAAAATGTTTGTTACAAACTAAGAAAAAAAAACTCCTTATACAAACTTTTTATTCAAAAGGTCAAAAATGTTTAATATTTATTGTTGCTAGATCAACATTGATCTCGTTGAAGGACACTGCGTTTAACGTTAATGAAAATATGCCGTGGACAAATTAACGCCAAGTAATGTTGTTTTTTCGAGGGCTAAGTTTGTGAAGCAGTTTTGAGGTGCTTATTTATTTACAACGTACATAAAGTGTCTTCCAGTGAATTAACTATTCTACTAATATTGCCAGATTTGCAGAGCAAAATAGATAATATAAAATCTTAAAACACTCATGTTTTTGTTTGTGATATGAATTTCACAAGAGGTAGAATGCAAGTGTCGCCACCAAAAAACATTTGCTATATTTAAACTATGCATTATACATGGTGCCCCATTTAACCTGACAGATCAAAATAATTAAAAAAATACGCATCACAAACAAAAAATAAAAAATTATTTGTTTAATATTTTAAAAATGCTATCGAATGATACCAAACTTGACTCCCAATCCCAACTTTCAAAAAGCAACGAACGCCCATTTTTTTGAAGATTCAGATTCTACGTAAAAAATAAGTTTTGTCTGAAACATTTTTTGGTTCGTGACTGATAATGCTGTAATTAAACAAAATAAGTTTTTTCTAATTCTCGAAAAATACACTTTGGTTTGGGAAGAATAAAAAATACCTGTTCAATATTTTTTTTAAAAAAACTATCAAATGATACGTTTCTGTTTCCTGGGGGTGCTAGTTTTAGGTGCGTCTTCTCGCCTCTCACCATTCACTTAAATTAAATGCTCAAAATGATGACTTCGAACTTCAACCCACTTGATGATTCGTGCTTCATATGCCTGTAGATATCTCATAAGCATGTCTGGTTTAATTGCGGCGCGAGCATCCTTTATAAACGGCATCGTTTAGGTAACCACATAAGAGAAGATCTGGGGAGGTAAGATCTGGCGATCTGACTGGCCAACGCACTGGTCAGCGATTACTGTATTCCCGATCTATGCTACAAACGAATATGTGCTAGAAAACCATTATGTTGAAACACATGTTCTGTCGCACTTCCAAGCCCAGATCTTCAAGCAATTGGGGTAGTTCGTCTTCAAGAATGCTACCCTAATGTTACTATTCAAATTACCGTCGGTCGCAATATCCCGTTGTGTTATACTTATAAGTTACTTTTGGAATTGGTTTTGTACATTTAAGTTACAAAACAAATATCCGAATGGAAATGGTTTATTTATTAGTGTGAATGGGAGCGTCACATGCGAGAGGAGAAAGCAAACGCATTATCTACTCTGGATAATTACTTAATGTGCTTACGAAAGAGACAGATTAGTTCACTTTTCCACATGTGAGTTTTTTCATGGACGAGTTTTTATTTACGCAATTTTCTTCAGCATGCATGTGTACAATGTAACAGACACTATCAAATTGGTTGTAAACACGGGGTAAGAGGGAGTGGGAAGGAAGGGGACTAATAGGGGTTTAGGATAAGAAGATCGCATGGCGTTTGAAATGCGCATCCTTAAATAAAAAAAAAACTCATGTGGAAAAGTGAAAGTATATCTGTCTCTATCGTAAGTACCTTAACGTGTGGGCATTTCGATTTTAGTTAAATTCTCAATTGCTAGTTTCCAAGCAGGTGGGCAAGAGATCATTGAGTGGGTAACTATTGTGATATGCACTTGATGGCGGAAGATGCATGCGCTAGAGATCCTCCTTAGGGCTGTTCCCATCACAATCCGAACGGATAAGCGATTACAAAAGTAAGTAGAGAAAGACTGTGAACACAATTTCAAAACGCTGCAGCCAAACAGATAATGCCAAGGTGGCCATTCACTTGGCATTAATTGCCCAAACGGTGATGAGGCAGCAGCCGGTGCTGGAATGTTTCTACTGCAAAGCATATACGAGATATTCTGATACAAGTCATTACTCTCAGAATTAAAAGTGGGGATCGAGGCGAGAAGAGCAAAATTAAGAAAAAAATGAAATAAGTTAAAAAAAGAAAGAATACAGTAACATTATACAGAGAAGACATCCCCGCGAAGAATAGGCGAGAACGGAGGATGCAAAGTTCGGAGCCGGGGAGAAGGATGTAGAAAAGAAGAGAGAGAGAGAATTTGGACTCCAATGGGAACGGTTGGAGAAAGGATACGGTTTGGTTTGATTTGTTTGGTATTAACGTCCTTTTCAACTGCCGTAGTCATTTCAGGACGGCGTTATAGGGGCCGCAAATTTTGCCCCAGAAGGGTTCTTTAACGTGCAGCCGGCAAACGATTACACGGGACCAACTGCTTTACTTCCCGCATCAGAGGCGATCACGCAACCATTGAGCCACCGAGGCCGATGAAAGAATACGGAGTAAGAATGACTGTTGAGATAGAAGGATAGCAAGAGGAAAAGACAGAGGTTGATGCTTTGATGCTCCATTTGTCAATAAAATCATTCTTTCTCGGGTTGTTCGACCTATGTTCATAAGGTTTATTGTTCCTCGCTATTGAATGTGCATACCATTAAATTTACGACCACGACTTACTGGACACCCTGTATAGATCACAGTGGACACTGGCAGTAATTAGTAGGCACTGCGAAACTAGGTAATGAGAATTGTCCTGAAATTTATGGCTGCAGCCTTTTTATAACTCCTCCTACTGAAAAAGTTCATACAAATGCTTTTAATGTTTATTTAAATATCTAATCTTTTTGTTTAGAATATTTAAAGAAACAAGACTCTCAAAGAGATAAATTCTTATATTTTATTTACTTTTAAAGTTCACAAATTTTAACAAGTAAATATAAGAAACATTATCGCAGTGAAAACTTAAGAGCATAACAAGAGACATCTAGAAATATTCACTCTTAAATGCTTCCAGAATCAACATCAATTGAAAACCAATTGTAAAGAAACAAAGTAAGAAATGGTTTATTATCTATATAGACATAATTTATTATAATATTCCTTTCAATCAATTAAAAGATGTAAAAATATATTGAATTTATACAGCTGAATTTTTAATTATGCTTTTTGCTTGTATTATAAATTAATATTATTCAAATTTTAAAAGAGATCATGTTAAGTACCTGTATGAATCAGATCTATAATTAGAGATTCAAAATTTAAGAAATGCAAACAGAGATGAAATACAGTTTATAAATTATATCTTAAGTTATATATCAAGTAATTTAAATTTTACTATATGTAATGCAATATCTGTTCGTTATCATTGACCATCGATATTCCCACTGACTTTGACGAGAACTCATTGGATCAACTCCGTCTAATTCAAGTTTGACTCGAAAGCCATTGTCATATGGAAATAGGTAGTGAGGCACATTAATCGGAATTGCCCAATAAGCATCTATCCAGTAAAATCGTTTCAATTGACACATTCGCAGCATATTTTGAATTTGCATTATGCCGTTCGATAATTCCAGAAATCTCCAGTCGAAGTGATTATCGTTTTCATTCTTAAAATCGATCACTAATTCATCCATAGAAAACGTTGTGGGCTCTGATTTTCTCTTAAGTTTCGTGTTCATGGCTTCAATGAGGAAATCAAATGATGTTATTGAAAGTGGAATTTGGATCAACTGAAAAATCCTAATTTGAAATGAAGGCAGTAATTGATATAATTCGGGTTTATATTCAGATGGAATTGAATTACAATTACTAAAATTCAATATCAAAACTTGTAAATTGACTAAATCTGTAAGAGCACCATACAGTTTAAAGGAGCAGTCAATATATAAAATCAGTTCTTCAATAGTGATTAAACTTGGATGTTGGTTTTTAACTAGTAAGTCAAAACATTTCATTTCGCACTTTAAATACTTTATTCCCTGAATATTTTGGAGAATTTTTAAATTCCTTTTTTCGTCCCTGGAACAGAGAATACTTATTTCTTCTATTGAAGCTATGTCATTCTCATTTCCATTCATAAGAACTAATGAAGAAGCAAGATACAACGATTTCAATTGAATATTTTCTCCAGAAAACATACCGAAATCTAAACGAGGTGAGAAGCTCTTATTAGCATTAACAATGCAAACGTCCTTAATATTTTCTGATGATAAAGCTGAATAAAATAGTTTCTCCAAATACGATTTCATTCGAATCTTTTCAGCTTCATTTCGCTCAGACTCGTCAATAATTACAAAAATGCCTTCATTAATTTTTTTCTTTTTCACAAGTTCAACTAAATAGTTAAGAGCTTTAAAATGGTCTTCCTCTTTTAATTTTAATCTCAGTCGATCAATCTTCTTTTCCCTCCATCGGCCTTCTGTTAGTTCCTTATGAAGGTAAAGCAAAACAAAAGTGTTTAACCTTTCGTCTCCTTCTTCAATAAGAAAACGAACATTCTGTTTACTGAATGAGTCAATGAAACGCACGACATTAGACCAAGATTTATAATTAAAAGTTTTCCCAAATGTAACAGAGAGTGTTTTACAGTCCAGGGAATATTTCCTGTAGATGTTTTGATCACCAATGAAGTCAGATTCAAAACCCAATATGAGGTGATTAACTGTATAATTATCACTTAACTCTAACGAAGAAGAAGGATCCCATTGTAAAGCTTCTATTAGGTTCGATTCTAATGAATATTTCAATAGAATTGAGTGAATTTGTGATGAAGAGAATTCTTTAGTAACGGAAGTTCCAACTGAATAAACTGGAGGAATAAACGATGGTAACAGTTTTCGAAAAGCATTAGCAAAAGCTTTGACGTTCTCAATTTCCAATAAAGTGTTTGTGAAATATACATTTTGGAAATTGAACCAACTGGAATAACGGATAAGTACCTCGAAAAGAACTGAGGCTTCTTCATTCAAAAATCCTGCAATAAACAGGTATACGAATGAATCAGAATTTGGAAGTAAACCTATTCTTTGAATTAAATTTTTGAACTCAGACTCTCCTTTAGTTTTAAAAACATTATATATATAAAAAGCAGCTAAAAATTCTAAGAACTTTTCATGAACTATTTCATAATAGATTTCCGTATTGTGTTTCTGTAAGGTAATTTTTTTGAGAAGGAATCCCATCTTTAAAATTGTTTCCGATTTACAGTAATCTATTATTTCCTTCTCTTTGAAAATTAAAGAATTGCTGAATAACTTTTCCAAAGCAAATTCACCAAATCGGATTATTAGTGGAAGATGCTCAAATGTACCAGACGAATGAAATATATCAATATCTATATTAGTATCTAATAATTTGCCCCTAACTAAACCTCTTCTAACAATAAAACTGAAGATCTTTTTGTACATCAAAGTATTCGAAGCATTTCCGCCTATTACTTCGTCTTCTAGTGCCATCGATAAATATACAAGAAATAAAGGACACTGACATAGTTCTCTCAATTCAGCCTTCTTAGCGTAATTGAGCCCATATTGAAGTTCTGAAGGCATCTCTACTAAATAATTTTTAATAAAGACCTCAATATCTTTATCAAATATCCCATTGATTACGAATCGTTTGTTAAAGATCTGCAATTTTCTTGTTTTCTTTTCGATTATCTGTAAAGTTTCTGAAGTCTTAACTTTTTCCCTGTTCTGGAACTCGAAACACCCATTTACCGATGTAACAAGAACAAACATAAAAGGAAATTTTTCCTTTCGAAACAGAGGGATAAAACTTCTTTTCACTTCTTCGCTCAATTCATCGTAGCCGTCTAACAGTAATAAAATGTCTTTTTGGTATTTCTCTATACATTTCATAATACTTTCAGGACTGTAATTCCTCCAGGCGCATGCATTTACCAGTATATCTTCAATGGTCTCATCTTCAATATGTTTTAATAGTATGAGAAATATCAATTTAAACCTGGAAGCTAAATATTCCTTCTTAAGCCCCCAATCGTTTAATAATTTCCAACAGAACGTCGATTTGCCAATTCCTGAAGGCCCTTCCAAAAGAATTCGATGGGGCTCATTTCCTTGGAATATTTCTTCTGCTTGAATGGGCTCTCCGATCATGTCTTCGTATTCGCCTGTAATTTCGCGCATTTCTAAGTCCATATATAGTTCTTCTATGGGTAGAATCTTATTTAGCCATGGTGCCTGCTGTGGTATTTCTAGCTTCACATAAGCCTCCTTATGTCGTCTCATTGTCTCCTTGAAGATATCTATCGAAAACAAATGTCAGTAATCTTAAATGTATATTCTACTTTTAAATGTTTATTTGTTTAAGATTTTAATATAATTTTAACCATAATTAAACTTATAATTTTATCCATAAGTTTTTAAAATAATATCATAGAATGGATGAAAGGTGCACCACCAAGACTTAAGACCGTTACAGGTCACTGAAGCGAACATGTTTTTGCATCCAAGAATTGCATTTCATAGATAAAGTGTTGGAAAAAAGTTTAAATCCGAAAGAAAAATTAAAATTCTGCAAAAATATAATTTTTAGGTCAAAAGTTATACAATTTTTGTAATTTTCAGTATTTTGAATGGTGAAACAATAGATAAAAGACCATTATTTGATTCATATTTGAAAATAAAATAAAATATACGACAATGTCACGTGTGCAGTAGAGGAAACGAATGTAAAGTGTGGAGAAGTAAAGGAATAGGAGGCATAAATAGATTGTAAATAAATCTTTAATGGTGCAGTTTTAAATTACAATATACATGCATAAATAATGCAAGTAACTACAATAAACTACGAAGCGCAGTTTCTTGCACGTAGATTCCACTTTTATCACTTGATAGCAAATGGCAAATAAAGAATAAACAGGCACTAAAAGATAAATGCCGTAGAATTTTGCAAAACACCATAACTCAAACACTTCACTATACAGTGGCTACATCCACGCACGACTTTAATTTTGATAGAGACACGTCCCCTCTCTGATTGGTTATTTATGCTCTGACGTCATAATCGTCAAACAAGTTGCCGCGAAGAATTCTGGAATTGCTTGATTCACCCGTTTATTGATTCACCTCTTTATTTATAAAATGCAATCGATTCTGAATCAACTTTGAATTTTAAAATGTACGGCAACATTCAGGTGTATTTTTTCACTTAATTTTTAAAAATTTAACTCTTCTGTAATAATTCTACGTTTCGTTTTTGACAAAATATTCTGTGTATAGAAGATATTGCAGACTACTTAGCAGGATTTATTGCAAAACATTTGAGCACATGTGAAACTTGCTTTGCAACTATGGCATCTATTCCAAATAATAAGTAATTCATTCATAACAAATAAAAGAATAAAATGCTCTTTCTTTTTCCACACTTGCTATTTTCCTTTAACACGTGTTCTAGCTAAATTTTGTAAAATTATTTTAGAGACTTGTACTGGCAAAAACGTTTACCCTCTTTAAATAATCATATTCATGATGCAATATTAGAAAACCATGCTATTATTTTAATTATTTTCTTAATAACTTTATTAATCGTTTAACATTTAATTCCAATAATTTAAACGATTAATTAAATGAACAAGAACAATTAATTGCAAATGTTGTTGCATTATTGGTAGCATAATGAAATGTTATATACACGTACAAGGTGTCCCATTTAATCTAACAATTGTAAATAACTCGAAAAGTAAGCATCATAGAAACAAATAAAAAATACTTGTTTAATATTTTTCAAAAAGCTATTCAAAGATACCAAACTCGACCCTCCCAAATGCACTCCCTGAGGATAGGAGAAGGAGCAACTTTAAAATCTTAAATAGGAACCCCTATTTTTAAGATTGTACACAACATTTAGCTGAACTCCGAGGACTTAATTGAAGCAATTACAAGATATGATGCACTATTATCAGTTTAGCTGAATGAGCAATGTCACATAACTAATAGAACACTTCACTGTAGAAACTGCTCACTAATTGCATTAGAAAAAGCATACCGTAAATACTGTATTTAGCGCCGGACCTGAAATATGGGCCCGCCTGCATTAAGCGCCTGAAAATCTACGAAATGTGGCCAGTGCACTTATTTTAGTTCATTTCGTGAATTTTTCTTCTCTTCCTGATTTCTCACGGGAATTTTTGCCTTCCCAACCGTAGCCACCGATAAGAAATTCTTATCAGTGGCTACGTCCCAACTGCCACTGCTAAACCGGAAATTAGATCTAGCATGATTGTCTTCTAATTTCTTGCTTTTTAATTTTGGATTCGTCAAGCAACACAGATGATGAAAAATGTCTCTTAGAGCATCAACTTAAACTCGCAGAAGTATGCTAAAAACCATTCTACAGAGGCCGAGGTATTTAGCATTGATCCTAAACGCATTCGGGGATGGAAAACACAGTAGGATACTTTAGAAACTATCAAGGAAAAGGGCGAAAATTTTGCATAATAGATTCCATCAGAGTTGTGCAGAACTTTATAAGTGCCGAACCTATAATACCGGCCCGCCTGCATTAAGCGCCTGGGTTTCTGCTGAATTTTTGCAAATAGGTGCCCGGGTGCTTAATACAGTATTTACGGTAAGAAGATTTTATGCACTTCGGCGCACTGACTTGAACACTACAATACAATTAATAGGGCTTGCTTAATGTTAATCTTGAATGATACGTTGAAATCAAATAACAGTCAGAGTATTGGTAGAGAGCACAAAACTACGAGGGGAGTTCAATAAGTAATGCAACACATTTTTTTCTCAGCCAATTTTGGTTGAAAAAACTGGACATTTCTTGGGGAACATTTTCAAACATTTCCGCTTCGTCTCGTATAGATACATTGAAGTCCGATCTGGCAGTGGACAAAAGTACGGTGAGTCGTTGGGCAAAGCGTGTGCCATCATCACCGCAAGGTTAAGCAAAACTGTCTGATCTCCTGCGAGCTGGGCGGCCGTGCACAGCTCTGACTCCTGCAATGTCAAAACATGCAAACACTCTCATTCGAGCAGATCGACGGATCACAATCAAACACTTTTGACAGATCACCGTAGACATTCTGCAAGCGCCTATGAATATCTGAGATGCCCTGGTTTTCCGCCAAAAGAAACTCAACACTGCCCATTATTTTGAACGCACCTCCATTGTAGACGCCATTTTAACAGCTCACTAGTGCGCTGTCACCTATCGGACGTCAATGAAACTATACGAGACGACGCGGAAATATTTGAAAATGTTCCACAAGAAATGTCCAGTTTTTTCAACCAAAATTGGCCGAGAAAAAAAATGTGTTGCATTATTTATTGAACTCCCCTCGTATATTAAGTAGATAATATAACGTTAATTCAGAATTTAACGTTTGGTAGTTAAAAATTCCTGATGAGCATAAAGAATATCATAATCATCTAGTCCAGATATGCATCTAATGTCTTCAAGGAAATATCCTCTCAGCCCGTAGGGAAAATTCCAAATGCGTCATTTCTTTTAGACGAAATTGCATTCCTACGCAAGTCCGTATTTTGTGCTAAAATTTTTTCAGAGATTTAAAAAATTGACGAGGAATCAGTTTTCAGTTGAACAGCGCAAGTCGCTTCCATGTTAAATAACAATTATCATTTTGTGTATAATTTCCACCATCCTCGCTTTCCACATTTAAACTTGGCTCCGAAGTTTTTCCGCATAACCATTTTCCAATAGTTCTCTCTACTTGTTCAGCCACAACTCTTTTTTTTTCCTTTTTTTCTTTTAATCCTTCAAAATTCCGCTTTCGACCCGAACTATTCATTCCATCAAAGTTTGCAGGAATCCTCTCCTACGCTTTCCTGCACTGCTCTCTGTATGACGTTTTCGTTATCACGCCTTCTGTCTAGGTGCTGTTGGCCGAGGCAACGCCTCCTATAAAGAAAGCCTCGGCACTGAAACGTCATACATTGTTACATCATCATACTTCGTCCTTTGTTAACCGCATTTCTACCAATAAGCTCTAAATTTGGTCGACTTATGATGATGTAACAATGTATGACGTTTCAGTGCGGAGGCTTTCTTTATAGGAGGCGTTGACCGACGCCTGTCTTTCTCGTTGGCTACGATTCTATACATAGCTGACGAAAAAGACAGGCCGGGGCGCTAAAAAGTCACATAACCAAAGCAAATCGAGCAACAATACAACCTTCATTGTTTCTATCTTGTATTTCAACAATCCGTGTTTCTTTGTTTGTTGGAAAAATGAAGTTTGGATTGTTGCTCGATCTATCTTGGTCATGTGATTTTTCAGTATCCCGGACTGTCTTTGGGCGAGGTCAAAAATGCTAACACCGAGATGAGTTAGTGAAGAAAATCATTCTTGCAACGATAGTCAATAATATGTTAACAAGCGAGCAATAATCATTGCTTCACCAACCCAACTGGGTTGGTGCATTTTCGACCTCGCCCTTTCTAGTTGGCTTTGAATCTATATGAGGCTAACGATAAATACAGGCTCCGGCACTAAAAAGTCACCTGACCAAGATAGGTTTATTAACAATCTATCTATTACCAATCTAACATTCATTGTTTCCAACAAAGGAAAAACCACTGACTGTTAAAATACAAGATGGAAACAATGAAAGTTACATTGTTAATAGACCTATCTCGGTCAGGTGACTTTTCAGTGCCGCAGCCTGTCTTTCTCGTTAGCCTCGGATTCTATACGTAGCCAACAAGAAAGACAGGCCCCGGCGCGGAAAAATCACCTGACCATACTAGTCCGATTAACAATGTAACCTTCATTGTTTCCATCTTCGATTTTAACAATCGATATTTTTTCGATTGTTGGAAACAATGAAGGTTGGATTGTTGGCCGGACTACTATGGTCAGGTGATTTTTCCGCGCGGGGCAACACCACCTCTACTCAAAGCCTGAGCGCGAAAATTTCATACATTGTTTCATCATCATACCTAGTCATCATACCTAGTCATTATTATTGGTAGAAATGCGATTAAAGATGACTACTTATGACTTTTTAACAATGTATGACGTTTCCGCGCTCAGGCTTTCTCTTTAGGTGGTGTTGGCCGGGGCCTATCTTTCTCGTTGGCTACGATTCTATATTAATGACGAAGTTATCAATTTGTGTCTATTGTTTGTTCCTCGTAATGATAAGGAAGCTAGAATTGAACTCGTTATTAAGTGCGTTTACAGAAGATCGGAGTGAACTGAAATTTTATTTTGCAAACTCGATTTTAATTTCTATTATTATTGTGACCGATCCGACTTCCTGTGTGTAAAACAAACAATTTTATGGTGTTCATAAAATAATAGGAGCTGTCGCGGAACTGTGATTGTTGGGACGTTAAACAAAAGTTGTGATTGTATGCTACTGCGGGAAGGAGAAAACAATGAATAATGTTAGCGCCTAACAATCGTTCGGGAGAAACGTTTGTGATAAGGAGAAGAAAAGAATTAAAGTAAATATAAACCTTAACAGAATGATTCTGTGAAACACTTAGCAAAATGAAGAGTTGAAAAAAATAATAAGTTGCGTATCTACAATAGATTTATTTATACATACACTTTTTGCAGTTCGAGTTCTTAGAAAATTTTTTCCTCACTCTCACTTATGACAAAGCCGGGTTGACTTACTGTTATTTCGTGGGAAAGAGGTCTTTGGAGGGAAGATTGGGAGTCCAACAAACTTCGTTAGGTGTACCCTCCGTCCCCACTTTCATTCTTGCGATGGTTGATGACGAGATCTTTTTTTTTCGGAAAGCAGCGGCGAACGGAAAAAGATTGTTTTGTTGGTGGCGGCCAGATGGAAGGTTGTTAAGAAAAAAGAACTCCCGGTGCCATGACAGGAGTAGATAGTTTTTGTCTCAACGTTGGCTTGATTTTGTATAGTTTTGATGCAATTGCCTTACGGATTCCCTACCTTTGACCGAATTGTTATTCGAAGAAATTCACCAATAGATTAACGTTTGAACTAAGGAGTGCACATTACCTGAGCTACTGATATTACGAACGACTATCACTCGCTTGGACCAGTCACGATTGGAACTCGTTGCAAACTCTCCTTTTTAGCCTTACTAACCACACCAAACTCCCGAATTTTCTTGACCTTTTCCTATAGCCTTTCCCTTTACCCTTACCCTTTCACTCTCAGCTCCCTTTCCTCTCTATTCATCTGTTTTCCATTTACAGTTTTGCAGCGAGTGATCGACTTTTCTGATTGTAAAGGAGTGATTGTATTCCTTGCGACTTGTCCACCAATGTGCTGCTCCACACCGATCTTTCTTTGAGAACAACTTAAGGAAATATGCCGGACGTATTCAAACGGATTAATT